>JAJGOT010000245.1:1122500-1231361 GCA_022457155.1 Cladopsammia gracilis
GAGCCCTGTATTCATATAAATTGCTACAACCCCGGACAAAACTAGTTGAGACAAACTGAAATTACCCTGACATTTTAGTATACTTCTGAAACAAATTTCCCACACCACAATTTAAATATGCGCCCTCCCCCTCACCCTCCTTCCAATGTTGTTTTGGGTATTACTGCATTTGAATCAGACAGTTTTTAGAACAAAACAACATTGCATGGGGGTGGGGAGGGGGGATTTCTTTATGTTTGTTGACGCGGAAATTTGGCGTAAAATTTAGAAATAGATGAAAAGTGTCGCAACAGTTTTGTCCGAAGTTGTAGTCCGTAACCAAAGTATTGATATCCGTTTTATTAACTAATCAAAGCAACTGGCGTCTATTATAAATTCCGGGAATTCACGGCCACATATAAAATCACATAGTTTATAAAACGATATAGTCTGTGGCTCGTTTCACTCCAGGCTGGTAAAATGAAGATAGCTCCTGTCAAGCCCGGGTCCAATGAGAACGGGAGTTGACGAGAGTTCAAACTCTCGCTCTTGTTGAGCCTGAAGCTCTCAAACTCTCTCGGCGACTCTGGTGTGATCTCAAAGATTTTAACCATTTCACTCCCAGGGTCAATTATGGAGACATGTAGCCCAGTTCTACCTTTCGGTAACTTTTTAGTCTGTTGACGAAATCCTATGGTGTGACCATTCAAATGAAACCTCTCCGGCAGTACTTTTGCATGGAACCATTTGTTTCTCAATATTTTACAAAATGAAAAAGGGTTAATGCGTTAAAGATTTCTACTGGAGTCAATGGTAATTCAAACTCTCGATTTTGCTTGGCTTCTGATTCTCATGTACTCTCAAAGAGTTTGTATTCTTGTCAACTCTCGTTTCCTTTGGCCTAGGCTTACATTCGCTGTCACACGTTAAAATCTCGGATATTCGCCTACAAAGGTCACTTAATCTTGCATTTAATTAGTTACGTGTCTGGACCAGTTATCACAGCCCCGTATCTTATGCCCATCCATATTATCATCCGCATACACATCCAAGTACAAATCGTCCAGGGTGGGGTCGGGATCATTCTGCGCAGCTTTCACTGCTGCCTCAATCTCTTCCTTTGCTTCACTCTCAAGGCGCTGAAAGAGAAACAACTTCAAACTTCAAACTTCAACTTCAAACCGGGCGATATTCCAAGTTCAATGAAAAAAATACTTGGCACTAAACAGGAATACTTCATGTTCCGTCACTTTGTTTCTGATTAACTCTGACGGAGGACCATGGCTCGAAACGTACTCATTTGAATCGCTTCAAGGTTGTTAAATAAACGGTTGGACTAGAATGGATACTCCAAAATCAGGTTGGATTACCTCGGACACTTATTGAGAATTATATAACGTAATGTCGACACTTACAATTTATTTTCAATAAATTTTTAAGTGTAAAAAAGAAAATCTAAAATCCCCACTCAGCATTGAACCTGCGACCTCAGTTAGGCTTAGGCTTACATAGCCTACCGTACCACTGTACCACCTAGCTTCTCGGGTGGCTTAGTCCTAAATTTAACTATATAAACTGCTGCCCCTAACCTCAACTGAAAGCTAACCAGTTACTCCGTTATATAAGTCTCAATAAGGTGTCCAACCTGATTTTGGAGTATCCATTCTAGTCACCACCTTTAATAAACACTTATTGACTGGTCCCGAGGGAAACAGTGTTTCCCGAAACGAAGTCGAAGGAAACATATAGATTCGAGGGCAAGACAAGGTACACAAGGCATCATAATCATGCCATCTTTTGTCACGGTCTGATCACGTGCACTAGCGGGAAACGGTACACTGTTACCCTCTGATGTAAAAAATGTTGGCCGCTTTCGCAAATGTTGCCCGCTCATGGACGTTTGGCACGAAACAGTTTGTTTGTTAGATGAGAAAAACTCCCCCACCAACGCAGGACCACAGTTTCTCTAGAAACTCAGCCTTTTATTCCTTTTATTTTATGTTTGAAGCCGGCGTGAAGCCTCACGTTTTCAACCTCACGTGCTAGAGGCGAGTTCGATTCACTCGCCGGCTTAATCTTGAGACTTCGTGGTCGCGCATAAGATCTAAACCGTGGACACTATCGCTGGCTAGTATGTTTTCTGTACTCACTTTATCTCATGCGTGATTGCTGTACAAGTCGGTTTTAACTTTTGCGTAAAGATATGAAATCCTCAAGTGTGACCATTCCATCGAAAGCTACACAGAAGCACTTTCCTGTGATGCTGTTTATTATACTAAACAGGATGCTTTTAATTTAAAAGTCGGTTTAAGATTAACCATTTAAATAAAAGCTCCTGAGCGATACTTTCCTTTTTTACGTTAAAATTTTTTTGTGATACCAGTAACAGGTAATCTGTAATGCTTCTTCATTTAATTTCTAAGTAGGCTCAGTTTTCTCAGTTTTTTTGTCATGATGGCTAACAATTTTCCATTCAAAGTTGTCATAAAAGAAAACAAAAGGATGTTTTTTAATTGATTCTTTGACAACGTCCTCTCTTCCCATAATCGTAAATAAGCTCACATCCAAAATGTAAAGAAAACATTTCTTCTTAAAGTGTTAAAGTTAATACGGTTTTTTTTTTGTAAGTTCGGTCGTTCGAAACAATACCTTAATGTCATCAACGTCTGCAAGCCCTGAATCCAACAGTTTCTCGCGTAAACCTGCGATTGGATCACGTGTCTTGCGCACGGATTGCACCTCATCACGTGACCGGTAGCTGTGGAGAGAAAAATAACAACTGCATTAGGATCAGTAATAGAGCAGTTTTCAATTGAGTGTCGTAAAACCAAAACCAAGGTAATTACTCTGACCAATCACAGCAGTCGTAAACAATCCAATCTAATCCAATCCAATCTAATCTAATCCAATGAACCAATGAACCAATCAGAGCTCGAAGCAATTACATGTCGGCGGCGACTAGCGCGGGAAAACGCGTGCGAGCAAGTCACGATTGGTTTTGGTTTTACTTCTGATTGGTCGAGAAAGTGGCGCGAGACTTTTTAGCCAATCACAAAGCGTAGCAATGCAAAACCAAAGCAATTGTGTAATTACTTTCGACGCTCAATTGAAAACTGCTCTAAGTGTTTTTGTTTCTTAACCCAAGGGCACACCTCTGCTCATAAAATGCAGTTTTAAACCCTGTGAATAAAATCCCCTATACTCATTTGGGAGGTTATGACACCTTTGTGATTTAGAAACTTAAATACACTTGCACCAATTTAAGTTTTTTTTAAATAGACCTTTAGTAATAGTTATGAATGACGACGTTACCAGCTCACAATTTGCTAGTCTGATGTAAACAAGGAGCTACAAGGATAAGGGCTATTTTGCTTTAAGGAAATGTTAAATTAAACACTAGACTTTTTTTGGTCAAAGAAATAAAATATATTTTTTTTAACTTTTTGTCCCACAAAGGTTTGGAGTACCTTTAACACGCAGTTCGACAATCTTAGCTACGGGCACGATTAATTATCTTTCCCATATACTTTAAAAGTACATTAGAGTCTTGCAAATGTACCTTGTGCCAGGGTCACTCATACTGTGTCCATAATAACGGTAAGTTGTGAGCTCCATCAGAATCGGGCCCTGCAGGGAAACAATAAACACTTCATGATTGGTCCCGAGGGAAACAGTGAATTTTGTTTCCCAAGAATCACGAACATCGAGATTCAAGGGAAACAAAATTCACTGTTTCCTGAGGGATCAGTCATTAAGTGATTTGTCATTATAGCAACACAAAACAGTTTGAAAAATGCGCCGTGCGCTCGAGGAAAACATCAAACACGTCATAATGATGCCACCTTTTGTCACGGTCTGATCGCGTGCGCTAGCGGTCAACAGTGCACTGTTACCCTTTGGTGTCAAAAATGTCGCCCGCTTTAGCAAATGACGATTGTTGCCTGCTCATGGACGTTTGGTGGGAAAGTGAAACAGTTTGTTTGTTAGATGTCATGTGACCATGAATCAACCAATGAATGTGCGCTTTGTATTGAGAACAAGAGGCTCCTAGCAGCCTATACTCATGCGCATGCGTAAGTAAGTTAAGAAAATGTTAAGAAGATAAGAAGATGAGAAGATGAGCTGAAGAAGATAAGAAGATGTCCGACATGGCGAAGAGTACTCCTTTCATTCAGTTGATTGTTTTGGAAATGAAGGCTGTACCACAATGAAGGGAATGATTTTTCTAGGTCTAATGTAAGTAGGGTTGTAGGAGACGCTGTCGTGACACTTGAGTAACGCTCTTTTACCGGAAGTGAGAGTAGCCGGAAGTCACTAAACAGGAAGTGTAGTGGCAAAGCTATGAACCGGAAGTGTCAATTTAAAATATGCGTGCATAAATTTGCATGCAAAATCGTGACACAAAAATAACAAGAGGCTCCAAGCAGCCTTTACTCATGCGCATGCGTAAGAAAATTTTATGATATATTTTAAACATGATAAGAAGATGTCCGACCTGGAGATAAGTTACTCCTTTCATTCAGTCATCGTTCCTGCATCGTTTACTATTGAATGTTTTGGAAATGAAGGCTGTACCACAATGAAGGCTGTACCACAATGAAGCCAGTGATTCTTCTAAGTCTTATATATACCAAACGTGAACATAGTAATGTATGTAGGGTTGTAGGAGATGCACGTAAGTAACGCTCTTTTACCGGAAGTGACAGTAGCCGGAAGTCACTAAACAGGAAGTGTAAATGGCGAAGACATGAACCGGAAGTGCACAATTTTGAATATGCGTGCATACATTTGCATGCAAAAACGTGACACAAAAAATAAAAATAATAATAAAAATAATAACAAGAAAAACGGAGCCGAAACCTTACCTCATGCCGCTTCGCGCATGAGCAATAAAAATAATAACAAGAAAAACGGAGCCGAAACCTTACCTCATGCCGCTACGCGCATGAGTAATAAATATTGCGTGATGCATCATGGAAAAAACACCCTGTGATTTCAAGACCAAATAAATGAAATTCTTCTATAAAGCTAGTTCCTTAAATAACTGCTTTGATTTTGCCATATATTAGTTTCCAGCCAAGCTTCGTTTCATGCAAATTTTGTGTAAAATGTAATTCGATCGCGTGTGAAATGTAATTCTATCGCGCGCTGCTTTTTCACGATCATGAATCGAAAATATTTTCTTCTAAAGGTCAAAACGTTTTAATGAAACTCACATTTCCTTGAATGAAAATGTCTTTCCCTTGAATAAAAGAGTTAAACGCTTATCATAATTCCGTGATTTTCTGCTTCCGGAAGGCTTGGCGATTTTTATATCCTAATTGCAGCGCGGAGCGCGTGTAGCATCTACAAATTATATTTATTTATAAACATCACAAAATAAGAAGCGATTTTAGAATACCTAAACGTTTGGTAGAACGAGGTATTTGAACGAGGTATTTGAAAACAAAAGAAACCATTTATATTCAATGACATGCAAATAAGTGACCGAGTATTCTACATTTTAGTCCAATTGTAGAAATAGAATTTAATGCGTATTGCAAAACGGTGCATCTAATTTTTTTTGTCTATAACTGGTACGACTACTCCGAATAAAATAGTATTGAAAATTGCCGAGAAACTGATTTGGAAATCAAAATTGCAAAAAAATACACAGACATCTTTGCGTAAGGCGACGTGTGTGAAGTTTAATAGAACCATAAAATTCAAGTCTTGTTTTGTTTACATAATATCATGGAAAATTTCTCCAAAACTGTTAAACGAGAACACAAACTAAGAAAACGTCAACCACAAATTAATATCAACATAAATTCTCACCGAAAAATGTAATTTATTTTATGGTATAAAGTCCCTCGGCTGCTTGAAAATTCCAAAACTCCGCTTCTTCGAAAGAAACATCACCCCGCATTGAGAAAAACGTATGGAGTTCCTCGAAGCAAGATTTCGTCGCTTAAAGAAAGCTCTCCTGTTTCTCCACTACAGCGGCTTCTGAGTATTCTTTAAAGCTTTCTCTTTCCATTTTGAATATTTTGGATGTGTGTTATTACTCCGACAAGACAAAACTATGGTTTTGAAAACAAAGCACATGCCGAGCGCGGCGTGCATAAATTTGCATGCACAAATGTGACACCAAAAAAAAAAAAATACGAAGAAAAACAAAGCCGGAAACATACCTCATGCGCGCTACGCGCATGAGTAAAAACTCCAGCTGTATAACGAGAATATATATGCACCTATCAGCATTAAGTCAAACCAAAACACTGTATGGAACAAATAGGGCAAAATTCCCCTATTTTGAATGATTTATATCCCTTTGAGTTTCAGATCAGTCATGTATTTGTTGTGGTTCACATTTTTCTTTGGTTTAAAAATTTTCAAAGCATTTTGATTTTTGCGTTTTCCTTTGCCTCAGATTATGATAATGAATCAAGGACAAGAGAAAATAAAAATTTAACTGGTTTGAAAATTTTTAAACCAAGGAAAAAATTGACCCACAACATATTGATCAACAGTCATGGAGAATATTACATTTAATTCTATTTACTAGCTTTTTTTACAGCACTGTAATTTTTTTTTTGCTGTTTTGGCTACCTTACTTGAGAGTGAAAAATTAATAACTGAAATTGTGACCTTCTACTAACACTAAATTTAAGAAACACTTAATCTTCTTGCTTCAGTGACTCTTGCATGCTACAGCATTACAGTAAAGGATAGATTATCAGTGCTCTATTTTACTCTACTAAGGTTGAACATGATTACAAGCCATACCTTTCCTGATCTTGTATAATCTGCTGCAAATCTTGTTGCCTCCCTCACGGTTAGGACATCCATACCATCAACCTATCATTAAGAAATCACAATATTATTTAATGAATAATATTGTAAAAACGAAAAAGGACCAAAATAAATATACACCATGTACAGATTTAATACTTTCGTATTGTGTACTAAATGAAATATTGAAGGAAACTATCCTTAAGGTGGACAGTTTGAGAAGTGCTGTTTCTTGGTTTTGTTGATTCTCTCTAAGAGACCACTCTTGCTCAACCATAAGCTATCACGAGAATAAAATATTATTAATACTTTGTACTTAGTTTTCTGTATACAGCAGATGCATAAAAGAACACAATTTACGAGTAACCCTCAACAGTGAAATCCTAGTACGAATATTCAATTTTTGGTACCATTGTGGATTTCCAGTTTCTTTTGAATGGCCACTCATGGAGAGGAACAGTTAACCTCTTGAACTCACTTTAATGCCAGGAATGTAATCTCCTCTCGTATGATACTCAGTTGTGGCAGCAGCTCGTTCAACAGATGTTCCCATGCCATATCCGTTGTTCTCACAAACAAAAATACATGGCAGGTCCCATAATTTGGCCATGTTGTAGGTTTCAAAAACCTAAGAACACACACAAAAAATATAAATAGATCACTTTTAATCATTGAAATCAGGTCAAAAGTTCTTATTGGTGGCACTATAAATAGAAGAAAGCGACATTACCAATTGAACAACGAAAGTTAACAAAACAACTGGTGAAAGGTTGACAAAGGCTGGGTGTTCAAAGCACAATTAAGTTAACCCAAGGTTAGCATCAATTTTTTTAAAAAAATATTTTTGCCCTTTAGTTTCAACTTTGACTTGTCTTGAGTTCAATGTAGCTTAAAATTAACTTTTGAAAATACTTCTAACAGGAGAAATTAAATCCTTGGTCAAGTTTTAATCCTGGGTTAGCATTAACTGGCTTTTGAACAACAGAGCCCATTTGGCTATCTTGACTACACAGGACTACCGCATTACAAAAGCATTAAGAGGCCACAAAGGAGGACTTGAACTCGGGACTCAACCTCTAGACTATGCCGTCTCCCTCCACCCACCACATTTAGACGGCACAACTTTTGCCTACAACTATCGCATGCAACCAGTGCTCACGCCATATATATGACACGAATTGCGTCCTCTAAATCAGCCTACAACTCGCTCACAACTGTTGCATGCAACACAAAAAAGTTGTAGGATTTTGAAACATGTTTTAAAACCCTACGACAATCGTAACCACATACAATGTTATATGATGTGAGTTGAAGACAATTTTCGCCTGACACAAGCAGCGCACGTTACAACAAATCGCATGCGACAAAGTTGTACCGTACTGTAAATCGGCCTTTAAGCTGACCTTAAGATAATCACAAGGACAGGATTATCTTGGACAGCAAAGCAGAAGAAGTTTGGCATGGGCGCATGTGCAGGAGTACCTTTGGCTCACTGCATCCCCGTCCTGGTCTCATTTGGGTTTCCATTTGTGCGATTTTGCCATCCTGTCAAAAACTTGAGTATTTTTCTCTCATTTTGACTTTAAAAAAGTTCAACCTACATCTTTTTTTCCCATTAAGATGCTGACAAAAAATTCGTAACTTACACTGTAATTTGTAGATACAATCATGTCATAATTACCGTAATATTATTCTTACCTGTCCCTGATTAGCTGCACCATCACCATAAAGAGCGACACATATTTTACCATTACCTCGGTATTTGTGGGCAAGGGCAATTCCAGCTCCTAAAGGAACCTATGGGAGTGTATAAAACATATTAACCAGCTTCATACCATGTGGTGATGAGTTATTCAACATGTGTCTTTGCTTACATACATGTAACTTAATTAATACATTATACTTAAAAGATAAAACTGCTGTATGCATTTTTTCATAGCCTGATGCAGACACAAATGAGTCTGGAAGGGCAAGGAATTTGTAGGTTTGTTTACATTAATTTTTTAGAATGTACACTGTAAGTAGTGTTCTGCTCTTCTGAACACATAACAGGTCTAAGCATTTGCAAAATAGCAAGTACAAGTCGAATAATATAATTCACAGTTACCTGAGCTCCAACAATTCCATTTCCACCATAGTATTCATGGCCATACATGTGCATAGAGCCTCCCTTGCCCTGGGAACAACCGCTCTTACGACCTTAACAAAAAATAAATTCCAAGTCATATACATGGCATAGCTTATCACTAGCACCAAATGAACCAGTCACATCACACATCGGTGCTTAAAGAACTTCACTGGCTCCCAATTAAATCACACTCAAGTTAATTTTAATTCAATTTTTTCTAATAACCCTTTCACTCCCAGAGTCAATTATGGAGACATGTACAGTGTAGTGTAGTTCTAACTTTTGAGTCTGTTAAGGAAATCCCATGGTGTGGCCATTCAAATAAAACCTCTTTGGCTGTACTTTTGCATGGTACCATTTGTTTTTCAATATTTTATAAAATAAAAATTTGGAATTTTTCTTGAATATTTTGATGTATGGCACTCTTGGGAGTTAAAGGGTTAATTTTCAATTTTTTGACCAAAATCATCACTTACATGAATTGTTATTATTAAAAAAATTATTTTAACCCTCTTGTGCCAAGTAAATAGACCTGGACCTTGCAAAATTGTAAAATGAATTTGAATTTTACATGGGATTGTTGAGACTTTATTAATAAATGGCCGCCACTCTAAAAAGCCACGGTTACATGTACTTGCCCCATCTTCTGTTAACCCATCTTTTGTCCCATTTAAGGTCACTGCAGAGTTTTACCCAGTTTCTGTAGCATGAAGCAACTAGGTGTATTACTACTCCCCCCTGGATGGGATGCTAGTCTGTAATAGGGTTACCCCCAGCATTACGTCGCCTGTACCCATTTCTACAACTGGGTGGAGAGAGACAATAAGGCCAATATTTACTATATGAGAGAAATAAGCCACGAACTGACCGTACAAAATTTAAATGGTACAAAATCACTGGTCACATCTTACACAAGCCACGGCTTGTGGTAAGACACCGCTTATTTAAGCAGCGGGTTTAGAGCTAATCTTACATAAGCTGCAGCTTATTGTAAGCCTTGAACTTGCTCATATAAATGGGTTCGCAGCTTACATACATCTAAGACAGGAACACATACTGCGCAAGCAATCTCCTGCGAGCTCCTGACTTGCAGATTGTAAACAACATGGCCCCACAGCACCTCTCCAAGCAGAGAAAAGGCCAAAAAAATAGCCAAGAAATTGTTGGCCACATGCTGAGGAGAAGCAGTTTCTCCAAATTAATCTGCAATGATGCCAAAGTTTCAGAAGAACTTGACAATTGCATGTCATCAGCCAGGGTTAAGTTTTTGTTTACTTTGCGTAAAATTTTGGCAATTACCGGTACTTTTGTGAGCTTTTTCAAGATTGAGCTTTGGCTTATAAAAACTTATCTCACAGTGACTAAATAAGCTGCGGTCTTATTGGATGCGAAACATTCATATGAGCACTTCACATCTTATGCAAGCCTATTTCTCTCATATAAATGGCC
The DNA here is from genome assembly GCA_022457155.1 of Cladopsammia gracilis. Lineage (NCBI taxonomy): Eukaryota > Metazoa > Cnidaria > Anthozoa > Scleractinia > Dendrophylliidae > Cladopsammia > Cladopsammia gracilis. Next base: position 1,132,831 of record JAJGOT010000245.1, read on the forward strand.
CTATTATGGAGTCAATGTTTACAAGTCTAAGAAGACAAAAACCAGTCATCAAACTGCCAACATTCCAATCTGAAATACAATGCACAAACCACTACACCTCTGTGCCTCTACTGACCTACAACAGCTGGACAATTGAGTCTGAGGGTGGCTATTGTGCATATAAAGAGAGATTTGAGTGTACAAGTGAAAAGTTTTCTGACCTGCTAATTCACAAAGTATCTCCGCAGCTGAGACTCCTTTTAAGTAGGTCCAACCATGGCAACGATATGCAGTGATGATGCTGTCATCTTTACTGATAGCAGCATCCATACCAATACAGCATGCTTCCTGAAAAGCAATAAATGGCTTACTGTAACTTTAATGTACTGTAATTGCTCATGCAGGGTTGTAAATTAGCACTCAGTCACCTGTGCATTAGTTTGATTGAGTATAAATCATTTCAGACCAATTTACAAATAAATGATATTGTATTGTAACGACAGAATGCTACACACCATATTAATGTTCCATCCCAGGTCATATCATATCTTTTCACGGAAAAAAATAATGGAAAAGAATGCCCCCCCCCCCCCCCCATCTGAAGTACTGAGTTTGTAATAAACATGCCAGATGTTTAAGAAAATTCATGGTTCACATACACACTTTAGAACTTTTTATTCAAGGGCTTCTCAAGGACTTTTCTATGACTTGTTAACAATATTCAATGACTTGTTTTCCTCTTGAACACAAGTCCTAGGATTTCAAATTGCATGGAAAACACTTTTTTGGTTCCATGCCAAGAGATCGATCATGGGAACCCATCTGTAACTACTTTAATATCACTGATTCCAATGCACTTTGGGAAGGATCCAAGATGGCAGACGAGTGATGTGAAACAACATTTTACATGTAATTTAATTTTACCGGTAGTTTTAGAGTCATAACCAAAGAATTTGCTCTGTTAGTTGAGAAAACAACAATACATGTATCAAAATATCAAATGAGTTTTGATTGGTAAGGTTGGACAGGGCTCGAGACTATAACGGTAGCCAAGCCAAAGTCTAGTAAAAATTCAGTTTTGGCTAGTGGAATTTTGCTTTCACTAACCATTTGGGCTAGCAAAAATTGTGAAGCACCAGACGTAACGAAACCAAACTGAAGATTATGTTTCTCTGTACTTTCGTTAAGGCCGGAATTAGTCTTACATTTTCAATGTTTTCCCATACATTCGTATGTTCCTAAGGTGTTAGTTTTATCTTATCCATTCTCAATGTTTTTCCGTACGTTCGTATGTTCGTACATCCATAGGTTCGTAAGGTGTTAACCTTACCTTCTCAATGTTTTCCCGTAAGTTTGTAAGTTCGAAAATTGTTAATTTCGTAAGTTATTAGCCTTATCTTCTCAATGTTGTTTCTTACATTCGTACATTCGTTCGTAAGTTGTTCGCCTTATCTTCTCAATGTTGTTTCTTACATTTGTACATTCGTGAGTTGTTAGTCTTATCTTCTTGTTGTTTTCCTGCACATTCGTACGTTCGTAAGTTGTTAGTCTTATCTTCTCAATGTCTTTTCTTACATTCGTATGTTCGTAAGTTGTAAGTGTTATCTTCTCAATGTTGTTTCTAATTACATTCCTGTGTTTGTAAGTTGTTAGTCTTATCTTCTCAATGTTGTTTCTTACATTCATATGTTCGTAAGTTGTTAGTCTTATCTTCTCATTGTTTTCCTGCACATTCATATGTTCGTAAGTTGTTAGCCTTATCTTCTAGATGTTATTTCTTACATTTGTGTGTTTGTAAGTTGTTAGCCTTATCTTCTCAACGTTTTCCTGTACATAAGGGAAGTTTGTAAAGTGTTAGTCTTATCTTCTCAACGTTTTTCCGTATTAATATGTTTAGTAGGTTCGTAAGGTGTTAGTTTGAGATTTATGAAGAAAACTAAAAAATATGATCAAGCTGTGTTCCAAGTCATGGAGTTTTTTTCTTAATCAGTGTGACACATCAAGGCTGTGCTCTTAGAAGAATCACAGGGAGCCCAAAGGCTCCCAACTATGATATCTGGGGTGCCCAGCACTTAAGCTTTATGCAAAAGTAAGTTTTTCTAGTCGCCCGAAGATAAAAGTAAGGAGCCTGAGGCCCCTGGGCACTGCTAGAGCACAGCCCTGCACAATTGTTATTGTCTAGGGATTGAACAAGACCCGATTTACCTGTCCAGAGTACAGATGACAGAAACCTCTGATAACCTTGGATTTGTACAGCGTACTTGCAGCTGTTTCCATTCTTCGAATAACCTGCATTTGTTTGTAGTATTTAAGGCCATCTTCCCTGGTCAGAACAGCTTTTTTGGCAGGCCCACTATCTAATCGGTGAATTGGGCAATCCTAGGAAGAAAATATTGAAAAATGTGAGATATTCTGAGAACCTACAGTAAGATCCTCTTTCAAGGTAAGGCAAGTCTTCACAAGCCTAATGGCTCACAACTGCTAGAGCTAAATCCGGTTTGTGTAGCATGAAGCGACTGAGAGTATTACTGACTCCCCCCTGGATGGTATACTAGTCTATCGTGAGGCTACACCCACCCCCCCCCCCCCCCCCCAGCATTATGTCGCCGGTACCCATTTATGCACCTGGGTAGAGAGAGACAACGTGGAGCAAAATTTCTTGTCTAAGGAAACAACACGACGGCAGAGACCAGGCTTGAACCACCGACCATCAGGCTGAAAGTCTGATGCGCTAACCACAAGATCACCGCGCCTCTTCTTTACATGTACACAGTTTGTCAGAAAAGTTTGAAGACATCTGACTTTGGAAAGAAACTGGATACTTTCTTTAATTTATGCTATCTAATGGACTGGCAAACAAAGAAGCTCACCAATATGGCAAAGTACATGGTGATTTTTGTGGGCTACTTTTGACATTTTGTTGCTTTCAGGTAATGAAAAGTTGGTTTACAATCTTGTAGTTCTTTAAACATGATCAGTAATCAAAGCAATTAACCTGCTTGAAGGGTCATGTACTAGACCATAATAAAACAAGAAAAATATAATTATTATACCTTCATAATATTAACTAATATCCTAAACGTAGTTAACCCTTCTACAGTAAGCTCTCATTTAAGGTCATCGATCGGTGGTTCGAGGTCTGGTCTCTGGTTGCTTCCTTTATAGACGAGAGAATTTGCTTTGTTTCAAGCTCATTCATTCTGTGAATCACTAATTAATACAACTGACATGAGGCATTGGAATGTAACTCAATCATAGTTACTAATCTATAGAATCATGTGCATATTGTAACACTCTGAATTGTCCCCCACCACTGGTGTATAAATGGATACTGATGACAATGTTGGGAGTAGCAATACTCTTAGGTGATTCATATACCACAGAAGCTGAGTTAAACTCCATGGCTTGTTTGTGCAGGGGAAACCATGGTCTACTGTGTATACAGTCAACCTGACACAAGACGCCTATCCCCCCTCCCCTGCCAGGATTCATCAGCACTATTACATTGTGCATATAGAATTCTAGTCGTTGTTTTGCAGTGAACCAGGACATACTCTATTTTCACAGGACTGGATGGCATACATGTACATGCACACGACATGTGCAGTAGGTGTATTAAGGTGGCCAAATACAGTTTTGAGGGACAATTAATTTCCTTACGCGCGCGTCACGCAAGCAATACCGCATGAGCAAACAACAACGAAGCTCTGACCTTGTGCACGCAGTTAGTAATGCGCGAGCAGTCACGCGCGCAGATAAGTGAATGGTCGTGGTGTACGCAGTACTGCGCATGCTCGGAGATGGTACGAAACGTTTTTTTTTGGTCATGAGTTTCTCGAAATCTAGCCGTACAACCTATGCTCAATTTTTGATATTTTTAAATATACATCAACATCGATCTGCAGACAATGTTTTTTCAAAATCTGTAAGACAGATTTTAAAATATTTTTCGAAATTCCTATTTTTGATATTCCCATTGATATGCGAAAAACTCTCTTACAGATTTTTGTTTTCACTTGTAAGAATGTTTATTTTTATCCAAAGTTTAAATGGTAAGATTTTGAAGCAGGGTCATACAGGTGATTTTTGAGTAAAACGTCCACATAGAATTAGAACCCAGTCTTCTGACAACCACTCGGTCACTTGTTTTAAGCCAGATGGTGAAATTACAAACACCCACTATCTTGTATGAATGTTTTGACTTTGTAATTGTTGTTTGTTTCCACAAATGGTCACCTGTGATGGATATTATCGGAAGCATCTGGTGACCCCCATAAACTGTAGTAAGCCAGGATAATTAACTATTATAGCGTAGGCCTCGTCGGCTAAAATTAGGCAATATCATGCAAGCTTGAGCGCTATAGTAGTTTTATAATTCAACACATTGATAACAAAGCACAGTTTGAAGAAAAAATATCGAGACCGGTCCGTCATTTTTGCATTCTCTTGTCAAAATGCGAAATTTACATCCATCGTTGGATATACGTCATGTAGACATAGCGTATATCGATAACTTTTTGACCATATTTGGGCAGTGTATCAATGTGTTGAATTATGTACCAGTCAATTCCAAGACCGCCCATCCCCCCCCCCCCCCCCCGGGCAAACCCCCGGGCATTTGACTTTTTCAAAAAAAATTTGTCAAATGCCCCACTATGTGGGCAGTTTATACGGTCAAATGCCCCACCGTGCAGTGCTTCACAGAGCGTCAAATGCCCCACCGTCCGGGCAAGGAGGGATTAAAGTAACTAGTTACAGTGGATTTCAGCTTACTTTGGCCGCGCCAGTTGCCAAGTTCGTTGGGCAATTTGATACTATGTTACGAAGTTGTCAATACATTTGAGCCTGTATGTAAAGTCTGAAGTTGTTCTTAAACGCTATTTGCGAAGTCAAAACAATTTTTAGCCGATCTGGATGGTTTTCTTTAACATTTAATATTTTGTTGACTTGCCAAGACCCATCTATAAACTGGTGCTGTTCGGATTGTTTTCGAGATGAGATAACGTACGCTGTAAGATACATGCCGCTATTTCAGTTGTGGTTTTGAATTCGACCAACATATAAATCGTATATTATCTTTCATGTTCACTTTAAATATCTTTGCTTGTGCTGTTGTCTGTTGTTTATATTATAGCTAGATTTAGTTTCAGCGAAAAAACTGAAACGATATTGCAACTTCTGAACATATGTTTCGAAATACTAAATGTAAACAAAGATCTTGCTTAGTCACTTTCCTTTTTTGTCCGTTGATCTGATTTCCAAATAAATATTTGAAAAAAACAATGCACAATTTATGAAATCTTTTACCTTGCGACCGCTGACGAACGTTTTTGTTGAAGTCAAATGCCCGCCCCGTCGGGCCTCGTTTCACGTCAAATGCCCCACCATGCGGAGCTAACCTCTTGTCAAATGCCCGGGGTATGCCCGGGGGGGGGGGGGGGATGGGCGGTCTTGGAATTGACTGGTACATTATAATACATGCACACATGCACCAATCGAACAAAACAGATTCACTTACTAATAATTCAAACTCTGCTTCCTTCACCTGGCTTGCAAGTCCTCTAGTCCTGACAAGCAATCCTAGAAACTGAAGTTCGAACGCTTACGGGATCAGTAGCTATAAATTTAAGCTTAAATTCATTTACGATTGCAGGTCTAGACTACGAAAAACTTGCCTAATATCAGAAAATTATGTTTCGTAATTAAACCAAAAAGGAAAAGTTAAGAAGCTGCAACACAATAAAATAGATTTTATGTTCCTAAAGCAGCAAAAATAGAAAAGATCAACATGTAGATTTCATTAGTTTATATGCTCAGAACTGTTTGAATTCAGCCATGGGATTTCGCGAAGCCATTCAAGATGGCTCCGGTCGAGACCAAGTGGAAGACGTAAATACATGCTTACTATGCAACAAAAACACAACTAACCGGTTTATTAAGCAAGGAGGTGACCTTGAATGATGCAAACCCCGTCCTAAGCATGGTACTTTTGTCAGTTTTGCCAGAAAAATTGAAAGAAAAAGAAAATAGCGTACACTCAAGTCCACTGACTTTCGTCCCAGATATCTCGGGCTGTAAAATTCTTGTAGCTTAGGGAGGGGTAGGACGTGACACAGCCCTACATAATTTATTTGCAATTATTTATTTATCTTCTCAATCTATCGTCTTAAATTATTTATACTTTATGGAAAAGGTGTTTAACCGATCAATATTTTTCCATTTTTTCACAAAACGTGTCACTTTTAATGAATACCTGATCTCAGTATAGATAATAGCAATATTTTAGGATATAGTGGTTGATAGGTCCGGAAATTGTATATTTTTAAAATCGCAACACAAAGTTCTTGACAGTACATTTTTTCCCTTCATTATTTTTTCGTTTTGAAGTTCTTTCATTCGCTCATAGCATATATGCAATGTTTGCGTCACACGCCCGAATGAAAGTCGAGAGAACTCATAAATTATGCAAAATGGGATATAAATTATTCAGTTCAAAACATATTGATCAAGTTACCGAGTTGGTAGGGGTTCCGTCATTCTTTCTGTCCTTGTTTTATAATTTTATACATGTTCCTGAGTACTTCCTCTATCTTCACTTGCCGGAGATATGTAAATTTATCTAAACGTTAGTAAGATGCCTGCATTTTAATTTCGGTTACGAGAAAAGGGCATTGTCCTTTTACCAGTTCAATGCATCAAAGATCAAACGCTTGTATACAACTTCAAACTACGGTACCTGGTGTCTTTTACAAAGCAGTATGTCCGACGATATTTATATTGACGTAAATTACCTCACTGAGTCAGAAAGGGATGCGATTCTTCAAGTACTTGCTAAAGATGAGGAGTTAAGGAAGCAAGAAAAACGACGGATAGGGTAATCTTTCGTTGATTTACACGAGGACAGCCGCAAGCGCTTGCGCGAAATCACGCAATTGGTTAATTTGTTGCTTAGCACTCAGGGAGTTACTGGTTCTCTCTTTTATATCTCATAGCAAGTTGAAGAATGAGCTAGATGAGATAAAGAAGAACGGGGCCAGCGAAGATGAAATAAGTTCCTCTCGTATTTGTGCAAGATGTAGGTCGCCCCTTGGGCTTATTTTTAACAGTGGAGCTCTGTGTCCAAAATGCGAAGCTCGGGTGTGCAAGGAATGCCGAAAAGAAAACATCGATTATACTTCTTCTTGGCTGTGTATTTTGTGCGCAAAAATCAGGTAACGTGTCCTGTAATATTCATTCTTATCAATAAGTAAATAGCAGGCTTTTTGTGGCTTATCCAAAACAGCTAAAAAAAATAAACTATCAGCTGTACGATAAGCTTAAAGTTAAGTTAATACATCTTGTTTTGATTTCTGAACGAAGCAATTTGAATAAATTTGGCTGATATTATTGAATAACTGTTTCAAACAATCGAGAAATTAAAACTTCTCTCGATCAATTAGCAGCCTACACAGTTCTACCAGAAGTTAAGAAGTTATAATTTTTCCCTAGGGTTTTTTTTGTGTTTACAAATTCCCATTTGAAAAGGTCTTTGTTGTAAATCAGACAGGGAGTGTTTTTAAATACACGTCATCTTTTTTTATTCTCGTGGATATGGGTGGTGGATTTATAGTATGAACTAACAAAGGTTTGATTTTCAAGTTTTTATTCTATGTGTGTTGATTTTTGTAAGTATTATTATGTTCACATCACCCAGTTCTGAAATCCAAGCCCAGTAGCTTATTCTATAATTTATTCAGAAAGATCTTCATAATTGAAATATTTGTCATATTTAAAGATGATGCTTACTGTAGGTGTCATTGTATTATGTAATTGGCAATGAGACATTTTCAAGATTATACTAATTACTGATCAAACACAAATTGACTGCATTTTTCCATTGTCCATAATTTTGATCACATCATAATGAATATACATTTGAATTTGAATATACATTGGATTACATTATCATTATGTACCATAGTTATTTAAGCCAATGTTAGCAAATGAATTTTTTTCGGATCTGTATAGCCCTTGTAAAAAATTTAGTGTGATCTAGCCTCGATGAGCTCGTTCTTGTCATGATGAGCGAGATCACAGCGCCAACGTGACGCTATCACACTAAAATTTTTACAAGGGAGGAACCTCAGCTCGTAGATCTCTGAGAGTTTTCAGGGCACAAATCAAACCGCTAGAAAAACAGTCAGTAAGGTAGCATTATTTGTATTGATCATGTTAGTGTAAATGTAACTTACGTGCTTCTTTTTTAATCATTTTCCAGGGAAGTCAGGGCTGAATCAGGAGCTTGGTTTTTTGAGCAGGAGAGAAGGAAAGGTGACAGACCACAGCTTTATGGCTCTGCTTTGGTGCGGGCTTCCTTCAGACGAGCAAAACCTACATCCCAGCACAAAAAGGGTATGCTGATTGTAATTTTTGATTGTTATGATAAATTTTATGTTGTGTTCACACTAGGACAAAATATGTTGAAAATGAAACATGATATGGTTCACTATGAAAAGACTACTGGTTCACATCAGGCAGTGCAGTGTGCGAATCATGATGGAGACATGCTTATTCGAGCTTGATTGAAACTACCTCACAAAGTTTCTATCGAAGCCAGATGAAACATGTTTGCACAAATGCATCTCGTTGAGGGGGGCGTAAGGGTTTGCGGTGATGCGGTTTTGCATTATTTTTGGTGCGGTTTTACGGAAAAAAATTTTGACATGCGGTATTTGGTTTTATAAGACTCGGTGGTTTGCGGTTTTCATGTAGACTGGTATAAAGAATTTATGGAGCTTTTGTCTGTTTGTTAAAACAACATAAATTAAAGAACCAGGCTGCGTGAAACATGTTTTGATATTAACAACTATATTTATAAATGAAATTGCAAACATGTTTATGAGAAACATGTTTCTCTTTACTTCAAACATGTTTTTGTGGGCTGATGTGAACACATAAGTGGTATATGAAAAATAAACAAAGAAATAAATTACAGTATCAATTTTATTAAATTGCAAATAAATTTATAAATAAATTATTTAAATTAATAAAATTAATGTGATATCATGGTAACTAATATGAACTCAAGCCTTTCTAGGTTTGACAGTACGTAAGAAATGACCAAGTCGGGGGAGTATACTGCTGGGTTTGTATGGTGTACAGTTATTGATTTAATTTTGCTTATCTTGTTAAGCAGTCATTGAAGACACTGAGCCAGGTTCACCACCTGTGATCACACTGAACCTTGATAATCATGGTGGCAAGCTACACCGACCAGTACCAGTACACATGTCACGTCTTGTAGAGAAAGAGTCAGAAGAAGAGGAAGAGAAAAGGAATGAGGAGGAGATAAATCAAAACTATGTTAAGCAGTATGCGAAGGCTAACCGAGTTCCACAGAAAGACGAGGTGGCGGAGCAAAGTGATGAGCAGGAGAAAGGCTCTTCTACGTCACGTGACTCTACGCCAAGAGGTAAACGTTGTTTGTAAATGGTTTAAAAATATGTGTAGATATTTATTTAGTGTTATTTGTTCTTACAGCCATGCTCCGTCACGCGCGACCAGTAATCCACAAGACTGAAATGAACATTTGAATATTTCTTTGTAACGTCCGAGATTTGAATGAAACCTTAAAGATCTCTCTGGAAAACACTTTGAAAGTCACGAGTTAATGGAAAAATAACTTTGCTACACACATAAAAAAACTAATATTGTTCGGATATGTAACATTTCAAATAAAACAATATTTTGTTGCTGTTTGTTTCCGAAAGTGCAGTAAAATTTTTCACGGGAATTACGAATCTCGGAATGAATTTACAAAACCGACACATAAACTTGAAAACTCCATTCAAATTTTCAAACATACATGTACTGGTCACGTGTGATGGAACATGGCTGTAACAAGATTTCCACCTGCCAGGTACAACAATAAATTAATGGAAAAGTGTGCAAATGAAAATAATTGTCCCCTCCCATCCAAAAAGTTACATGTACATGTATTAGTCATAATTGAAGAAGGCTTATAATTTTAAAGAATTTCAACACATTTGATTCCTGTGCATCTGAATTGTTCCATATTTTTTTTTTAATTTATTTGTCTCAACATGATTTATATGAATTTGCTGTTTCAATAACTTGTAAACTTTTTTGTTGTTGTTGGTTTTTTAGCTCATGGATGACATAGTCATTCCATGAGCTTTCAGAGGCAGTTGAATGGCACTCACACACTGACTCACTCACTCACTCGATTCTCATTAATTTATTCATTAAACTTGGATTAAATATTTTTCTCCTACATGTACCTCCCCTACTAAGTATTGGTTTTGTCCCAAGAGTCTTATGCACATACATGTATGTTTGGCACATTTTAGAGGGAACTGCACACTGTAGAATGGGGTACATTTTTTCCCGATGCGATAACATTGAGTAGATGCAACTGAGTGTGAAGATCTATCGGGGCCAGAAGATGGTTTTTTGTTCAATGGAAAGCTTGTAAGCCAAAGAACACAAGTTGCAAAAAATGGACATAGAGTTGTTAAAGCAACGTTGACAATTACTGTGGTTCATAATTTGGACGAATCGATGATTTATCTTTCAAAATTGTCTCTCAGATCGGAGGAAAAATGCAACAGGGACGAATGCTGTATCATCTCGTTTTAAATGCCTACTGGCATTTAAAATGCCTACTGGCATTTAAAACTGAGATTAAATTTTGTTAGTGCCTTTCATTGTAAAAACATGTATAAGGTTAATCACAAAGGAAAGTCAATTGCAAATTTTGCATTAAAATATTTTGGAATATGACATGCCGTGTGGAGGGTTGTCTCTCATAGCAGATGTAAAATGTAAATGTGCATTTGATAAGCAAGCAAAATACATATTTACTATCCCACCAATTCCTCTTCTCCTTGTTAACCCATGGATACATGTACTGTAAGCATAATGAACGGGTTATTGGTAATGGTGGCTAATTCACTCACTCACTCACTCGCTCCTTCCATCAGCTGTAAACTCAGTGATGTAATGCTACATGTGTTACAAATGCATTTTGGAGCAAGAATAACATGAATACAGCGATAACAATAGTTTTAATTTGTTGTAAACAAATATAAACAAGTTTTGCAGTTGAAGTCTTTTACTTATGCAACATTAAAATCAATCTAAAGGGATTTTCCAATCGAGACACACATTTTGATGTGTATCTACCTTGAAATAATAAAATTTAGTCTTAATTGAGCATGTGTTCCTTGATGGTCTTGTGGTCTAGCACCGAGCCTTGCAGCCCGGAGGCACGAGTCCAATTCACGCTCAAGACCCCCCCTTTTTTCGTTTTTTTCCTCGGACTGAACAGTATGAAAGTGATTTCCTGTTTTTTTTTTTTTGCATTCGTCAAAGATCCTTATGTTTAATTTTAAAAATATATAGAACCATGTCAGTGTGAAAACATAAGCTTACACCGCAATATTGCATTACATGTCAGCATTTCTATTCACGGGTTCGTTCTTAGAAGTCTTTGATTATTCAACTATCTCTACACTAATCCAATTCATCCATGAGCTGGCTCACAGGAGCCTTTGATTTAATATGGCAGTCTCACTTTTGTGTCTCTTACATTAATTTTATGAATAATAATAATAACTTTGTGTCTCTTACAAAGTAATTTTATGAATAATAATTATTTATTTTAAACTCAGTTGCCATTGGTACTGAAATTGGTCAATTATTGTCATCTCAATACAGTAAATTACAGAAGATAAGAAGTTAATAAGATGAAGTTAATAAGATGTTAATTTTTGTCAGAAACTACTGACAGTTAATTACTGCATAGGACCCTGGAATTGATAGAGCTCAGAGTCAATTGAGATTTTTAAACAAATGTAACTCAGAGACTGAGATATATTCGCATGTGGCCTAGCTAGTAAGTACAATGTACATAAACAGAGGCTGCAGAGCATTTTGAAACATGGGGGATTCATTGTACATCAAGCCAAGCGCATACCCTTACTCAAATTTCCCACAATGTCCTTTGCATAGTTCATTGGCACAAGCAAACCTCTTTGCAATTATTAACAGTCTATATACCTGCCAACTTTTTCTGAGCGATAGGCATGAGAATTGTTTCGTGGGAGTGGCAGGATTTCCGAAGGCGACCCGACCAAATCCGAAGAGAACCCGATCTATTCTGAAGATGTCCGAAGTTGTCCGAAGATGTTCTGAAAAATTCGGAAGTTTCCATGGACCTCAGTGTAATGTTTAGAATGATAAAAACCTACAAAAAAGTGCCATATTTTCATGAACGTAACTAAATTTTATATTGGATCATGCAATCAGTTAAGGCTGATAGCTCAAATCTGTCATTTAGGCATGAGAAATTGCTCCATAGGCGTGAGTTGGCGTGAGATCGGCGTTTTGGACTCGCAGGCATGAGACTCACGCCAAAGATGTGAGACTTGGCAGGTCTAACAGTGTCCAACTCTGTAATTGATTTGTGACAATGCATAAGTATAGGCAGTTGTTCAGGCAATCCTGCTTCATGGTGCCTCTTAGGTAATTCTTGAGTCATTGGAGGTCAGAAAATGTATGCTATGAAGTTGTTGATGCACAGGTAACAGGCTTCGCTGCCTATGATGAAGGCATGAACAAAAATAATTTTTATTACATGTACCTGCCAGCTGGCTCTGAATGATATCTTACGTATGCATAGCTGGACTAATTTTTAACTAGGTAGGGAAGTGAAGGAAGTAGCTGGGAAAACTTGGTTCAGGAGTGATGTTGCCCATGTTTTGTTTTTCTATAAAAATAGCTAATTGGGCTCATGAAATCCGAGGAAACACCCTGGCCACTGGCACTTATTGACAGCTCTGTCTTTGTCAACCACTGCAGCATTTCAGTGTGCATACACTGTATGCTGTATGTGTATAATAAGGTGGCACTTCAGCAACAGGTAGCTTCTGTGCTTGTGGTATTATGTACACCTCTTTCACATGTTACCAGTTCAATTGAGAACAACTTTTTGCATTTAGAAAACTCTTCCAAGACATCATGAAAGGATCATGGATTGAGCCCACACTAATACAGTAGTGTTCACTTAATTGCAGTTGGTTAAATTCAGCATTTATCAAGCATACCTGTACAAGACATTACACTCTGTAATATACATGTGTACATGTACTCACAATTTACAACACATAACAGTAATTTAATTGCCGAATGAACCTTGCATGCCTTAATTGAATCATCCTCGGGCATTCTAATCTCATTATTACAGCACATACATTTAAATGCACAAAGTGGTAATTTAATTGCTGAGTGAACCATGCAACTTGAACTACTGTCTGATATTCTAAACTTAAGATCCGCATTTTAAGCAATATACATGTACAGCTGTATGTTCTGTAGCTTAAAGTGAGACCATGATTTGATCCCACATTGAAAAATGTGTTGATATCCTATGCAAAAATAATATAACTATGTACACATTACATTTGTACATTATAATAAATTAATATAATTTAATTTTTGTCATTTAGCATTGTGGCGCTCTTGATCTCAAGGTATAAGATGCGTCAAATTGAAAAGCATAAAATCAGAAAAAGCATGGTTAACTAATAATATTAATATAATGTGGACAAGTTCTTTTATAAGTTTGAGCTGCATGTACGTTGTATAATTATTGACAGTCAACTACAGTGTGATAGTACCTTTTTATGAAAATAATGTGAATAGTCTAAAAACTATATTTCCATTATGGTTTGAGGCTACACACCTTGACATTATATATAAACTAATTATAATAACTATTTCAATGTTAAAAGTATAACATTATCAAATTTAGGTTCACCAGCTTAAAGAATATAAAACCTCTTAATTTAATAACAATTCATAATGGCATGAAATCATAACATTTAATGTGTGTGGTAATTACACAGGCTCACCAGTCAATGATCTGGGTAATGATGACGTGGAAGTGCCTGAAGAGACAGTCTTTGATCATTTGGTAAACAAACACAACACCACAATTGAAACAACAGGGGAAATGGATGAAGAAATTAACGGAGATGATGAAAAACAGTGTGACAATCAACCGCATGAATATGATGCCATCAATGGATATGGTAAAGATGATGCTCAGGATTATGAAGACAAAGTGAACAACTGGGAAATTGAAAGAGAGGAAAGTGAACACAATAGTGAAGAAGTAAAACATGAAGCAGCTGTTGAGATTAAAACCAAGTGGCATGAAGTGGCTGATGAATGGGCTGACACAGGTAATGGATATGAACAACCAGCGCAGGGATCCCACCTTCAGATGGCATTTCTTGGTGTAAGGCCAGAATCACCAGATTCCGAGACAACTGGGGATTTTTTTACTCCTCTTGTCACTCCCCTGCATTCAGGAACTGGTACCCCAACACTGTCGGAACATGGACAAAGTGAAGAAGGGTTGACCTCTGGATCTGAAATGTATGAGGATGCAGGTGAAGCCACGCCCATAGAAGGCGACAGAACTCCTGTTGCCGAGCTGTCAGAGGAGGATGGTAAGAAAGGCCTCTTTGATGAGAAAAAGTCATTAGGTGGCCAATAGATATATCCGGCTGGCTACCGATTTAGGATTTTTATGTTGAAATTAGAGTTTGTCAACCCAGTGATAAACTGATGAACTTCTCCAGCAACTGGAAACTGTGGTCCACTTAAATGGCCCATGTGCAGACTTATATTGTTACATTTCGTTTGCAGATTTTTAACCCTTATTGAGTCATAAAGTCAGCATCTAAATTCTTCTTTCCCCCTTTTTTAATGAGAGTAATTTATAAGTATGGGTATAAGACTAAGTTAACAATATTGGATGTTCTTAAAACTGGCATAATTCAGCCTCTAAACTCCCTTGCAAGGAGGGCTTTGTTGTGGTGTTTAACAGTGATAGAAGACTCATTCAGAGTTTTAGAAGTTCATGACAATTTATGTTAGATGTACACTGTAATTGGTATTAATTGCTGATTGTGAAAATCAGACTGAACTGCAGTAAGGAGTTAGTGTTTTCAGTTTAGTTACCAGTGTATATGTAGTTGATTACTTTGAAGATCTCATGAAATGTGCTGTAACAAATCAAAGCAAACTTTCTTTCTTTCAACTGATCAGAAAGCAGCAAAACAAAAACCATTCTTGACTTAAGCATGGGAAATATACCTGAAGCATCCTGGAGCGATGAATAGTGGCTGTGTTTCCTAATCCTGGTCGATTTATGTAACATTTACAAGATGAAAAATAATAGATGCCTTTTCAGGATCTAAAGTTTTGTAAAGCAAACAAACGTTTCATTCCATTGCTGGATTTTTGTGAAATAATATAAAGAGGTGTAAGATTTCTATGTGACTTTAAATTAAAATCGTCTGAGTCACGTGACAAGGCGACTCCCAGTACATGTACATGTAGACCACAGGTCAAGCTTGTATCCCTGTCTCTGTTTAGGTTGGATAGCCTGTGAACAGGCTCCTTTTTGGGGTGTTGGGTTAAAAGAAATCAGGAAGGGGAGCAAGCCTGATAACACTTACCAAGACCTTGAATATTCCGAATATCACAAAAACCGAATTTAATAATATTGTTTCATTGTTCATTGTTTTAAAGAAAATAACAACAAACGCACAGAACAGTGTTCATCATTTTCCAATAAGAATAGAATTCACCACCTGTGAACTTGACATTGCTCTTGGAAATCATGCATTGCACCATTGAGTCAAGCCTTGCTCCATTCTTGTCACCCTTAATGTACCTGTTTGCCCAATTCATCTGGTTAATTTTTGTGTTACTGATTTATAACAGGCGAGGAGAACATTGCAGATGTGACTGTTTCCGGCCCAGAGATAACCCTGGCCACATTCCCCGAGGATGGTGCTGAATCAGAGAAAATAGACAAGGTGTCCACTCAAGATAATGACATTGATGACATTGACCAGGCTTTTGCTAACTATGGTGGAAGCCACCCAGATACGGGCAAGCAAAAAACACTGCAAGAACAGCTCAACATCATCAGCATGGTCAGTTCAGTAATGTTCAGTGTTCAGTGTTCAATGTTCACATGAAAATTGTTGTTTTGCTAATAAAACGTTTCAACGCACAGGCAAATTGTTGTTTTGCTGCATTTAATTAAACTTTTTAACGTGCATGCAATTTGTTGTTTTACTCATTAAGCGTTTTAACGCGCATGCAACCAAAATAACCGAGTTGGCCTTGTTGTTAACATGTGTTATTACAAAAAGGGAAAAACTAATTAAACATATTTTTGGAGAGTATCAGCTACCTGGGAAAAGATCGATTGATAATTATAACAATACATCTGCATGTTCTGTACTGAAATCATATACCAGGAGAAAATAGAATGAAAACACAAGGCGAAAAATACGTAATACTGTATAACATTTGTACAACTTGACTCCTCCAGTGTAAAAACTGTTATCAGTAGGGGCCCTGTTAAAAAGAAAAATTCGATTTTAAACTTTAACAACTGATGGTTTATAAAAAAGACTCAATGACTAAAACTCGTATAAAATTTTCGGAAGGATGAAATAAAAATGTTATTAAATATATAGTTGTTAATCCCTTTGAGTTTCGGCGTTGTTGTATGTCACTGCTCCTAGCTGATAAAAAGACCTACTGGTAACTTTGAGCTTTTTGCATGGCAAATGAATTTTGTTTTTGGTCCTGGTGCCCTACGAGTGCAATGTTTCGCTGAAGTTAAAATAACCATTACAATAAGGCGGGGCTAGTCCCTCGAGACACCTTTTTGCGAGAGTTGCAGAGTGCACCTTTCTTCCTTCCTTTTCTAAGTCAGTAGTACCGGCCTAGGTTTGGAGAAATGCATCTGTATCAAGTTCTGAATTAGGCTCAAGATCGGCTTTGCTGCCATACACTGGAGCCTGCCAAGAGCATCTGAGATAAAGGGACACTATCACGAGGGCGCATGCGTCAGTTTCTCGAATCGAAACTTGAAAAGTTTAGCCTAAATTTTCAAGTTGAAGTGTCATTTTCAATAATGGCGTTGAGTTTCGTCGCTACCGCCGCCACTAGTCAACGCCATTTTGAAATTGACTTTCAACTTGAAAAAGTTAGGCTAAACCCGGGGGCTAAACTTTTCAAGTTTTGATTCGAGAAACTGGCGCATGCGCCATCGTGACAGTGTCCCTTAAACTGTTGACATCCTTGCCACGCTATATCACATTAATAAATAATCGTCAGGAACATAGCTTTATTTAGCCGTTCTACAGCCTCAATGTGAATTGATTTACGAATTCGTCTTTAGTTAGTAACCCAAACCATCCCAGAAATTTCAGTGCAAACAGCTGATGCTCAATCTTTCCGAAGTTTCTGGAAGGTCAAATGTGACTAAGACTATGTTGTTGTTGCTGCTTTTGTATTTTAGGGTAGCCGTGAAAGTATCGTGAGCTACTACAGTGATGCAGGGGAAGGTCGGTTTGGTAATATACCTGTCACTGGTGAAGTCTTGTTTGGACTGAGATACGACAAACACAAATACCAGTTAGAAGTACAGATTCACAGAGCCAAAGACATTGCACCTGCTGATGAGAAAAGGGGAAGATCCGACCCGTAAGTTAACTCAGTGTATTCTATTGGTGGAAATAATTTTTCTTACTTAGAGAGATGTGTCCTTTCAAACCTCCATTTTGACATATACCACGCTGCTCTGTAGAACCTCTAATAGGCCACTTCGAAAAATACCACAATTATCTTTTATATGCAGGCTTAGCCTCACCAAGGTGCAATTATTCAAGTCTCCTTTGTTAGATTCAGAGTCCATGTAGGAACGCTAGGAGGTAGCATTGTGTGTTCGTATACAAATGTGCACCGTATGCAAATTAACAAGTAGTTGAAGCATAGCACGTGCAGTTCGTGCTGAAAACAAAAGAAATTGGAAAGATCAGGCTTAAGCCTGGTTTCCATATAATCGCAACGATCGCTGCGATTCTTGCGATCCTTGCGATCGCTGAGACCTCATATTTCTATATGATCGCAGCGATCGCAAGGAAACGTCGAGTAGGCCTGAATGCGATAAACTTTAAGTGCATTATGGGATACAAGGCTTTGGGGTGCAATGCTTTTTGGGACATTTTAGATCGCAAGGATCGCAAGAGTGGTTTCCATGTAAAAACCTCTCGATAGCAAGGATTGTAAGGATCGCAGAGATAGAAATTTTTCTATCTCTGCGATCGCAATCGCAAGGATCGTAACGATCTCAAGGATCGCAACGTTTTGGTTTCCATATGATCGCAACACTTTTTTCTGCGATCGCTGCGATCGTTGCGATTATATGGAAACCAGGCTTTACATCAAGCACCAGCGAAACCTGCACTTTTTTGATATTTTTCGAAGTTGCCTATTTCATTGGAACTGAGACACAATCCGTTAGCATACATGAAGTTTTACGGTTTGCAATGCATGATTTTTTTTCAGGGAGATTTCAAATCTCACGGTCTTTTTCTCTCGAATCGAGATAGCCCTTGACAGTAAAATAAACGGTACAAACATCATAACAAGACTTTCAAGACAAAAGCAAAGTCATTTTTGCGCCCTAGACTGTTCACAGTCCAGGGGCGGATCCAGGGGAGGGGGGGGAGGTGAAATGGGTGAATTTCCACCCCCCCCCCCCCCCCTTTCTGAGACCCTTCCTTTCTGATGCACTGACCTCAAACACCTCAACCAGGCTTTGGTTCTATTGCATTTAAAATTTCACCCCCCATTTCAAAATCCTGGATCCGCCCCTGCAGTCTCCTAACTTCCGTGTGATCAGTCGTGATTGATCGCAAGTTCGATTCAGCCGCCATTTTTTTTTTCCATGGCAAGTGAAAGCTGGGGAGAGTGCAAATATCCCGTGTGTCCGACCATAATGTAAAATTAGCCGGAATTATCAAGCTACATGTATGGTCTTCAACTGCTGGTCATTTCTCAAGTCTAAATACATTTGAATTTATCTACAGGTATGTGAAAGTTTACCTTCTACCCGATAAAACGAAAGGAGGCAAGCGTAAGACCAAAACTAAGAAGAATACTTTGGAACCAGATTTTGACGAAATTCTTAAGGTATAAAGTACATAATTGTAGTCTCTTGTGTGGATGGACTTTGGTCACATCTCGAATCGCGATGTTTCCCCGTTTTCGTCTCGGGAAACATCGAGATTCTCGGGAAACAAAATTCACTGTCTCCCTCGGGACCAGTCATTAAGTGTTAAATGATCAAATTGTAGGTTTCGTCGAGAACGTGAACATACGATGGTCAATTTTCCTTTCTCTTTTTGAACTTGAAGGCCATCCTTACGAATTCAGCTCCTCGACAATTCAGTCACATCAACAAATTCAAGAAATTGGAACAATTGTAAAGTAGTTTCAAAGAGCGGGAGTTCTTTTTTCAATGACATTTTCCTTGCCGTTGCCGTCGGGGTTGCTAAAAAGCTCTCAATTGCGCGACGAGCCCAACAACATTGCGCAGGATGTTTACCAGCGTTTGCGAACTTTCTCATTCGTTTGTTGGACAGTTTAAAATAGGATTTGATGAGATGTTGACGCGCACCCTTTGGCTAGCCATGTGGAATCATGACACGTTTGGACACAATGATTTTCTTGGAGAGGTAATGCTGCCACTGGACACATATCAGGAGTCAGGATTCAACTGGGACGACCCCTCGCCTAACTGGTATCCTCTACAAGATAGAGTAAGTGTACATGCCTCTGTCGTATTGTACTTTCCCTATGAAAGAGTAGGGTTGGGAAATAAATAATCTGAGTTATCAGCATTTTTCTCTTGAAATTAAAAATAGTGTCGACTTTGAGAGGTATGGAAGACACCGAGTCCACAATGGCCGTACTGCCTGCTAGACTGTTTCCGCCCCCGACCCAGGGTCAAATCTTGAATCACTTGCCGTATTTTGTAAAAGAAGTTATAAAGCGTGATCATTCAAATGTAAGCTATACTGAGCAGTTTGTTTTCCTGTGTTGCTGTATGTTATGCTGTATAGTGCGGCTCTAGAAACTCTGTCT
Source organism: Cladopsammia gracilis (assembly GCA_022457155.1). Lineage (NCBI taxonomy): Eukaryota > Metazoa > Cnidaria > Anthozoa > Scleractinia > Dendrophylliidae > Cladopsammia > Cladopsammia gracilis. The sequence continues at coordinate 1,152,835 of JAJGOT010000245.1, forward strand.
GTGGATAAATCCTTTAGTGAATTTAATTCGAATGAAAGTTAGTGAGCAGTATTTTCATTTTGTTTATTTAACAACAAGAGGCTACGCGTAGCCTATACTCGTACCGGTAACGTACGTTACTCGCGGGCGAACACTTACGTAACACAACAACAAGTAAATAAAACCAAAATAAGTTTCGCTTCTGCTTGCACGCGTGCGTATTCTCGTACCCAGATTTAATGCAATGCACAAATAAGAGACGAAAACACGAAGAATAAAAAGAAAAACGGAGGGCAAACTTTACCTCATTTCCGTATCCGTCACGAGTAAACTGCAACAAACAATAAAACCCAAATTTGTTTCGCTCTTGCTAGCAAAACGACGTCAATTACACCGAATCCCAAGTATCGTGGGCTCAAAATGTTCTCGCAGTGCATGCGTGCGTATTCTCGTACCCAGATCTAACGCGATGCACAAAAGTAGATACGAAAACACGAAGGAAAACAAAAAGAAAAACGGAGGGCAATCCTTAACTCGTTGCCTACCGGCACGAGTAATTAGATTATGAGCTGGAGACGTTTAATGTTTAATAATCTTTATTGAGATGACTTTTTCATATAAAATATGTTTTTTTCAAAAAGGATCTCACAGATTCCTATCGCGTGATAGTTGACGAGGGCGAAGCCCGAATTAACTATCACGGATAGAAATCAAGAGCGAATAATCTAATTGTTTTAGTATAAATCTGCTAGACGTTCAAAACTTAACAACAAATACTCTTCATAGACACTTCGAAAACGCGAAGAAGCGGCTGCCATTAGGCTGCTCACTGTATTCACTTTCTACGACAGAATAGACAGTGAGTAGCGTAGCTAATAAGAGAACAGCATTCGTGATAGAACGCTAGTAGATTTATACTAAAATGATGTATAAGGCGATTGTAACGTTTTGGTGTACGTATGAAACCTCCAAAAGCGACCCTATGAATGAAAGCTCGGTTGAGAAGTAGCGGTATCATGTGGTGGTGTTTCTTTTTGTCCTCTTCCCTTTTTTTCTTTTTCCTTTTCCTCCCTTTCCTCCTACTTTTAGCCATGCTCACAGGAATATTGTCTGTATGTGTTACTGGGCGACATAACTCCGCATTTAACATTTTTGTGTTATATAGCGACCAGAGCCGTCCCTTTTGTCGTACTGCGGCGATCTCACGTTTTCACTAATGTTCGAACCGGGAGAGGAGTCCCAGCAGGACAAAAAGAAGAAGAAGAAGAAGTCAGGGGGAAAGTTGCATGTTCAGTTGAAAGAGGCAAGAAACCTGCCTGCTAAGGACGCCAACGGCTTTTCAGACCCCTTCGTGAAAAGGTATATTGTATAGATTCCTTAGGGAGTGACATGCAGGCGCTGGACAGCTGTAGTTTCAACCGAGTATCCCTAGGTACTTGGTGTATCCCTGATCATAATGTATGGTACTTCATGTATCCCTTATTGTAATGTATTTAGATATATTGCAGTGTAATTTAGGGTCGGATTACAGTATCTAGGGTTGAAGCACTGATTTTAGTATTTAGGGTAAGCACTGATTCCAGTATTTGCAGTGTATCGCAAGGGTTAGTTCTTATATATGGTCTGGGCTGGCAGCATATTATCTTATATCCCTTAAAAATTACAATTTCCGGCAGCTAGTCCTCGGTGGTACAGTGGATAGTGTGCATGGAGTAGATCATACGGCCCGGGTTCGATTCCCTATTCTGCTGTTTTTATCTTCTTTTTCTACTGAAATAAAAACTGTGTTTAAATACAAAATAATAAGGGATACACCAAGTACATACTCGAGTATCGCGCCGGTTGATAAAATGAGCCAACCTTTTTCAACGGGAACTGTTCTCCTCCCACCCCAAGCAACCATGAACAGTTTACGTGCCATTTGACCTTAGAACGCGATCATTTAGTAAACTTTCGACCTTTCCCAGCCTGCCAACCAATAACGCATTTCAGATCCGGTCTTCCAAAATGTATTGTACAAATAGCTCTTATTCGAAACAGCGTCACTAGTTCAAATATCGGAAAGATGTTAAATGAACTGAAAAACAGGATCCGTAAATGGTTCCCAATACTGAATTTAACAAAAATGTGAAGTTTAGTAGAGATCTGCTTCAAACTTGAGGAAATATAAAAAGTCAAAAATTGCGATTTTTACAAACTGAAAGGAATGTATAACAGGCGGGCAGATACATTTTCTTGTAAAAATCATGAAATTCAAATTTTTATATTTCCTTCAGTTTTCACCAGATCTCTTCGTAGCTTCATATTTTCACTAAATGCAGTACAAGGAATATGTTCATTTACCTACATGTAACTATCATTTAATTCAATATTTAAAACTATTAACCTGTTTCGAAAAGGGGCCATTCGTTTTGTTGGTAGTTTTGAAAGTGGTCGACTCTGCATTCCCCCCCCCCCCCCCTCCATAGCAAACCTTTCTCCCCCCCCCCCCCAATTAAATCATTAAGCCACATATCTCCATCTTCTGACTTCCCAGCCTGTTATTGGTTTTTCAGATCATATCCCTTCCCGTGGGGTCTGTCAAACGCCAGACACTGACACTTTTTTGACAACTCTATCTGTTCTAGCCTTGCCAATGAAGTTTGACTTGTCTATTTTTATTGAGCTTTTTTATTTATGTTTTTCATTGTGCTTTTTTTATTCATGAGTCCGAAGTGTGTAACTTACAAAGTCTTAGTGAAAGTGAATGGCTTGTCAAGGTGTGGTATAACATTGGTGAGCGTAGTAAAACTCGTATGTTGCTCTTTATTCTATTCAAGAACGTTACTATTTATTTATTATTCCGCGGCGTTCAGGTCGTAGCCGCATTATCAATTGCATTACACAGTATTATCTCATCTCCCATTGCTGAATAATAATGATGAATCCATAGTTACTCACACAACGACGAGAAAAGTCTTGGACCTGCGTAACGTGTTTGTTCTGTTTGGCAATTTGTTTAGAATTATTTGCAGTTTATGTATTCCCGTTGTTTTCAACAGCTGGCCGGCATGATCTCAGTATGCCCCGCTGATCAGTGCTTAGCGCCAGTCAAATTTGCATGTTACTCCTTCCATAAAGTGTTACATCTGTCACATAAAAAATATACTGACTTGCACTGTATTCTATTACTAAGATATTTTTCAAGGAGTTTGTTTGTTTTCCTTCGGGCATATTCTGAAAACGAAATTACTCCATCCTCTGTGACTGTGAATAGTATAAATGTTGCTAATAATTCTCTCCGAGCATTCCTCTTCAAAATAATATTTCAGTTTGTTAATTTGCATTGCCAAGTAAAAATCTATATTTGTTGCTTTCAGTCGGAATTATCATTTTGATCGGCAGACATAATTGGTCATTTGGAATTTACATTTCAAGTGTACTTTTGTTTTAAAAAGAAAATCCAATATTTGAATATTTTTGGCAAAGAGATGCTCTGGACTCCCGGGACAATTTGTAAGTTTTTCTTTTATTGTGTTTTTCGTATACATCGGTTTATTTTTTTGTCTCGGCAAATCAAGGACTGTTCCGTTTTATTGAAATTTCACTCGTAATATTTAATATTTTAGCGCTTTGTAATATCATGTTATCCTGTTGTTTTAAGACGAATACTAACAGAATCGATTTCAATCACACAGTTCACGTTTACGTTGCTTATTAGTCAGCTTGCTTCATATTCGGTCTTCAGACAAAACATTTATGAAATTGCGAGTTTCTATTTTCTTAAGGCCGTGTCAATCCAGAACTAAATGGCTCGCTGTGTTATGCGGTGGTACGATTTTATCTGGTTCATATTATCCATGGCTGGGTGTTATATGGGAGAGGGGAAGATTATTTTCTTAGACGTCTTGGCCTAAAACGCTTTTATAAGCCACTGAAAATAGAAACAACTGGGAAACGAAGTTGCCCAATTTGCTCGCGGCGCTTACGTGTAAGCTGAAGAGAAAAGGTAGCGCTAATTGTTTCATAAATTATAAGTAGTACTTGGTCATAATACTTTCAGTTAAATCTGTCGGTGTATTTCTAGAATGTGGGTCATTCTGAGATTCATCATTACCGAACACTGCGTCTCCCGTCTGTGTTGTTACTTTTACAGTTTTCACAAGTCAAAGTGAAATTTAAAAGATATGTCGTGTTTTTATGTGTTATGTATTACGTATATTCTCGTGTGCCTTTCATTTAAATATTTGTAAGATCGTACACTCAGTTCTCGTTTTCATTAAAACAGGTGTAATAGATTATTACAGATTATTACAGTGTGTTATCGCCTCTTACTATGTTTTAACAACATGTTGTACCACTGACTGATTGTTTTCCTACTTATATTGCGTGAAAAAGAACTGAATCTGACTTTCTGGACTTTGATAGTTCAGATTGTATTCCAGACGGATCAAATGCGTTCCGTTTTGACGATAACCCTCAGGGGTTTTCTTGGTTATTAAGTCACAGAGTCATGTCTCGTTTGGTGTGATTTTCTGAGGCATAAAAGACCAAATAACGGTATTGGAACAATGGGGAAGTACCAACTGGTATACTCATGGCATTTGGAGACTAGCTTTGCCAGGTTATTTTTAAATATTGAATTTTAAAGCTACATGCATTATGCATGACATGTGGAAAAAAACTTCAACTTTGTGAAATATACTCTTTCCTGAACACCTGCTCTGCAAACGAACAGAGCTTCCATTTAATTATCATCATGATTTGAGCCATCCCGGTCGAACAAAATCTTGTTACACCTCTCGTCTTTTCTTGTCATATACAAGCCTTCGTAGCGGTCGCATCTGAGTACTTTATCTTATGAGAGTGCAGAAAAGGGACGGTACAGAAAGGGCTGTTATTGCTTGATATTGCTTTATTTCATGTGTTACCATTGACATTTAAAGAAAATATATCGGTAAATTCAAAACACCGTCAGTACAAATCTCTTCTTGTGATATATTCTACGCAGCTGTATGATAAATCTTCACGGACATTTTCGTGTCAGTATAGCGATTTCGTTTGGAGAACGTTTGACGAATTGCCAAAATAGATGTAAGTAGCTATTCACACAATAGACTACGTTATGCGTGGAAGCGTGCCATGTTTTCACCAAATTTGAGCTGAACAGGTCGGGTAATCAAAGGCTCTTAAGAGCCAACCCGTGAATAAGAAATGCTAACGCGTAAAGCAATATTGCGGTAAGCTTATATTTTCACACTGACACGGTTCGATATTTTTTAAAATTAAACGTAAGAATTTTTGACGAACGCAAAAAAAAAAAAAAACAGTACATCACTTTCATAATATCCAGTCCGAAAAAAAGGAGAAAAAAGGATCCTGAACGTCAACTGAACTCGCGCCTTCCGACTGTCATTCCCAGGACTAAAGCGAAAACTCAAACCACTCGACTATCGTGGAACGCATACTTAGTTAAGATCAATTTTTTTTTTTTATTTCAAGGTAGATACGCATCAAAACGCGTGTCTCGGTTGAAAAATCCTTTTAGATCGATTTTAATGCTGCTTTAAAGACTCCAAATGTGAAACATCTTGAACCGTATTGTTGTTTATATTGATTTCGTTTCCATAAAATTAGTTATTGTTATCGCTGGATTCACGTTGTTCTTTGTTACTAAACGCATTCGTAACAAAGCATTACGTCACTAAGTTTACAGCTGAGTGATGGAACGAGTGAGTGAGTGAATTAGCCACCGTTACCGATAACCCGTTCATTACGCATGCACGTATTCACGGGTTAAAAAGCACAAACGATACGACTCTATGATATCCTTACAACAAGGCAAAGAAAGCATATCAAAATTCCATTTATCAGGGATTTTTTTACTTCCCAAGCGGTTTTTAGAGGATGATTTTAAAAGATGTTGAGATATAATAATGTACGAACTCAGAATTTTTTCTTCTTCCGGTGATTATGCTTGTTACCCGACAACGATTTGTTAATAGCTATCATTATACATTGGTGTCACTAGCTCGATTTTGATTGGCTATAAGCACGCAGCTAATTATTGCTTGCTGTTTCTGTTACGTCATACCTACAGACAATGAATTTTATATATGTAGAAGTGACGTCATACCTACAGACAATAGTTTGTCTGCTGTGCATTGATCACTTTTTTGTGCGCGCTCTTGTCTTTACAAGTGCAACTCAGGAATATGCATAATAAAACAATTATTGGATTCGGTTTTCGCATTCGCATTCGGCTTCGGCAGATAACACAAACTTTGGCCGTGATAATTATCGCTATCATGCTCAACCTCATCCAATAATTGTTAATTCATAAATAGTCATGAGGTCATACCAAATATATGCCCTAGGACCCGACTTGATTATGATACTAAATATATAATAACTCCCCACCCTGCCCTCCCCTTCCGCTCCCCCACCCCTCCCCCTCTCCTCCCCCTCCCCTCCCCTCCCCCATTTATTAGCTCGCGCAAACGGAAAACCAGAAGCCCATTACCGGGAAAACATATTGGGAACTGGTTCTTAGCCACAGACAATGTACACAACGACCATGTTAGTGTCAGCTGGGAGAGTTTGATGGATGTATTGTTTCGCCTGCATTTATCTTGTGCATTACCAACAGCTACCTTTTGCCAGACACGAGTAAAAAGACCAAACACAAAACAGCGGTGGTCAAAAAGAACCTCAATCCCGTGTGGAACCACTCCTTTTCTTACGATAACCAGACTATCGAACAGCTCAGGAACCACGTCTTAGAGCTGACCGTGTGGGATTACGACCGAGGATCCAGCAATGACTTTCTCGGAGGCATGCGGCTGGGCCTGGGGAATAAGACGGAGCTGTGGGACGACTCGCAGGGACTGGAGATCGAGGCGTGGCAGCTGATGCTCGAGAGGCCCAATAAATGGCACGAATATACACTGAACCTGCGATCCACTATGGATAGCCAAGTAGATTAGGCATGCGTGCATAATTTAAAATGTCTTGTTAAGGTAAGAATGTCTTCGTTTGGCTTAAAAAGCGTTCAAGACCAGTCTGGTCGACTGTTGGGACTGCATGCGAGGACCAATGATACACTTTTCTTTTTTTTCTTTACTTGCGAAAATATAAGATTAACAAGCCCCTGTGACTCGTAACACAATTTGAAGTATTGGAAATAAATATTTCGCCATTCTTGACATAGACAACGTCGCTAATTCAAAGAGTTTTTTTTTCTTTTGCAAACTCGAAGTTCAAAAAGCTAATTTGACAATTGCGATAATTTTAAAATTAATGCGGGAGCGAGTTCTGAAAAAAAAACAAACAGTTATTCCAACAACAAGAAAGAGATACGCAAATTCGTAACGTAAATTTATTAAGTTATTGAACAGTTAAGTTTGGAGAGCTAAACAATTTGATAGATTCATATATTGTAAAACAATTTCCTACAAACACTTTGTGTAATTTGCGAAGGTTTCGCTTTATATTTTTGTAATAACAATTGAATTTTTTAATATTTTGCAAAACTTGCAAAAAAAAAAACGAGAAAAAGAATTTCATTCCTCGTGTATTGGTTCACCTGTGTGTTTGCTTCTTTTTCGTGGTCATTATTTAGTTGTTATTGTGTAAGCACATTCCACTCATGAATTCCCATGAAAATTCGATCATCGTATTTCCTCGAATAATAGCTGTCCTTCGATTAATCGCGTCAAAATCCCCTCCCCTTACTTTCACATCCTCCCAACCAAGTTAGTATAGAAAACAAGCTTTGATTTAGTCATTGCGATTACAGAAAAGCTACAAAAGCACAGGTTTTATATAGTTTTTCTATAGTGACGTTCGCGTATTTGACTGTTTCCCTTTTTGCTTGGAGCTCTCAAATTAGCACATTAATCACTTCCAGCGAGCAATATTTGAAATAATCGCCCCCTCGATTTATCTCCTCCTCTCGAATAATCGCCCCTATTTGGAGTGAAATATCGCCGCCGGCTATTGTCCGAGGAAATATGGTTCTTATTTATAGTTGATTTCCCACGGAGATTCAATTATTTATATACATGTACTATAGCTGTGGCCGAATACCTTCAATTTCCACCCTCCTTCGATCAGGGAAGTCGCTTGAAATGTGTTAAGAGTGGTTTTCAACACGGTTCCCCCGTAAGAATAATGAATAGCATAACTGGCAAAGAGCAGCTTGAAATTATGGATATGCAATGCAAACTGGGTGGGTCAGACTCTTTAATTCAGGCCGCTACCGGGATGGTATCTTCCCGTGGTGCTTTGTTGCACCATAACAGAAAAAAGATGGCGACCGCGAAAGGGAGTAAAAGGGGGAAAAGTGCCAAAGAAGATTAGGGTTAGGGTTAGGCTAACCCTATTGGATACAGAAGCTCACGAGCTGGAAAAATTGTCACCGCGCCGTTGCTTTAATATAATTTTGAGTCTTCGTTGCACTTCGTTCCACTTCGTTAAGTAGCCTGAATTTCAAGCTGCCCTTTGCAAGTAATGCTATTCATTATTCTTGAGGAGATATCGTGCTGTGGTTTTACACTGATTGAAGTTAATTTAAGCTATTGTTTTCACAAAATCAAAACTGTGTGGCGATAAAAGTGGAAAAGTAAAACCATGTAGTGCACAGAAAGCGCGGGAAATTTCGTAAGCCAAATGGCGATTGGTAAATTCGCTCGTGCTTATGATTGGCTAAGAAGGTAGCATGTTGGCTCTGTTTTGTCAGAGCACGTTGCAGTATTTTTTGGAAGGTTATCGATATTAGCAAATGTAGTATCATATCAAACGCGTTATATTCCGCATTCATCAGAAAATGCACTTTAATTATTGATTGCCATATAAAATTGCCATGTGTTCTCCTAAAAGAAATTAACTTTAAAGAAGGAAGATTTCGCCGAAAATATTCTTTGTTCTTCCGACTGAAATTACCTTTAAAAATAACGAAAACCGCTTGTTAACTGAAAGATTGGGCTGTATATTTTTGCAACTATTTTTTTTTATAAGTAGTTTTAGTTTCTGCATTAGAGTAGTTTTCAATTGAGTGTCGTAAAACCAAAACCAAAGTAATTACTCTGATCAATCACAGCAGTCGTAAACAATCCAATGAACCAATCAGAGCTCGAAGCAATTACATGTCGGCGGCGCCAAGCGCGGGAAAACGCGTGCGAGCAAGTCACGATTGGTTTTGGTTTTACTTCTGATTGGTCGAGAAAGTGGCGCGAGATGTTTTAGCCAATCACAAAGCGTAGCAATGCAAAACCAAAGCAATTGTGTAATTACATTCGACACAATTGAAAACTGCTCTAATTCAAATAATTCAAAAAACCCTAAAGAGCATCATATAAACGTCCATTTATTTAGAACCCACTATTTATACTTATATTGTTTATGTAAAGTAAACTTCGTTTTACAGTTATCCCATTGTTATATTTTCTAAGGCCAAAAGTTTTGCCTAACCCTTTAACTCCCAAGAGTGCCAAATATCACAATTCAAGAAAAATCCCAAATTTCAGTTTGTAAAATATTGACAAACAAATGGTATCATGCAAAAGTACTGCTGGAAAGGTTTCATTTGAATGGTCACACCATAGGATTTCGTCCACAGACTCAAAAGTTAGAACAAATGGTACCATGCAAAAGTACTGATGAAGAGGTTTCATTTAAATGGTCACACCATAGGATTTCATCAACAGACTGAAAAGTTAGAACAAATGGTACCATGCAAAAGTACTGATGAAGAGGTTTCATTTAAATGGTCACACCATAGGATTTCGTCCACAGACTCAAACTACATGCTATACCTCCATAATTTACTCTGGGATTGAATGGGTTAGTGCCAAACATATATTTTGTATTGCCAAGTTCTACATTTCGTTTTGTAGTTTAATATAAGTCTGTGAGGATTAGTTTCAAACCCTTGGCATTAAAAAATATACTGACCATTGAATGGTGTGATATCTTTCTTTTGTCCAGAATCCTTACATCATGCTGTAGACTGGATCATAACCTCGCTTGGAGGTGGGAGAGGGGGGATTGTGTACGTTATATTTACCTTGATGCGAGATGTAAAGCGGACCTTTTTCATAATGATGGCCGATTTATTTATTATTTTATATGTACATGTTAATAAGCCTTACTGGCCTCATTTCATTAAAGGCTGATTAACTGACATATAAAAGAAGGAATAAATCGACCGCCCTTATGAAAAAGGTCTATGGGAAGAAACAATTGTCACAACTGAATATAACGTTTTTAATAATAGTAACAACATTGGTAATGGTTGTTGAGCTGGCATTATAACTCCAATTATGTTCAGCCATTTTGAATATTTCACCATGATGTAAGGAGGTGAGCGTCCATCAGCTTTAACTCCCTCCAAACACCAACAACCATACAATTTAAATCCTCTTCTTACATGACATTTGACCATTTATTCATAATAAAATAACATGTAATGGTTTAATAATAAAAAACCACGGAAAGGTCCATATTCAAATTGATAATCAGCTTTAAAGTTTAAAATTTACTTGTAAACTATCTGACTAGTTTAGTAAGCATCCGTGGCCATTCCATTCGTTTATAAGCCATTCGTTTTGCTTAAAACCCAGTTTGTTAATGTGAATGTGAACTGAAAATATATGTTGAATAGAAAATTAAAAGTACAAGAACACGTCACCTTGCATGGTTAATGATTTCTATACCTAGTATACATAAACAAAAGGTGTTTTTACTTAACCCGTGAAACAGTGAAACAGTAGTTAGTACGCACTATTATTCTATAATTCTATAATTCTATAATTGTTTAATTTGGACTATCACACACTAATTGTTAGATGGTGTTTCACGGGTTAAGTAAAACCACTCTAACTTAATAAATACCATGGTGTAGATAAACGGCGACTTCACTATAAGCTATCATTATAATAACGTTTATGATTACACTGAAGAGAACATGATATTATTTTATAGCAAACTTTTAATGAATACTAAACAGCAATAAGCAAAGTAAACCTTTAGTAAACTCTCATAGAAACATTGTATTTAATAACAATAGTTTACTTAATTAATCGGGCTGCTGGCTTCAAGCCAGTCCGATTTATAAAATGAACGGTGTTTCGTAGTCACTTATTGACACGCCGGGGGGTGTGCGATATGAAAATGACGGTGTGTTCTTTTAGAATTTAGATGGGCATGGTTGAAAAGAAGTTTTATCGCTAAGAGGTAGTAATTGTAAATTTTTTATTTTGTATATGCGGACATCTAGGACCATAGTAACTAAACGAGGGAATAATGAGTGTTGTTTCAACTTGACTCTGTTATTTCTTGTCTAAATAAGATGTATATGAAAAAGTAAGGCGATCATTAATTGTCCCTTAAACTACATGTAACCTTTACTAAGAGGAAAGTATAAATTTTCCATGAGGTCATAAGTTATGAAATTTAAATTTATCATGCAAACGAAGAGCTTATATAATACTTTTTTCATGAAATTAAGTAAATAATTGCACGTGAAAAAGTAAGGCCACCATACACTGTTCCTAAAACAACGTATAACCTTAAGATGAAGGTACGAATTTTCATGAGTTCATAATAATAATAATAAAGGAGATATAATAATAATAATAATGTGTCTATTCAATTGATAAAAAAATAGATCAAAAGTTACAAAAACATTAAAATACAATTATAATAATCATGATTAAAAATCTATTTTCGAATGAAATAAATAATTTCAGATGAAAAAGTTAGGCGATCATAAACTGTGCCTAAATCAGCGTGTAAACTTAAGATGAAAGAATGAATATTTCATGAGGTCATAAGTTCTGTGATTTAAATTTATCACGCAAGGAAGGAGCTTTCCTTTTTTTACATGAAATTAAGTAAATGTTGTAGATGAAAAAGTAACGCGACCATAAACTGTTCCTAAAACAACGTGTAACCTTAAAATGAAGTACGAATTTTTCATGAGGTCATATGTTCTGTAATTTTAATTAATCATACAATGAAAGGAAGAGCTTACTTTTGATCAAATGAAGTAAATAATTGTCGATGAAAAAGTAAGTCGACCATAAACTGTTCCTAAAACGAGGTGTAACCTTTAATTTGTCATGCAAATGAGGGCTTAGTACTACCAAATCTTAAAAAAAATTGGTTGATAATTGATCACTAAGTGGTAAATAAGTTAATTTTACTAAGTTATTATACAAAAACAACACAAAGTTAACCGAACCTTTCAACATTTAAGTTTCTGAAATGAAATAATTTGGTAAGGAAATACATAAAAAGTAAAGGCTAATAAGTAATGTCTTCTTTATTGCATAAACTACCCTTACCAAACCGAACACTGTTTTTAAAACTATTTTTTAATATACTTTAAATAGATTTTTAACATTTTTTAGATGTTTTTTTTTTTTTTGTACTCTTAAACTGATTATAATGATATTGAAATATATTTTGAAACACGTTTAAAAACACTTTTGTGATCAACATTTTCATCAATAAACGTACGGACATGCTCAACAACGCTAACAAAATAGACGTTATTTAAACTAACTTCGTAAAAAAACAGCGGAAATAGGCTGTGCATGTGGAAACAGCAGATTGCATTTCTGTGTGAAAACATCGAGCGAGAATCCAAGTTTGACCTACTGTCGGAATAAAACTAAAACAGTGTCACTATAACACATTGATAAATGCCTTGTTTTTGACCTTAACAGTCTCATATAAAATGCTACAAAATATAAAAGTTAACATCAAACGTGTTCTCAATCAATGATAAACCTGCTTCAAGCAAATTTTAATTTTCCACCGCATCTCCAGGGCTTTCGCCGCATTACAAATAAATCTTCCCTTGAAACATGTTTCCACATTGCAAGAAAATAAGCAATCGATGGAAATAACAGCTGGGAAACAGTTCGTGTGTCACGTGACCAAATGGTCGCCATTTCTTGGAGTAATTCGGCAGCTTTGTTCAGGCGTTTCTTCGAGCTGTCATCTTGAATGCGGAGATGCTTAATTTTCCTGAATTTCAGCGTTCCTAAGATATCTTTGACCGACACTTGCTCAACAAAATCTGCTCTCATCAACGCTCTTGTTGTCAAGCGAGAGAAAAGAATGCTAAAAATATCGAGCAAAATATAATTTGTCTATAGAATCGTCAAGGCATTTGTTTTCTGTATGTGCTTTTTAATTTGGTTAAATCTTTAACGTCTTAGCTTATACACTGCTAAAGTAAAAGATAAATAAATTGACATTCAAACAGTGCCACAGGAAAGTTCGTCTTATAACGGCAGCTTTTATTTGGATGGACATACTTTAGGATTCTATCCATACTCTCAAACGCTAGAAGCAGTATAATAGACAGTGTCACATGAAAGAACTGCTGTAATTTGGGTGGACACACTTTAGAAATTCATCCACAGACTTAAAATTTAGAACCATTTCGTACAACGTATTAAATAGTACCACAGGAAAGTACTGCTTAATAGCTTTTGTTTGAACAGTCACAATTCATATCAGAATGCTGTCCACCCCTAACTACAAACGAGGTCGTCAGTGTGTCCAATTTAAGATTAAGATGTTTTTTTTTTAGTTAGATCGAGCAAGGTTGTCATGGATCATTCATATGATAGCCAAGAGAAAAAAACACTTTCGTTCTCCGTTGTCGCGTATTGTATTCATTTTTTTGTAGTTTGCGCCGGTAACCATAGGAAAGATCACGTGCTTAGCTATATTGGGACTTCGAAGGATACGACGTCCAGAAATGTATTACATTAGACCACCACTGAACCGTCAGCAGGTTGTTGTGTGAAATTGAGAAATACGAAGCAAGTATTTCTTTAACGTAAAGACTACTTGGGTAATTTACTGCCGGTACAATCAAAACACAGCGAGTAGACTAACTGGTGAGTTTCTCGAGGTTTGTTTTTTCTGTCGTGTTGTAACAGGATAATGTAAATAGCTAACATTAGATACTAGGAGAGTTGACAATAACCGATGTGCAAGCCCGCGCATTTGAGTGTGTTCGAAGCCTATGGCAGTTGATATTCTATTTAAATTTGAACCTGTTCGTTTCGTCGATGATTTAAATCGTTTTTCAAGGTCGTTTGCAGGCTCGTGAAACATCTGGGATAAAAAGACGACGACTAATATTCTAGTGGATATCAATATTTTTGTGAAACACAATATCGCTAATTCTTGTTTTTTTTAAATTCGTAAATTCTTACTGAATTCTGCTGATGGCCAGTTATGTTGTCTGAAGTAAAAACTATTTTGTATTTTAACTGGTTTAAAGCCTCAACTAATGTCGAAGTTTTAAGAAATATCTGATGACGGAAACAACAATGAAAGTGCATCGATCCTTATCTATGTCAAACTATTTACAAACAAGTCAAACAGGGTCATAGTCTGATAGATGGATGCAGGCCACTCTCGTCAATTAATCTCTTCAAGTTGAATATATAAAAGCCAAAAAAATAGCCCTTAGTGCCGTTGAAGCAAATGGACAGCTGAACGTATTTCTTTTAACAATTTATACATGTACCATGTAAATTTATATTTATTAAGAGGATATAACCAAAAAATTGATGATGCAAATTTCGCATTTCACTCCTACATGTAATTAAAGGAGAATTAAGCCAAATTTGCACTGACAAAATATTGAAACCTGAAATTTGGCCAGCAGAGCCAAAGACGAAATAATCTACAGAGCAACGTATCAGAGAGAACTCGTGAAAAATCTAAATTTGTACTTCACTCGTACCGTCAACATGGCAGTATACCTGACATGGTATAGGAAAGGAATGCCATTGATCTTGCCGATCGCAAAATATTATTTAAATACGGCAAATAGGCTGGGAATGTAGCTTTTAGAAATGTTTGCGAGATCAAGGATTTAAAAATGAATTCCCGGATTTAGAACGAACAGAAAGTTACAATAGTGAATAATGCGAAAGCCTCGTCTTGTATCACATCTGAATTATTTCGATTGAACGACTTGTTATATTTCCAGTTGAACGTAGAATTGAATTTCCAATTTATTTTTCGTGTCTAGTTTCCAGTACTTTTCGCAATCCTACGACGTCTCTTTCGGCATTTGCTAATCCATCCAAGGAATTTGCTAAGGCTTCAAAGTTTTAAACCAAATGACTTGACGCCTTTGCAACAGAGCTCTCGCGGAGCTCCATACTCAAAGAACCCATGCCCGTTAATTTTCATGGTCATGGCTAACGGAATATATCGCGGGCACGTCGCGCAGGGCTAGATCGCAGGCGCGACGTCGCGCAAGGCGCATGTGCGTACGACGTCGCGTAACATCCGGGATTTTAGCAATTTTGAAATCAACACAGGGCTTTGTTTTTCGCGCGCTTCCCGGTTACACAGCTGATGTCAAGTTAGACTTTCAATAAAGTCCCTCGTCTTATATTTATAGCCCGCCGGACGACCACTCGCGACAGGTGTATCTTATTCGGAAATTAGTCATACCAGTTATTCTAGACCGAGGAAAAGTTGTTTTTTGTGAGCTTTTGTGCAGTCTAAATGTGCTGTGCAGACGGTCGCGTAATACGGTTTTGAGAATTGCTAAAATTGAAAAATAGCCTGGTCGTCAATCTTAATTCTAATTTTTCCTGTGTTGCCGACCTTTCACCTAAGTTAAGCTTATCATCATCGTTTCTGTTCAGAGGGCTCGGCTA
Organism: Cladopsammia gracilis; assembly: GCA_022457155.1. Classification (NCBI taxonomy): domain Eukaryota; kingdom Metazoa; phylum Cnidaria; class Anthozoa; order Scleractinia; family Dendrophylliidae; genus Cladopsammia; species Cladopsammia gracilis. The sequence goes on from JAJGOT010000245.1 coordinate 1,168,500, forward strand.
TTAGGCTAAGCCTATGAGGTATTTGACCCTAATGTCGGACACTACCTAGTCTCGGACACGAGAAAAGAGTCACCACAATGTCTATATAAAGGCAGAAACCGAAGAACATGGGAATACAAGTAATAAACACAGACCTAAGACTCTACCGAACGAGGTTTGTTTATTTCTTGAAAAAGAAAAACAACAGTAAAAGACTTGTTCCTCACCTGCACAAAATTATGGCGCGTAAAATAAGCATCGAAAATTCCTTTCGAGCACAGAAAAACTTCAAAATATAGTGGAAAACAAGCTCCGATTTACTTCATACTTCGTAACAAACAACTCTGGCCACCATATTGTATCCCATGATTCATAGCGGCCTCTTGGCCAACGCTTTATGCTCAAACCTTCGTACAATTCTCTGGGAGTTTCAGCAACCTATTGTCGGACGCACGCGACGGAACCATGCAAAAGACAATTAAAAAAGATTTTAAACAGCCTTACCTGTGTTTTCACAAGAATTTGGTTTTATCGACTGAGAGTCGATAAGGTAAATTAGCCACCGTAAAAAGATTCGAGAAAGCTGACGTTTCGAGCGCTAGCCCTTCGTCGGAGCGAATCAAGGGATTGTGGGTAGTGTGTGGTTTTATATAGTAGGAGGAGCTCCGCCATTGGTGGAAATTTTGTGACGTGAAAAACAAATGTAAATTAGTTGAATGAAAAGCGTTCGTTAATTCCGTGGGGTTTGAGAGTGCTGATTCGAAAGATGATTTTTTGTTCTAAGTTTTTACGGCTTTCTGTGTTGCCCTGGTGTAGGGAAATGCCACAGATTGTCATGTGTTGCTTAGAATGGTTAGCAAGATTGAAATGACGCGCGACTGGTTTGGATGCGCCCAGTCTCCTCCCTGTTTCGCCAATGAATATCTTTTTGCAAAAAGTACATGTTATGCAGTAGATAACATTTACGGAGGTGCATGTAAAACGATCAGTGATTTTAATAGATCGTTTAGGTCCCGTTATTTTGTTGGCGTTGTGAATGAAAGGACAAGTGTTGCATCGTGTGCGTGCGCATTTAAAAGTTCCCGGTTCATCGTAAATGTTATCTACTGCATAACGTGTACTTTTTGCAAAAAGATATACATTGGCGAAAAAGGGAGGAGACTGGGCGACCGTTTTCGAGAACATCTCCGAGACGTTGAAAAAAATGACAAAGACGCATCCAAACCAGTCGCGCGTCATTTCAATCTTGCTAACCATTCTAAGCAACACATGACAATCTGTGGCATTTCCCTACACCAGGGCAACACAGAAAGCCGTAAAAACTTAGAACAAAAAATCATCTTTCGAATCAGCACTCTCAAACCCCATGGAATTAACGAACGCTTTTCATTCAACTAATTTACATTTGTTTTTCACGTCACAAAATTTCCACCAATGGCGGAGCTCCTCCTACTATATAAAACCACACACTACCCACAATCCCTTGATTCGCTCCGACGAAGGGCTAGCGCTCGAAACGTCAGCTTTCTCGAATCTTTTTACGGTGGCTAATTTATCTTATCGACTCAGTCGATAAAACCAAATTCTTGTGCTTCACCCCCACCGACGCAGCACCACAGTTTCTCTAGAAACTAACCCCATTCAGTTTCTCTAGAAACTAACCCCATTTCATTAAGGTGAAATACCTTATATATATATATATAAATATATATATATATATATATATATATATATATATATATATATATATAAAATATATAGAATCCCCTGATGAGTGGGCAACCACGAAACAGGCTTGTCGGGATGAAAGCGTAGTTTATTTGTTTCTTTCCTCCATAAACATATACTTCGCTCTACATTAATGTATTGAGCACTGTTTTACGAATATCCAGTTCTACGCTTTATATATATATATATATATATATATATATATATATATATATATATATATATATATATGGCTTTATGGCATAATGGCTTTATTTATGGCAACTCCTGAACTTGGGCACAGGATGTACGGTTACACATTGTTGGATTGCATTGTGGAGTCACGAGAGTGCTCAAACTGCAAGCAGTGAGCGAAGCAATATGCCAATACTGAACACCTCTTATGAGGCTCTCCACCCAATCCAGAGAGTGCTCAAACTGTATGAACAGTGAGCGTAATATACAATTATGTATACCGGCAATATGCTCTCCCGGTTATTACCATAATGGCTTTATGGCAACTCCTGAACTTGGGCTTATATATATATTATTTAATAAGTTAATCAGAAACGCCGTCCCAAAAGATCTATTATAAGCTTAAACAATGTCTGTTGGCTAAATTGTAGACTGACATAAATAACGTCTCAAAAGCAACTCATATGCTGGAATGTAATACGTATTCTTGAGTAACCATAAAGAATTCTTGCTATACCAGTCATTATTGACCGTATCTTTTTCGTTTGTTTTTATTTTTTGTGCGTTTTATCGCGTGATACCCACAAAGTATTAATCTACTTCTCTTTTGCGCTGATAAATAACGTTAAAATTAATTATTTCTGCCTAGCTTATTAAAATAAACAAATATCCGGTACTGATTATTTCAACCATCTGAATGAATACGCATCACACTGTGGTCTTTTATTGCTTTTTGTCATAAAAGTTGAACTTTTCGATTATTGTTTAGACCTGTGGTTTTTTTTAAGTTCATATTTTTCAATTGTTTTCAAATACGTTTTATGCATGGGCACTTTAGGTTCAGTCCGTGTTTAGGTGGTAGATTGAGCAATATTTAAAAAAGGCGTTACTAACAGGAAGAGTTGAGACCAGTTATATATTATTAAAACAGTCTTGCTTAATATTCCATTTTCACTGTGCAAACATCGCAAATTCTCAGAGATGAAAACCTGATTAACTTTAAATAAGATTCAAAAAAGGCGTTTCATACTAACAGGAAGAGTTGTGAGCAGTAATATATTATTAAAACAGTCTTGCTTAATATTCCATTTTCACTTGGCAAGCACTTATAAATAATGTCAACTATGATCACAAATTCTCAGAGATCAAAACCTGATTAGTACGTTAAGATTAAAAAAAGGCGTTACTAACAGAAAGAGACGTTGAGACTAGTAATATATTGTTAAAACAGTCGCACTTAATATTCCATTTTCACTTCAGTTTCAAACACTTATAAATAATGTCAACTTTAATGATCGCAAATTCTGAGAGATGAAAACAGTAAGATTGGAAAAAGATGTTACGAAGGGTTGAGAAAAGTAATGTATTCTTAAAATACTCACTTAATATTCCATTCTCACTTTGCAAACACTTACTGATAAATAATGTCAACTGTGAACGCAAATTCTTAATTATTCTTCACCACAACCAACAGTATTGTCGTGAAAATAGTCCGACACCATCATTAAATGAGACTTCTGATAAAATGAAGTATATTGCTATTGAGGCGTTGTCAATAACAAAGCTGTACTGGACCATGACAAATTTCTCTTGATAGCGATCATAAAATAACACAGATTTAAACGTCCATTGTGGTATAGTAAATATTCGTTCTGCCTTTTCATTTTGATGGATGATAAATGTGAATTGAATATGAAAATAGTTTGTACAACATATCATATTCTCCGTTTATAAGCAGAAAAATAAAAAAAACACGTAACAATATTTCGCCGCATTTCGCATCACGTCGTCGACATATAAATTTGAATAAAAATAGCTTTATTGATATTCCCGCTGTTATTCACGTCATTTTTTGACGATAAAAGGCTACTTTTAAAAACTGTCGTTTACACCCCCTGGCGATAGCACGTGAAAGGAACGCAAATCGTGCGGAACATGTAAAGATAGCCAATGGGTTTCCAGACAACGAGAATCCTCCTCAACAATGACACACGGACGGTAATTTGTGATTGGTGTAAAATTCGAATTTTGACGTGTGTTGTGTTGTTTCATGCGCGTTTTGTTTATTCATGAGTGAACTTGTCGCAATATTCTAAAATTATGGTGATCATTTGGTATTCGATGACCACACATTTTTTTTCGCTGGATTACGTTTAATTTTTCCAATTTACTTGAGCTTCCTATAAACGTTTTTCACGCCGAACGAAGCTTTACTCAGCTTTGACGGGGATAACCGGAAATAACTCCCAATATGGATCAATTCACTCGCCTGCTACCGTAAGTCGTATTAACATTTTGTTATTATTGATGTATTTCGCTGTTATTAGGCTCTTTCTGTCTGTACACACTGTCAGTTTCTTTTACGTCATTTCTCCCGATAAAACTTAAAAATCTCACTCATTCAAAGATACTGGCGTTCGCTAAATGTCAAGACTTGACTTTAAAGCTTATTATGACCTCGATTACGACTTTCAGTTTTAACCTGCTGGTAAGTTTAATTTACTGTCATGCTGAAACGATTTATTTAAATTTACAATCTGTCGAAAAGCTGCCATACCGGCGATACGAATTTCGAATTTCTTCTCGGAAAAAAATATATATTAGGAACCTTTAACTGCACTAGCAATGTATTTCCCTTCAGCTCGTTATTATATATCACAAAAATAAGGCTTTTAAATTTCTGTGAAATCAGCTGTAAAAGGCGATTTTACTTCACAGAATACTGCACATATTTTATTGCCGCAAAAACAGGTCCATTTAACAAAAACAAGTCTAGGTATATATTTTGGGTAACGGTTTATAATAATGGCCAAGAGAGGGCATTTTATATCAGTTATAGGATCATTTTTTGTTCCCTTATGCATGTAAGTGCCTAACAATGGTAATCAAAGTATTCTATGTAAACTGACCGTGCATGCAAATTATATTTACGGCAGCTTTTTATTCAGCGCCTCAGTTTTAGGCCGCCAAAAATGTTCAGTGCAAAAAAAAAAAGTTTAAAGAAATATTTACATCGATGGAAAATTACCACATGAAAGTAATATTGCGTTTATAGCCGATGCAAATGTCATAAAATGTTACCATGAGGTCAATAAAGTAATTGTGAACATGCAAGACTCGAAGAATATTCGGTGAAATAACTTACAATGGGTCCAAAAGATAAGATAATATAATGTCGTATTTTCTTCGCTTTTAAAATATGCGAAGGGGACATTTCAGAAATAAGCAGACGTTTTTGGCAATTATAACCATTTGAGCATGTATTTCTAATCTTTGCTATATGCGCTCTTGACACTGTTTAAAGTTAACAACGTTTAAATATTACTCCTGGTTTTTACATCAGCACAGACACAGGCACAGGCACATGCGGAAGCATGAGAATTTAAGCTAATGAAAACCATGCTTTACGGTTGGTCATGTTAAGATCGGTATGGTCTGCGGTTTTGTTAGACTTGCCACAAGTCCCTTCCAATACTCACTTTCGCTAAGTCAGTTCTTCGTTGGAAGGGACTTGTCCCACTTGCAGCACGGGAAATCTTTACCGATGGATTTTTCCACCGGTGACGTAAGAAGCATATTAGCCAATGAACAAGCAATTCCTGATCTACGCCATAGGCTCGGGCGTGGTCAACACGCTGAAAAATCGATCTTACTCGGACAAGAATATCAAATTTTACACAAAATGGTTGCCGCGCTCGCCATGTACTTGGTTTTTAAAACCGTAGTTTCGTATTATCGGAGTAATAGCACGCATTTTAAAGATATAAAATGGAAAGAAAAAGTTTAAAGAATACTCATTTGCCACTATGGTGGGAAAAGAGAAGCTTCAAGCGATGAAATTTTGCTTCGCGGAACTTCATATGTTTATATCAATGAGGGGCGATATTTCTCCGGACGTCAGTACCGAAGAAGCGGAGTTTTAAAGAATTTTCAAGCAGATGAGGGGACATCACGATAAAAGAAATAACATTTTTCGATGGAAATTTATGTTTACCAATTTGTGATTGACTTTTTCTTTGTGTTTGTGTTTGTGTTCTTTGCTTCGCGGAACTTCATATGTTTATATCAATGAGGGGCGATATTTCTCCGGACGTCAGTACCAAAGAAACGGAGTTTTAAAGAATTTTCAAGCAGATGAGGGGACATCACGATAAAAGAAATAACATTTTTCGATGGAAATTTATGTTTATCAATTTGTGATTGACTTTTTCTTTGTGTTTTCGTCAGATTTAGAGAAATGTTTATAAAACGTGCCCAAATTCATAAGTGAGTTTCGCCTTTTGCTTGGGAGGGCAGTTCCTCGACACGCTAACGGTACACGTTTTGCTTTTAAAGATAAACTAACGGATATTTGAACACATTTTTTCAAAACAAGATTTTGCTGATAGTATTTGTTTGTTCATTCATTTATACATGGGATGAAAAGGGATTTTATATAAACAATAAGACTTAATACGTTATAACTTCACTCGCGTCACCTTTTGCAGAGATGTATGTGCTTCTTTTTTTGCAATTTTGATTTCAAATCAGTTTCTTGGGCTATATTTGATACGCAACTGGTGTATTTTATTCGGAAATTAGTCATTCTAGCTATTTTAGACTGAGACAAGTTTTTTTTCTAAGCTTATTTGCACCCGAAATCTACTGCACAGACGGTCCGCGTAATATCGTTTTTGAGAATCGCTAAAATTGAAAAATTGCCTGGTCGTCAGTGGGTTAAAAAATTTAAGTGCTGCCATTGCTGAATGTGCTGTTTTGTTTAATCACCTGAACATCAAATCTTAAATAATTAACAAAGCTATTCAGGACGTGATGTCCAAAGTAAAACATGACGCGTTGAAAGGAAACGTTGTACAGGAAACTGTAGTAGAGCGTTCAATATTTTATATAATATCGGCAAAGAGACATCCAGTGTTTCTCGGGAAAGATTTTGTGTTTTGAAATTGCACCGTATGTCATCGACTGGATGAGGCGTGGTCCTATTAACATCATTTAAGGATGGTTTGTATCATTGAACTCATTGAACGATTCGTGCTCCATCGTGGGAAATAAAACTTGTATTCTCGAGGCATGTTTTTTCTCACTTAAATAACTATTCAGTTTCAAGTTGGGTGATCATTTTGTGTTTTTTTATTTTGCAAAATTAGCCAAAATGGTCCAAAATGTCTTTTATTGTTTGTATTGTGATCAGTTATTGTTTGTCATCGCTTTTCACCCAAGAGAACTTTGTACTTTGAAATTTTCCCTCGCTGACTCTATTTTCTTCGCCAAAGGCGCAGTCTTGTCGTAAGCTTACTACTGTCTTGACAAAGTCATTCTGACAAGTGTTTAACCAATCACTTTTTCTACGCTCTGTCAAAAATTTAAGCAAAGGTAAAAACGGCAAACTGATCCTCACGGCAAGAAGAAAAGATAGATACAGAAGTGAAATAAAAAAAAAAAACAGTTGAATATAGGATTTCATCCATGCAAAATTAAAAGTTAGAACAACCCTATACAGCAAAATAAACAAGTAATAGCCTTCATTTGAAAGACCACAATTTAGGGTTTCCGACAGAGATTAACATACCAGAACAACCTTGTACAGCAAAAGACAAAAAGAACTCGTGAATAGCTTACAACTGAATAGTCACTTAATTAAAGGTGTTGTCCACAGACTCCAATGATAGAACCACATAATTGCATTACTTATATACTTTTGGTGATGTAACAGAAGTTACAAAGACATCCGAATGCACTTTTAGTTTGAGTCAAACGATTAAACAAGTATTTTGATTTAATTTTTTTAGGAATTTACCGAAGTTCTTCGGCAAAAATACATCGGAAAAGGTACAGGAATCCCACGAAAAAGAGTCTTCGGCTGTATTGACTCACTCGCACGAGAATCTTGCATTTGAGGAAGAAACAAAACTTCTGGAGCCTCAAAATACCTCAACAGATTCCACAACGTCTACAATGGAAACCACGCTTGAATCAACTACAAGCGACGGCAGTCATGACATCAAGGATGCTGAGGAAAGCAGGAATGATTCTGGAATCTCTGTGAGTCAATTGAACAGTAGCGACGTTACCGACGTCGCATCAAATACAATCGGCGGAAGTCAGGGAGTTAAGGATGCAAAAGGAAGTGGTAATGATTCAGGGATAGTTGACAGTCAAATGAATGGAAGTGATGTCAGCCCTACAACCAGAGATGTACGCGAAAATAACGACACGGAACCAGGTCGTGATATAAAGCCAGCTTTTAAAGTTCTTGGTACGTTTGCAATGGAATTGGCGATGACCAGTCCGCCGGAAATTAAAGTCGACAAACCAAAGACGCTGTCCTCGGTTGCCAAGGGAGACAGTACCGACGCCCCAGTCTCAAAAAAGAAAGGATACACTTTGCCGTCGAGTAGGCGACACACGGATCATAACATTAATAAGGGCCTGTATAAGAAGAGCACTTTATCGCCCGAAGCGGCATTGATCAAACGTCGCCATAGTGACTTTGCAGTTTCGTCACCAAAATCGATAAATGAAGAATTGGTCACTGAGGACTTGAAGAGACGTGGGTCAAGTGCTGGCGCTAATACAGGTGTGTGATATGCACAGATCAGCGAACGTGTGCGTGGGGTGGGGGGGGGGGGGGAATTTGAGCACATCTGGGTGTATATGGGGCATTTGACAACTCTTGTCATCCCCACCCTTAGGAATTTTCCTTGAAATAAGGGCTCTGATCTGCGATCGTAATTAAATGGATGTAATTTGATTATTTTTTTTTTTCATTTGGTCTGACCCACTTTTTTTGTGAAAAAAAAAAATATATATATATATATTAATAAAACAAATGCCCTGCATATACTTAGTCCCCCATGCATAAATGCAGAGCCCAGATGAAAAATCAACAAAACTCGTGCTGAATTATTCACATGGGAAATTAGCAAACCAAAACGGAATAGCTTCAAAAAACATTTAATTGCTTTTTTCTTTAAATGAACTGATAAGTATTCAGATTATTAATTCAGACAATCCAATATTCAATAGCCTATTTCCGAGTTGCTCTTAGCCTCCTTTTCAAACAGAGGCCAAGTGCAAACTGAACCATTCATATTAAGTAATGCTCCACATAAGAACGATAGCAAACTTCATTGCTCAATCTGCGACATTGGCTCTTTCCCTCATAGAATATCTTTGATTTCAAGAATAGAGGAGGAGCTGATGGTTAATAATTATATTTCGTTATAAAAATAAAGAAAATCCATTTGCATCAAATAAATTTTAGGAAATGTTCGTGCTGAACCAATCAGAAAAGCAGAAGACAATAATAATTTTCCTTCTTTGATGAAGTTCCCCAAATACAATATCTGCATGTTGTGCGATTAGGTCTCAAATTACTTGAAACCTTAAAAAATGAGACAAAATGCACCTTGAACCTTAACTTTTTAGCGCTTTTTGAGTCTAGACCAATGAGATCACTAGTTGTAACATTGAAAAAAGTTGACATTCCATCGTGCATTGCCGTTCAGCGCTATCCTTCTTATGCCGATCATTACTTAAAATGAGTTTTATTTCACATGCAAATAAAATTTATATCCATATGAAAGGTTTTGCACTTGGCCTCGGTTTGAAAAGGAGCTACGAGGCTAAGAGCAACTCGGAAATGGGCTATTGACGATGTCTTGTTTAAAAATTTCCTAATAAATCCTAGGTTTATTATCTCTTGCAAAGATTTTACCCTCAACCCATTCGCACGCAGTAACCATAACTTCAAAGCACTTAAAGAATAACTAACGGCACAATTTTTTCACCCAATCACCATTTTGGTTTTTGGTTTTCAATGTAAAGTACACGTTTTGGTTTCCTTCCACACCAGTACCAATAACATATAGTACAATCCCGTACCCATCATCGCAACACTTTACAGACACAACACAGTTATGGGTAGTAGCAGATGATAATGCTAGAGATAATACACAAGGGGAGGGAAGGAAAAAATGACGTGATTATGTCCCTTTTAAACACAGTCGAAAGTTCTTGTTGCCTTTTCCTTTCAAATCCTTGCAGAAAAACCCAGAAAAGGTTCAATCGAGGATTTTGTCAGAAAAGGCAGGGGTCCTAAATGGTCGCCGAATATGGAGCGAAAACGACAGGAAGAAGCAAAGACAGGCCACAAAAAGGACGAAAGAAGAAAGACTTTAGCAGAGCTCGCTGAGGCACATGGCTACAAGGTGAGATAGTAAAACTAGTACAGTAGTTCTTATTGTGAGGATATGATCGACATCGTAATATACAGCTGTTTCGAGAAAGGTTGTCGGAAAAAAGCGTAAAAGTACACGCGACAATCCAGAAAGGTATTGTGGGTAGCCATCCATGCTAATCCTAAAAACCCATTTATCCCAATGGCCCGCCATCTAAGATCGTCCCTGTACGGACGAGGCATTGCGGGTTTCGTGTATTTATCTCACTTAGTAAAATTCATTGATCGTATCCCATATTATTTTTCGGGATTGTCGCGTGCACTTTTGTGCTTTTTTCCGACGACCTTTCTCGAAACAGCTGTATAAAGCTCTAAACTTGTACATACCACAATCTTACCAAAAATCGGTATTTTCAAAATTACTTTTGAGCAAGTTGAACCGTTATTTTGAATACCGCTTTCGCGAGCCACGAATCGCCAAAATAAACACACACAAAAAAGCAAAGTTAACAACGTGGCAGTGATTTTGAGAGGATTTTTCATTTGCATCAGTATTAATAACTCTCCTTCAGTGAGGCTACAGTTTGATAAACCACTACAGCAACTTATACATAAACAGATGATGGAAAACCTGTGTAATTACATGTTTATTCAGAAAAATAATAAACGATACCACATCAAGCGCCCTGAAAGCTAGCGGTAAAAGCAAGCACCCGCTAAAAGACTGATTGAAGCAGTCTCGAATAATGTGGATAAGACCAATATGAATGAATTTTAAAGGTCTGTAAAACGATAGGTCATATACATATATATATATATATATATATATATATATATATATATATATATGTTTATGGAGGAAAGAAACAAATAAACTACGCTTTCATCCCGACAAGCCTGTTTCGTGGTTGCCCACTCATCAGGGGATTCTTTGGATTTTGAATCCCCTGATGAGTGGGCAACCACGAAACAGGCTTGTCGGGATGAAAGCGTAGTTTATTTGTTTCTTTCCTCCATAAACATATACTTCGCTCTACATTAATGTATTGAGCACTGTTTTACGAATATCCAGTTCTACACTTTATATATATATATATATATATATATATATATATATATATATATATATATATATACTTAACATAAATGAAGACAAGATTTTTTTGTTGTAAATCACCTATATTTCGACCGGGTACACCGGCCATCTTTAGGGTGAGTGACCGTTAAAACAAAAAAAAAATTTAAAAAAAAATAAACAAACAAAAAACTTGTCTTCATTTATGTTAAGTATATTTTTATTATGAAGATCAAATCTTTACTCATTGGATGTTCGTGAGAAGACTCAACTCCAGCAGGTAGTGTAAAAGGAGCAAACAGCGAAGTTCTTCACATGTCAAGAATTTCTTCAGTACAAATCGGTTTTAAATTTTAAATTTTATCGGTTTTCAATTGAGCGTCGTAAAACCAAAGCCATTGACAGGATTCTTTGGCAACTAAACAAACTAATCATAACTAACTTTAGGCAAATACTTGAAGCTGGTGCCAAGCGCGGAAAAAGGCATGGGAACAATGACAAGTTACGATTGGTTTTGGTTTAATTTCTGATTGGTCGAAAAAATAGTCACGCTTGACTTTTTAACCAATCACAAAGCGTTTTAATGCGATCCAAAGCAAAAGCAAAGCTCTAATGTCTTTGATACGTCATCTCAATTATGATTTCAATGTACAGTCCAATATACAGGAACCGCTAGTCGCCGTTGAAACCCAGACTCTCAAGGTGGATCAAGGCGATCCAACTAAGGTAAAGAGCCATCTTTGTTTTTGTTTTTTCATTTCATCTTCTATGGGTTTTCATTATAACTGCACTGCTCTATCAGAGATACAGAATCTAACCGAGAATAATTTGGTTGCGCAGGGAAGTATGCAAGAACATCTTAATTCCAACTAACCAAATGATTACCGAAAAAGTTATCACATCGATGTTATATAATTAGTAACGCAGTGACAGATTCAGGGGAGGGGTCTGAGGCAGCCCGCCCCCACCTCCATCCCCCTCATCTCGCCAAAAAATATAGCTAACATTTTCAATGCCTTCTCCACCCTTCCCTATGATGGAGTCTGTAACGTTATATAAAATAAAAAATGTAGATGAGATTGCTATAAATTATGATTCAATGTGTAATGAATAAATACTGGGTCGAAGTCACATTCATTAGCATTTTGGGGATATAAAATCTGTAACTCACAGATACAATACAAAAATCAAGAAATATTAAGCCACTCAATTATTCACTTAATGTATAATCGATATTTGTGGGTTATAAAAGGGTTATAGGCACTTATCTATTTATTGATTTGTTATGTATGTTTGATATGTTTTTACTATTGATATGTTTGTCCTTGCATATTATTTTTGCATATTATTTTTATTTGTGTGTGTATGTCTTTAGGGAAGCCATGAGAGTTTGAGTGAGAATGAAAATGAAAATGAACACTATAGTAGCATTCCAGTCACGGGGGAACTGTTTGCGAGCCTGCGATATGAAATGCGGTCAAACAAGTTTGAACTGCATATCCATAACGCCAATAACCTGGCTTCCGCTGACCCCAAGAAAGGCACTTCAGATCCGTAAGTACTTTTTCTTGATGCGTTTACAGTAGCTTTGAATAACTCGAGAGTTTCACTACAAAGTTAATTACTAAAACAATGGAGTGCGCTTTACACTACCGTCAATTTGAATTACAATGAGTTTTTTGTGATGTAACTTGTTATATAAACTTGTAATGTAATGTAATGTAATGTGTACTATAATTTAATGTAAACTTTTCAGTGAAATATCAGGAAATTATTGACTGAGTAGGAGGGCCGGATGGAAAAATATTTCGCTCGAGGTCATGGCGTACGGGCCGAGCGCAATGGGGTTTCTCCGTGTTTATTGGGAGACTTTGCTGTGTTCCGTAGAGAGATTAGAATGAAGTTTGGACCAGGAATGAATGTATAAAATGTGTTTCCTTGAAGGAAATGACAATTGTTTCGTCGTCAAACACGGACGTAGAATTTCTTTACTAGGAGACGCTAAATAAGGCAAAGTGCCGATAATCTCTTTGTTTCCTTGATGGAAATGGCAATTGTTATGTCGTAAAAACATAAACATTAAAGTATGGATTTATATAACTCCGTTGAGTCCCTGTGATTCTGATTCGATGTTTCTCTTTTCGGTTTTTTAGTTACGTGAAGACGTATCTCCTGCCAGATAAGCGAAGCAAGCGAAAAACAAAAAATAAGAAGGAGACCTTAAATCCCAACTTTGATGAAATTTTGGAGGTAAAATAGAGTGACTTAAGGTGGCCCGCGGCTATTTAATGACCCGGAGGCTCCCTTTTATAAATCGAATTTTCGGCATGTAAGCGTTAACCGATTTTTGTAAGTTTTGGTAGGCCGATAAAGGAGTCTTCAAATTATACAGGACTTTAAATTTTAATGCATAAAAGATAAGTGATTAAAAGTTACAACCGTTTTTAGAAAACCCCGTTTTTGAAGAAAACGCGAATATTTTCATAAACGACGACAAATTTTTTTCTAATTTAGCTCAATAAGTTCCAAGACTTCAAGCTTTACTGTGAGCAATTTTCCACAAAATCGGCTGGACAGAAATTACTGCACAGTCGAATGCTGAATTTAAGCTTCCAAATGTTATGCTTGCGCATTTGCCTTAGCTGTTGCAAGAACGCTAAAATTTGGCTACAATCGCACCCTATCACTTGAAAGCTTGATACAACCGAAAACTTTGCTGAATATCTGGAAAAGATCGGAAGCTCCAAGCAAAAACTATAAGCAAAGAAAGAACAACATGTTTATAGTGCGTAATTTATGAATTTCAAGAAATTCAAGTTTGTTCGACTCGTGAAAAAACTACCGATTTGTTTTCTGGTATTTTTAAGTATGATAACATTTAGTATATGTACAAGCGGCCTTGAATTCCTAGTTTCATGTGTATAGTGCTAGTCTCGACGAAACTCGGCGAATTCGGGTCGTCAAAAGTGCTACTTCACGTCTTCCATTTTCTAAATGCTTTGAAAACCCCTCGTGTTTCGTAAATTATTCAAAGTTGCCGCATCCTGGGATTATTTGCCACATGGGAATCACCGATCCGGCATCGTTAATACAATAGGCGATTTGCACGATTCTAGTAAAAAATGACGCTAATTTCTGTCCAGCCGATTTTATGGAAAGGTGCTCACAGTAAGGCTTGAAGTATTGGAACTTATTGAGCTTAATTAGAAAAATTCTTTCGTCGTTTTATGAAAATATTTGCGTTTTCTTCAAAAACGGGGTTTTCTAAAAACGCTTGTAACTTTTAATCGCTTATCTTATATGCACTAAAATTTAACTTCCTGTATAATTTGAAGACTCCTTTATCGCCCTTCCAAAACTTACAAAAATCGGTTAACGCTTACATGCCGAAAATTCGATTTATAAAAGGGAACCTCCGCGCCATTAAATAGCCGCGGGCCACCTTAATCGCGATATAATTTAACGCTCTATCGTGTCTTATTTAGCAACACTGTGAAATCACATGTCCACCATAATCATTCATTGCATTGGCTTTGTCATCATCGCAACTGTTTCGTCATTATCATCATCATCTTCATCATCTCAATCGTAAAAAATAACAAAAAATATTTTAAATTAATATGGTTGTCGTCCTTAACTTAAACATTTATGACATTTTGTTTCGCTAATTTCCATATACATATTTTATTAAAAGTAATCTGTTTTTCCCTTTAGTATTTCATAGGCTACGATGAGCTGCTCACGCGAACATTATATCTGAGCGTCTGGCACAAGGCGCTTGCTAAAAACGAGTTTTTGGGTGAAGTCAAAATTCCGATGAACGATTTTGTGGAAGCTCATGGAAACACGATTCAACAATGGGTAGCTAAATGGTTTACATTAACAGATCAGGTAAAAACTCTACCTTTTATTATCTAAAAGAGGCAGGAAAATAGTTAAGGATTAATGAGTAAACAAATAAATAAACGAATGAAGGAAGGAAGGAAGGAAGGAAGGAAGGAAGGAAGGAAGGCAGGAAGGCAGGCAGGCAGGCAGGCAGGCAGGCAGATGGATGGGTGGATGGGTGGGTGGGGTGGATGGGTGGGTGGGGTGGATGGGTGGATGTGGTGGATGTGGATGGATGGATGGCAGAAAAACTGATAAAATCCATGTTTTTTTATTAAACAGCGTGACGTTACGGATGGTCTACCTTCAAATCCGTGTGAATTAGTTTTGGCTTTGAAGTACATCACCTCTGATAAGGTGAAGAACAAAAGAGGAAAGAGTAAAGGCGAATTACATGTTCATCTTCTGGAAGCCAGAAATCTGCCAGGAATGGACGCTGACGGGATGTCTGATCCATACTGTAAATGGTAAGGATTAGATATGAAATAACTAATCAAACAAGGCAGACTGTCTACAACTGGGATTAGAGGTATATTCTATCCAATATTTTGTCAGGAACAGCCTGGCTTCTTCAGGAAATAAAGTGACTACAAAGAAACGTTGAAATCGCCAGGAAACGAAAGAAAATAAGATTGCAATGGAAAGATCGTTACATTTCAAAAATATAAGATGAAAGGTTACAATTCAAATAGTAGAGAAACAAAATAGTAGAGAAATAGTAGAGAAACAAAAAACATAAGATAACGAGATAAAAACATGAAAGAAGATATGTAGAGTATATAAATGCGAAATTTGCATTTCTTACAGCCGGTAAAGAGTAAACGTTAACTCTATTCAGACCCGGGGGTGGTGAAAGCAGTTCTTTTCTGTGGTGCTGTTTATCACTCTTTAAAAGGTAGTTCTAACTTTTGAGCCTGTTGGGGAAACCCCAAAGTATGACCATTCATATGATAGACCTTAAGTAGTACTTCTATTTGGTGCTCTTTGTTTCACAATACTGTTCGAAACAATTATTTTTTGTTTTGATGTTGGCCGTTTCTAGACGTGAAAGGTTACTGCGCCTTTCAATAACATGCGGAATTTGAAATTCAAATTTCCACCAATAGTTGCGTTTTACACTGCCGTCAATCATCTTAGCTTACCTCTCAGGAAACAGATCTTCACTTGAATGAGGTCAAAAGGTCACGTCCGTGCATTATGATTGGTAGATTTCGATCCATTTTGTTTGTTTCTTTTTTACATGGTCCGTTGGCTTTCGTATTAATTATGATTGACGGCAGGGAATAACGCAACTGTTGGTGGAGATTTGAATATATTATAATTATATTTCATTATATAAATAAAGAAAATCCATTTGCGTCAAATCAATTTTAGGAAATGTTCGTGCTTAACCAATCAGAATAGCAGAAGACAATAGCTAATAATTTTGCTTCTTTGATGAAGTTCCCCAAATACAATATCTTCTAAAAATTGCATGTTGTGCGATTGGGTCTCAAATTACTCGAAACCTTACAAAAATTAGACAAAATGCACCTTGAACCTATTCATATATATTAATCCTTAAGGCAGCTTTCGGAGAATAAGAAAAACTGGTGCCATTTTTCTTAATACACTTTTGGGCTAAAAATAACCCTGACAGGTCACGTGACGTAATTTGCATACGTCATGGATTTCAATATGACGACATTGTCAATCATGTTAATCTGTCAAAGTTTTACGTTTGTATAGCTTAACCCTCAGAAGATAGACAGCCCCTCAGTTTTTGGCCGAAATAACTGGCGGCCCATGCCTTAATTTACTCACGAATGCTTTTCACTTTCTGTTTAATCATAGCTATCTTTTACCCGACAAGAAAGGCAAATCAAAGCAAAAGACGCCGATCGTCAAACGAACCCTGAACCCTACTTTCGATCACAAGTTTTCTTACGAAGAAGTTTCTCTGGAAGAGCTAAAAGAGAGAGTCCTGGAAATCACCATTTATGACTTCGATCGCGCCTCCAGTGACGAGTTTCTTGGTGGCGTTCGATTAGGCCTGGGCACGAGCTCTAATGAATGGGATGACGCCACCGAAGACGAAACCCAAATATGGCAGACGATGTTGAGTCGGTCTAACGTCTGGATTCAAGTTGTAGTGCCTTTGAGGTCTAGCATGGTCTCCATGAAACACGTTTAAAACAGGTTTTGTTGTGTTAAGGGAGACAATAGCGGACGAATAATATCCTATGTAGGCCTATTTTATAATAATAATATTAATAACAATAATAATAATAATAATAAAATATTTATATAGCGCCCTATCCTAAAGTTCTAAGGCGCTTTACAGTAAGTAAACAGAAGTTAAAAATAGTATAAATATTAAACACAATAAAAAACCAACGCAATCTAAAAAGGCAAGCAATTAAAAACTACGATAAAAAATACTGTTTAAAAAGGAAAGTTTTAAGACTAGACTTACAAGAACTAACATGCAACAAGACTACACTTAATATGTCCCGGAAGGCTGTAATCGCCGAGTTATTTCGTTGAGTTCGGTAGAGAAACTGCCATTTTTGGTGAAAAATGTAAAGGACAGGGAGA
The DNA here is from genome assembly GCA_022457155.1 of Cladopsammia gracilis. NCBI lineage: Eukaryota > Metazoa > Cnidaria > Anthozoa > Scleractinia > Dendrophylliidae > Cladopsammia > Cladopsammia gracilis. Next base: position 1,186,097 of record JAJGOT010000245.1, read on the forward strand.
GGCCTATTTCGATATATTAAAATTCTTACTTGGCTCCGAGGCTTATGGGAATAAATCAAGAGAAATGACATTGAGGTTCAGGAACGAATAAAAAATTTGTTTTGTTTTATTAACCCCCCGCCCCTCGGCATTTTTAATTTTCTGCTCACCACAAAAGCTATAATGATACTTTTACCCACTGATAATGAATTCAACGATCGACGAAGGCGATCACAAAGATTGAAAGGAGGATTATGGTCAACAGATATTTTGTCATAGGTGTCGTCGTATTAGTTTAATTAATGCATTAAAATGCTAACGAAGAATGTTAATTTATTTATAACGTCTAAGGAAATAGAATTATTCACATTTAAATAATGACGCATGCAAAATATTTACAATAGTCGAAATTCTACGTCAGTTCATTATCATGGAATCATAGTTCTAGCTCACTGTTATGGTAAATCAGAAGCATTAAAATAATTAAAGAGGTCGTAAATTTTTTCACTGTACATACTTTTTTCAAAAAGCATAAAAATACTTTGAAACAGGACTATTTGCAATTTTGCAGTGAACAATGCCAATAATTGTAAATGACCCTTCATACGTTAAATAAGCATACAGTTTGCTTAAGTGATTTGTTCATTTGTTCCTGTTGGTTGTAATGAAAATTGAAAAAGACGTAACTACATTCTTTTTTAACGATTACCAGAAACAAAGTTTGTAGTGGTAAGAACGTACAAAAATGACCTAATTTAAATCAAGTTCAAGTCGCTGCAACTGCATTTGAATATTTTATAGGAATATAGCTACAGAAATAAAATGGAATTTAGCAGAGTGTCTTGCAAGTCTGTATTGTTGTTTCCAGTAATTCAGAGTTGGTCAAGTACCAAGTTTGTGGGATTAATTTTCAAGTGATATGTCAAACACGAGAAAGAGTGTTTCATTAGGATTTTCAATCACCTAGAAGTTTTTTTAACTGACTGTTTGGATACCTGATGAAACACTCTTCGAGTTTTTTATATAGCTTCTTAAATGACCATTTCTGAAACATATTAATAATTGAAGTTTGAACAAACAAAATCATAAGTGTGACGAAGGTTTGGAAACAGGATCTTAATTAGCACAGATTTTTAGCGATTGCATTTCTTCGTTTTTTGTATTTAAATGATCAGTTAAAGAAGCTATATCAAACAATGGAAGGAGTGTTTCACTAGGTATCTAAAAACCCCTCGAAGTCGATTAAAAAATTATTGGCTGCGCCTCGTTTTTTCAAACCTAGTTCTCGGTGTTTTGAAACCCTGATGAAACACTCTCTCGTGTTTGATATATTACATGATATTACTTTCCTAAACCTTCCACTTCAGGAGTAATTGTTTGTTGTTAGGAGCCTGACTGTTTGGAAACTTGACAACAACAACAACAAGTTTTATTTCAAATTAAAGTTTAACTTACAAAGGTTTTGTTACAAATGTTTTGATGAAACACTCTGCGAGCTTTTGATATAGTTTCTCAGATGATGATGAGTTTGAGAACACCATTTGGATACTTGATGAAACACTGCGAGCTTTTGATTTAGCTTCTCAGATGATAATGAGTTTGAGAACACCATTTGAATACTTGATGAAACACTCTGCGAGCTTTTGATACAGCTTCTCAGATTATGATGAGTTTGAGAACACCATTTGGATACTTGATGAAACACTGCGAGCTTTTGATATAGCTTCTCAGATGATAATGAGTTTGAGAACACTTTTTCTCAAACATTTTAATAATTCATCAGGTTTGAACAAAGAAAATCATAAGTGTGACGGAGGTTTGGAAACAGGATCTTAATTAGCATAAATTTTAGCGATTGTATTTCTTCGTTTTCTCTGTATTTAAATGACCAGTTTAAGAAGCTATATCAAACACTCGAAAGTGTGTTACATCAGGTATCCAAACACTACAAAGTCGGTTAAAAATGATGGCTGCGCCTCGTTTTTTCAACTCACTTCTAGGTGATTGGATATCCTGAGAAACACTCTTCCTCGTGTTTGATATATTGCCGACTTCGCTACACCGTCCACTTCAGGAGTAACTATTTGTTGTTAGGAGACGGTTGTTCTATTTTTTTGTGCACAGAACCTCAATCCCATGCGCAAGCACAAAGAAATGGGTTTTCACCTCATGCCTTCCTATTTCACTAATAGGAACGTCGTGAACTGATTTACATAAGCATAAACAATTAAAACTAAAGATTTTACCAACTCTGCACGTGTGCCTAACGCTTCTGCTTATTACGAGAATAGTAAACTTGTGTTCCGTGCATTTTTTAGTTATATATTAAGCACTAGCGAATTTTTTTTTAAAAAGAGTTTACTATTTTCTTCATTATACAGTGTCCCATAAATTGAGCGCCCAATTACTGGCGACGCAGGCTGCGTGCATTTTTTACCAAAAATAATGCACGCTATGTTCTCTGCCCGTATTTTTACGATTCTACATATAAAACCATATTACCAATGCAGTGAGTCTGCAAAATTTGGCTGAAAAGCCGCCTTCCTTTGCGTCTTGCGTGGTCCGTTTTGCCATGGTCAAAAGAGTTATCTAAAAGAATTTCTTTGTTGAATTGAATGGAAAGAAAAGTGTTTTGTGTGTATTGCATTCGAATTGGACTGATACGAATAACAGAAAAAGCCTTTACATCAATTTATATTTAACAGGGCATCCAGACAGTGTTATAGTACTATAAGACCTATAAGGTAAACTCCGACGTGAAAATTGTCTGAGTAGAACAGTTCCTTTGTTTTTCAAAGGCCAATCTACATCATTTTTTAAACATGTATTATAAAAAGTTGGTACTTTGAAAAGCGAAAAGAAATTGATCGTATATGTCTTTTACTTTTACATACACAAAAAAAATCATCGTGATGTACTTTTACCACAGACACACCATGAACTGTCGACATGAACAAATATCATGCGAGCCCTAACAGTGCATGAGGGGTATCTACTAAAAAAACGTTATTATTTTACTTTGTGTTTTACTTTGTTATTTTACTTTGTGTGTCATTGTATGATATTTTATCTGACAGCTAATTATTTTACTTTGTGTTTTGTCTTGTATCGTTGCATGTCACTGCATATTGTTCCAGACAGCTAATTATTTTACTTAATTTGTATTGCATATCATTATACATATGTAATATTATATTAGACAGTTAATTATTTTCCAACTTTGTGGGGGAATACTAAAGTGTTTCTTTTTTAACAATATCTGACCAACTGATATCTATTTTCACATTCAGTCTCTGTTTTTTCTCTACTGCAATTAATTATGTAATAAGCGCCTTTGGATCTATAAGAAAAGGGGTATTTCCCGGTGTTGCGGAAACTATTGTTCATTGTCTCAGTTTGAATTTTTTGTTTTCGCTCATTTGGTGATCACAACACCCGCAACACCAAGAAACCACCAAGAAAAGACGCTCTACTAATTTATTATTATGATTATAATTATCATTGTCATCATCACTCTTATTAATTCTATCATTCAGGTCATATATAACGGAGTGCGATAGCTTTCAACAGCATCAATCAGTTTAGTTTGTACGTCATCAATCTTGTTCCGAAGTAAATACGGTAAGTTTTACTTTTTATCAAGTTGCTTTTCTACGGACCTTCTTATTGAGTATGCATGCTGCTGTTTTTCGTTACAAAAAGAATGGACACACTTTGCCGTCGGGTAGGCGACACACGGATCATAACATTAATAAGGACCTGTGTAAGAAGAGCACTTTAACGCCCGACGCGGCACTGATCAAACGTCCGCAGTTTCGTCGCCAAAATCGATAAACGAAGAATTGGCCACTGAGGACATGAAGAAACGTGGGTCAAGTGCTTCCGCTAATACAGGTGTGTGATATGCACAGATCAGCGTACGTGTGCGTTGGAGGGGGAAGGGGGGGGGGGGGGATTTGACCACTCTTGTCATCCCCACCCTCCGGAATTTTCCTTAAAATAAGGGCTCTGATCTGCGGTCGTAATTAAATGGATGTTATTTGAGTAGTTTTTTTTCTTTCATCTGGTCTGACCCACTTTATTTTGTGAACAAAATTTAAATCAAATGCCCTGCATATACTTAGTCCCCCATAAGTGCAGATCCCAGATGAAAAATTGACAAAAATCGTGCTGTATTATTCACATGGGAAATTAGCAAACCAAACAGAATAGCTTGAAAAAACATTCAATTGCTTTTTTTCTTTAAATGAGCTGATACGTATTCAGATTTTTAATTCAGACAATCCAATATTCAATAGCCTATTTCCGAGTTGCTCTTAGCCTCCTTTTCAAACAGAGGCCAAGTGCAAAACCATTCATATTAAATAAGTTTTCTTTTACTTGCAAATAAAACTTATACCCATATGAAAGGTTTTGCACTTGGCCTCGGTTTGAAAAGGAGCTACGAGGCTAAGAGCAACTCGGAAATGGGCTATTGACGATTTCGTGTTAAAAAATTTCCCAATAAATCCTATGTTTATAATCTCTTGCAAAGATTTTACCCTCAACCCATTCGCAGTAACCATGACTTCAAAGCACTTAAAGAACAAACTAACGGCACAGTTTCTGAAAAGGAGGTTGTTCGAGCGGGTTTGGGGATGCGAGAGCGCGGGGCGCGAGGCACACGAGGAAGGGAAGGAAAAAAGGACGTGATTATGTCCCTTTTTAATACCTAGTCGAAAGTTTTTGTTGCCTTTTCTTTTTAAATCCTTGCAGAAAAGCCCAGAAAAGGTTCAACCGAGGATTTTGTCAGGAAAGGCAGGGATCCAAAATGGTCGCCGAATATGGAGCGAAAACGACAGGAGGAAGCAAAGACAGGCCACAAAGAGGAGGAAAGAAGAAAGACTTTAGCAGAGCTCGCTGAGGCACATGGCTACAAGGTGAGATAGTAAAACTAGTGCAGTAGTTCTTATTGTGAGGATGTAATCGACATTGCAACATATACAACTTTAAACTTGTGCATACCAAGGCCTCACCAAAAATCGGTATTTTCCAAATTACGTTTGAGCAAGTTGAACCGTTATTTTGAATACAGCTTTCGCGAGCCACAAATCACCGAAATAAACACAGAAAAACAAAGTTAACAGCGTAGCAGTGATTTTGAGAGTTTTTTTTTTTCACTTGCATCAGTATTAAGAACTCTATATTCCGCCTTTAGTGAGGCTACAGTTTGATAAACCGCTACGGCCATATATACCTATTTCAATAAAGGTTGCTTTGGTCACTGGTTATTGGGCATTGGGAAGCTATTGTTTGGCGGTCACTCAAGCGAAGCATTGCATTGTGTTCTGTATGCCAAATGCCAATTCCCAATTCCCAATTCCCAATTCCCAATGACCAACTGCCAAAGCAACCTTTATTGAATTAGGTGTATTCATAAACAGAGGATGGAAAACCTGTGTACTTAAATGTTTATTCAGAAAAATAATAAACGATACCACGTTTGTTCGACTATTTTTCAATTAGGTTACTAGTTTGAGCACTCTGACATGGTAGGATGGTACCACATGTGTGGGATCATCTGAGGTGGCTATATAGCCTAACCACAACAGCGAACTTCTTCACATGTCAAGAATTTCGTCAGTACAAATCAGTTTTAAATTTTAAAATTTATCGGTTTTAAATTGAGCGTCGTAAAACCAAAGCCATTGCTCTGGCCATCGACAGGATACTTAGGCAACTAAGAACTAACTTTAGGCAAATACTTGAAGCTGGCGCCAAGCGCGGGAAAACGAATGGGAACAATGACAAGTTACGATTGGTTTTGGTTTAATTTCTGATTGGTCGAAAAAAAGTCACGCTTGACTTTTTAACCAATCACAAAGCGTTTTAATACGATACAAAGCAAAAGCAAAGTTCTAATGTCTTTGATACGTTATCTCAATTATGATTTCAATTAACGGTCCAATATACAGGAACCGCTAGTCGCCGTTGAAACCCATACTCTCCAGGTGGCTCAAGGCGATCCAACTAAGGTAAGAAGCCATCTTTGTTTTTGTTTTTTTCATTTCATCTTCTATAGGTTTTTATTATAACTGCACTGCTCTATCAGAGATACAGAATCTAACCGAGAATAATTTGGTTGCGCAGGGAAGTATGCAAGAACATCTTAACTCCAACTAACCAAATGATTTACCGAAAACGTCATCACGTCGATGTTATATAATTAGTAACGCAGTGACAGACCCAGGGCAGGGGTCCGCCTCCACCTCCACCCCCCTCATCTCGCCAAAAAATACAGCTAGCATTTTCAATATATTCTCCACCCTTCCCTATGATGGAGTCTGTAACGTTATATAAAATAAAAAAAATGTAGACGAGGTTGCTATAAAAATACTGGGTCGAAGTCACATTCATTAGCATTTTGGGGATATAAACTCTGTAACTCACAGATACAATACTAAAATCAAAAATATTACACCACTCAATTATTCACTTGATGTAGAATCGATATTTGTGGGTTACAAAAGGGTTATAGGTACTTTAAATGTTATCTATTTATTGATATGTTATTTATCTTTGATTTGCTTTTATTATTGATATGTTTGTCTTTGCGCGTTATTTTTGCATATTATTTTTATTCGTGTGTGTGTGTGTAATGTCTTTAGGGAAGCCATGAGAGTTTGAGTGAGAATGAGAATGAACACTATAGTAGCATTCCAGTCACGGGGGAACTGTTTGTGAGCCTGCGATATGAGATGCGGTCAAATAAGTTTGAACTGCATATCCATAACGCCAATAACCTGGCTTCCGCTGACCCCAAGAAAGGCACTTCAGATCCGTAAGTACTTTTTCTTGATGCGTTTACAGTAGCTTTGAATAACTCGAGAGTTCCAGTACAAAGTTAATTACTAAAACAATAGAGTGGGCTTTACACTACCGTCAATTTGAATTACAATGAGTCTTTTGGATATAACTTGTTATAAATCATGCGCAGTAAGCGCGTGAGGTATAAAATGGGCTCCGTTTCTTGGTGTTTTTGGTGTCAAATTTGTGCATGTAAATGTATGCACGTATATTTTAGTGTACGTGAACTCGCCCTACCTCTCCTAGAATGTTATTTTTGTCCCCTATTGTTATAAAAGGCTTCAGAAAGGTTAAACCAGTCGGAATCCGTCTACTGCGCACATGTCTGGGTTTTAGGGGCGACTAGAGAGAACCGGTTTGCCACTTGGGGAAGACTATCACATTTCAAACAAATATGGCCTCTTCTGTACTCTACACTTCAATTTATCAGACGTTCATTTTCCACTACCAAAATGTAAACACACCTTTTAAGACTTCGAAATGGAAAGAAAAAGTCCTTAAGACGATTTGTATGCCTTTGAAGTGGCGGTTAGAGAGCTGAAAGTGATGAGATCTTCCTGTGAGGATCAGCATCTATTTATCACAAAGCGGGACATGTCTAGCTTCCTTCAGAATTCATACTCGAAGCCGGCGCGAAGCGGCAGACTTTACTAATAATTTTCAAGCATTCCTGGAAAACTACGGTAAAGAGAATAACATTTTTGAATGCCAATTTACTTTGTGAGAAACATTTCATAGACTGTTTCTTTGTGTTGTTAGAGCTTTTTGAGAAATATTTAAAAAAACTCGGCCACACGAGAAATTCTTCGACATGTGCAAAAAAATTTGCTTGCGTTGCCGACAGTTTCCTCGATGCGATAATTTAACGCGTTTAGCTCTTGAGACTAAACTAATACATAGTTGAATAAAACTTTCAACTGAGAGACTTAGTTGTCCTTTTTCCTCTGTAAAGGCAAATTGCGATCAAACTTGTTCGAATGTTTTCTTCGTGAAGCCAATAATCACGGTAAAGGCACGCTGGTAAATATAATTAAGTTAAATAGCGCTTTCTGAAATAAAGTTTGCTTTCAAGATTTTTTGATTTGCGAAAACATTATGCAAATCATCTTTACGGATAAGAATGGCATTCTATATGCACAGGAAAAGTGGGACATTTTACAAAACACTAGATATAATAAAGCAGGTTGCTGAATTTAAATATTATTTTGTGATGTTTATAAGTTAATATAATTCGCAGACGGTAGCGCTCCGCGCTGCAATTAGGATAAATAAATCGCCAAGCCTTCCGGAAGGAGAAACTCACTGAATTCTGATGAGCGTTTAACTCTTTTATTCAAGGGAAAGACATTTTCATTCAAGGAAATATGAGTTTCATTAAAAAGTTTTGACCTTTAGAACAAATATTTTGGATTCATGATCATGAGAAAACAGCGCGCGATCAAATTACATTTCACACGAAATTTGCATGAAACGAAGTGTATTTGCGACAACACTGAAAAAACTGTGAAGCCTGGAAAATCTAATACAAGGCAAAATCAAAGCAGTTATTTAAGGAACTAGCTTTATAGAAATATTTCGTTTCGATTTGATCTTGAAATCACGGGGGATTTTTTCATGATGCGTCCGCAATATTTATTTCTAAAATGTTTCACGAATTTATAGCACTCATCACCACAGTTTTGACATCATAAAAGCAGAATCTCCTGAATCCGATTACATGAATTTTTTTCATCACCTGTAAATGTAGGGCTTCCGAAAAATTATTGGAAATCCGAACACGAGGAGGGGTCTCTGGGCTTGGAAATCCAGGCGGGAGGGAGATCTAGCGGGCTAGGAAATCCGGGCGGAGAGGGAGGGGTCAAACAATCTTGCCATCCGTCGGTGGGGGGGGGGAATTCTTTCGAAATAACCTACTGTAATAGAAATAATTCATGGTTTGGGAAGTATTAGACTAGTGTGGGTTTGATCGGGAATCAATAAAATAAATATTCAAAGCGAGTACAGAAAAATTGATACCTTCAATCAACATTTCTTGAGTGATGGTGCAATGTGTGTCACGCAAAATTTGTTGAGGGGGAGGGGTGCGTGATCCGTTTAAAATAAACCATATAATTTACTTACGCAAGTGCATGAGTATAGGCTACTGGTAGCCTCGTGTATAAACTTGTAATGTAATGTAATGTAATGTAATGTAATGTTATGTAATGTGTAATATAATGTAATGTAAACCTTTCAGTGAAATACCATGTAATTATCTGAGTCGGAGGGCCAGATGGGAAAATATTTCGCTCGAGATCACGGACCGAACGCAATGGCGCTTCTCCGTGTATATTGGGAGACTTTGCTGTGTTCCGTAGAGAGATTAGAATGAAGTTTGAACCAGGAATGAATGTAAAAAAATGTATTCCTTGAAGGAAATGACAATTGTTTCGTCGTCAAACACGGACGTAGAATTTCTTTACTAGGATACGCTAAATAAGGCAAAGTGCCGATAATCTCTTTGTTTCGTGAAAAAGATAAACATTTAGGTATAGATTTATATAACTCCGTCGAATCCCTTTGATTCTGATTCGATGTATCTCTTTTCGGTTTTTTTAGTTACGTGAAGACGTATCTCCTGCCAGATAAGCGAAGCAAGCGAGAAACAAAAAATAAGATGGAGACCTTAAATCCCAACTTCGATGAAATTTTGGAGGTAAAAATAGTGACTTAATCGCGATATATTTTAACGCTCTATCGTGTCTTATTTAGCAACACTGTGAAATCACATGTCCACCATAATCATTCATTGCACCGGCTTTGTCATCATCGCAACTGTTTCATCATCATCATTATCATTATCATTATCACCATCATCATCATCATCATCACCATCATCATCATCATCATCATCATCATCACCATCATCATCATCATCATCATCACCATCATCATCATCATCATCATCATCATCATCATCACCATCATCATCATCATCATCATCATCATCATCATCATCATCATCATCATCACCATCATCATCATCATCATCATCATCATCATCATCATCACCATCATCATCATCATCATCATCATCATCATCATCATCACCATCATCATCATCATCATCATCACCATCATCATCATCATCATCACCATCATCATCATCACCATCATCATCATCATCATCATCATCATCATCTCAATCGTAAAAAATAGCAAAAAATATTTTAACTTAATATGGTTGTCGTCCTTAACTTAAACATTAATGCCATTTTTTTTTCGCTATTTTCCATATACTTTTTTATTAAAAGTAATCTGTCTTTCCCTTTAGTATTTCATAGGCTACGATGAGCTGCTCACGCGAACATTATATCTGAGCGTCTGGCACAAGGCGGTTGGTAGAAACGAGTTTTTGGGTGAAGTCAAAATTCCGATGAACGATTTTGTGGAAGCTCATGGAAACACGATCCAACAATGGGTAGCTAAATGGTTTACATTAACAGATAAGGTAAAATAACTCCACCCTTTATTATCTAAAAGAGGCTGGAAAATAGTTAAGGATTAATGAGTAAACGAATGAAGGAATAAAGGAATGAAGGACGGAAGGAAAGAAGGAAGGAAGGAAGGAAGGAAGGAAGGAAAAACGGAAGAAAGGAGAAAGGGATAAATGAAAGAATGAAGAGAATTTAATATATAATTAATGCGTATATCAATGAATAAGGATGGATGGATGAATGGATAGATGGATGTGGATGTATGTATGGCAGAAAAACTGATAAAATCCATGTTTTTAATTAAACAGAGTGACTTTACGGATGGTCTACCTTCAAATCCGTGTGAATTAGTTTTGGCTCTGAAGTACATTAGCTCTGATAACGTGAAGAACAAAAAAGGAAGGAGTAAAGGCGAATTACATGTTCATCTTCTGGAAGCCAGAAATCTGCCAGGAATGGACGCTGACGGGATGTCTGATCCATACTGTAAATGGTAAGGATTAGTTTCTACGTAGTATCAGCCTTGCTCCATACTTTGATTGCACCTCTATTTTTGGCTGACTATATCTGTTACAGATCCTACGTACACTGGCAGCATTTTCGTTCGCGGTCCTTTGCTTCTTATTTACTTTATTTGCTCACGAATGCTTTCCACTTTCTGTTTCATCATAGCTATCTTTTACCCGACAAGAAGGGCAAATCAATTCAAAAGACGCCGATCGTCAAACGAACCCTGAACCCTACTTTTGATCACAAGTTTTCCTACGAAGAAGTTTCTCTGGAAGAGCTAAAAGAGAGAGTCCTGGAAATCACCATTTATGACTTCGATCGCGCCTCCAGTGACGAGTTTCTTGGTGGCGTTCGATTAGGCCTGGGCACGAGCTCTAATGAATGGGATGACGCCACCGAGGACGAAACTCAAATATGGCAGACGATGTTGAGTCGGTCTAACGTCTGGATTCAAGTTGTAGTGCCTTTGAGGTCCAGTATGGTCTCCATGAAACACGTTTAAAACAGGTTTTGTTGTGTTAAGCGGGGCAATAGCGGACGAATAATACTCTTTGTTGGCCATTATTTTATGTGATCGCTGAGTTATTTCGTGGAGTTCGGTAGAGAAACTGCCATCTTTTGTGAAAAATGTAAAGGACAGGAAGAGGCCTATTTCGATATATTAAAATTCTTACTTGGCTCCGAGGCTTAGGGGAATAAATCAAAAGAAATGACATTGAGGTTCAGGAACGAATAGCATTTTTAATTTTCTGCTCCCGACAAAACTTATAGTGATGGTGATGGTTTTACCCACTGAATTCAACGATCGACGAAGGCAATCACAAAGATAGAAAGGAGGATTATGGTCAACAGATATTTTGTCATAGGTGTCGTCGTATTAGTTTAATTATGCATTAAAATGCTAACGAAGAATGTTAATTTATTTACGTCTAAGGAAATAGAATTATTGGCATTTCAATAATGAAGCATGCAAAATATTTACAATAGTCGAAATTTTAATTCAGGTCATTTTCATGGAATCATAGTTCTAGCTCACTGTTATGGAAAAATTAGAAGTATTAAAAAAATTAAAGAGTTCGTAAATTTTTTCACTATACATACTTTTTTCAAATGGCATAAAAATACTTTGAAACAGGACTATTTGCAATTTTGCAGTGAACAATGCCAATAATTGTAAATGACCCTTCATATATTAAATAAGCATACAGTTTGCTTAAGTGATTTGTTCATTTGTTCCTGTTGGTTGTAATGAAAATTGAAAAAGACCTAACTATATTCTTTTTAACGATTACCAGAAACAAAGTTTGTAGTGGTAAGAAGGTACAAAAATAAACTTAATTTAAACCAAATTCAAGTCGCTGTATCTGCTTTTGAATATTTTATAGAAATATAGCTATGGAAATAAAACGGAATTAAGCAGAGTGTCTCGCAAGTCTATATTGTTGTTCCTAGTAACTTAGAGCTGCTCAAGTACCCAGTTTGTGGGTTTTCAAGTAATTTATCAAACACGAGAAAGAGTGTTCCATCAGGATTTTTAATCACCTGGAAGTTTTTTAACTGACTGTTTGGATACCTGATGAAACACCCTTCGAGTTTTTCATATAGCTTCTTAACAACCTTGTTCCCAGGGATTTCCCTTTTTTAATAATTGGGAGGGGCCCCAAAAGGGAAAAACCCTGGGAACGAGGTTGGCTTCTTAAATGACCATTTCTCAAACATATTAATAATTCAAGTTTGAACAAAGAAAATCATAAGTGTGACGGAGGTTTGCAAACAGGATCTTGTATTTCTTCCTTTTCTCTGTATTTAAATAATCAGTTAAAAAGCTATATCAAACAATCGAAAGAGTGTTTCACCAAGTATCAAAAACACCTGGAAGTCGATTAAAAAAATACTGGTTGCACCTCGTTTTTTAAAAACCCACTTCTCGGTGTTTTGAAACCTTGATGAAACACTCTCTCTCTCCTGTTTGACATAAAAATAAGGCGATATCACATGCGCTTTTGCGCTATAATAGTTTTATAATTCAATACATTGACAACAAAGCACAGTTTGAAGAAAAAATATCGAGGCCGGTCCGTCATTTTTGCACTCTCTTGTCAAAGAGGAAAGGTAAGCAAACTCAGCTGCTAGCTAGCGCTATGGTAATCGTTGACTGTCCAGTCAAGTATTTTTTAACCATTTACTACTATTGGAGCTGCAGACTGGGTACAAACACGGACTGTGTATATGTTGTGGTCAATTTTATCCTTGGTTCAAATTTTACTTTTCCGTGTTTAAAACTCACTATCATACATAACCATAGCCAAAAACAAAGTAAAATAAAATTTGAACCCATGATAAAATTGAACCAAAACATATACATGACGCGGACTACGGGCTAAAGACTGGGTACTAATGTAATCAAAGATTACGAGCACCGGCGTTCGAAATGGATGTTAGGGGACTGTGACACTGTTTGACTGTCTGAATATTTGGGACTGCATGTCTTACTGTTTTGTATGATTTAGCACGACAGAATGGTAATTCTTCATGGAACGGGAGAAGGTCGATAACAAAATGCCTGACGGGTACACAATTCTCGAAAATTTCAATTTTAATCAACTTAAATCCGTCTGTAGTCCTCGTTTTATACCCAGTCTGTGTTTTATACTCAGTCCGTAGTCCCCGTTTTGTGCTCACTCCGTAGAACGCGTTTTATACCCAGTCCGTAGTCTGTAGTCGGTAGTCCGCAGTCCGTGGTCCGTAGTCCGTAGTCCGTAGTCCGTAGTCCGTAAAAAAGAAAAAAGAAATTAAATTCTTCGACGCTAAGTCGCCTTTCAGACAATCAACAGCAATCCACCGTAGGAAAAAAGATGGCGACTGGTACATTTAACGATAATTCTTAGCGCACAAAAACCTTAACAACGTTCATAAAAATGTAAAGAAAAGTTATAAAATCTTACCTAGTTTACACATTGTCCGTAGTTTAGTTTAGTAGTAAAAATTTGGCTTTCTTTGTGCCTTATGTGCTGTGTTAGGTCCGCAAGGTATTGTGGTAAAATGAACAGCCGCCATCTTTTTTCCTACGGTGGATTGATCATGAAAGCTTCCAGAAAGTAAGTCAAACTTGCTGCTAGACTCCTAATGAAAGTCGGTTTACTCTTTGAATTCACTCCTAGAGCCAATTGTGGAGACATGAAGTGTAGCTTTAACGAAATCCTATAATGTGACCGTTCAAATAAAACCTGTTCAGCAGTACTTTTCCATGGCAGCAATTGTTTTCCAATATTTACAAAACGAAATTTGGAATTTTTCTTGAATTTTGATTTTTAGCACTCTTGGGAGTTGGGGGTTAATTTAACCGGCATACAATATGAACAAGATTTAATATTTGACGTATGTTCCTTGCTAGTAAATGGTAAAACAAAGACTGGCTTTTAATTAAAAACAAAAAGAAATTTCAATTGCAACCTACGTATTCGAAGTTGAACAATGTTATGGACTTGTTGTGAGCGGAAAAAACTTTTACGGTAGAAACGCTCAATAAAATACGAACACGATTTAACATTTGACGTATGTTTCTTGCTAGAAATAGAAAAACAAAGATTGACTTTGTCTTAAACACAAAAAGAAATTTCAATTCGAAGTTAAACAATGCTATTGGCTTGTTGTAAGCGGAAAAAAATTTTCCTTTAAAGCTATTATGGCAGAAACGCTTATTAAAATTCTTTTCTGTTGAAAGCGCCTTAGTCTCTTTGTCAGACATCACTGCACTCTTGTAGGAGATTTTAGCAACCATAGCAAAATATGGTTCAAATTTTCTTTCCCTTAAGTCTTATATTTCTCTGCTACGTTGCAATGCATTATTTGATTTGGCCACATGATTACAATAAAATGTAACTGGTATTGGCTTTAGTTCCTTTTCAAGTCGAAATCTAGTGCACGCATACTCTTACGATTTACATCGTTTTCCTTTATGCAATAAAAGAAAAAACTTTTAAAGGGATACTGGATATGTATGTAGTATTGGTTAAAAAATACTCAGAATACCAAGGCAAATGCTTGGCATTGATATTAAGCCGTCACGGGTGCATGAAGCATTTTTTGGTCTTTAATTGTTTTCGGTAAGCGCGGTTTCACTTCTTTTTCTTTTTCTTCACTCAATGAAACAATACTTCGGGGTTTTTTTACGCATTAATTAAAAACCTTCTTGAAACTCAAAGTCATTTAAATGGCCTTAGCGATTATCAGGATTTTATTGTTTTAAAAAAAGGAAACCAGCTTACACCACACGAACAGCTGGACATTTTATTTGTCCCACGCTCGTGACTCATGATGAACGCTACATCTTTTAATTTCTCAGCTAAATATATAGTTAGTATAATCCAAGCAAATTAAACCTGAGACAACACTTTACAAAATTCAAGAAATCATGAATACAAAATTGCATTTCTGATGCGGTCAAACAAACTATTTTGGGCAGTCTTGCGTAGAAATTTCGTTTTTTAATGTACGAATGTACGACACGTACAAGTTCTAAGTTAACCCTTCTCATCCCAGAGTCAATGATGGAGACATGTAATGTAAACAGCACAACCGGAAAGTACTTCTCAGTAGCTTACATTTGAATGGTCGCATTTTGGAATCTGATCCCGAACAGACTCAAAAGTTAGAACAACCTTGTACAACATTATAAACAACACCAAGTGAAAGTACTTTTAGCGTCGGGTGAGGTGTAAATTTCTTATTGATGGACTCGATATTTATGGCAATTGCTGTTCAATAGTTCTATACACTCATTGTCTTCAAGTAACAAATAAATTTGCGAGGTCTGAATCATATCCTGCCAATCAAATGCCAAATATCTGATTGGTTGATGCATCGTGCATGATCGGCTTGAAAAAATGACTACGACTGATTAAAGGACCGTGCAGACAAATAGTCACACAAAAGGCTGCGTACACTTTAAACGTCATTTGCTGCTCGAGAAGGGACATTCAAGCAACAGTACGTGACTTGTGGTGAGCACTTAGATATTATTCAATTACATTATTTCTGCTGTTTGACAAATCAAAGACTGAGCCTTTTTACAGAAGATGAATGGCATTTATCGGGTGCCATGACATTCAAAAATCGTTTTTGTTTTATTGTTATTTTCTTCCAGATAGCTCAAAATGTTCGATGAAGCTAAATTGCTACCAACGCAGAATAGTCTTTTTTTTAAATACAACTGTTTTAATTCTATTTAAAAGTATCATTCAAGTGCAGCCTGATTACATTACTTGAACCTAGTTACATGACCTAGACTCTAAATCTTTAACCCTCGTCATTTCTTCTTTGTTAAAACATTCAACTGATGAACGTAAGGTCACGTGTTCCACTTCTGTATATTACAACTCAATATTTTCTAGGTATTTTCCAACAGTTCCAAGCTATGACAATGACAGCAAAACGCCATGCCATTGCCTAAACAATGCAGTTAACTAATTGCCAAATATCGTTTTCGTATCAAATGATTGTCAGCCTGATTAAAAATAAAAAAAAAAAAAACGTTCTTCATAGCGACGCTAAACGCCTTTTAGACAATCAATGCAAATTGATTATGAAAGATAAAGCCTCTAGAAAGGAAGTCCATTTTGTGGCTGGAATCTTTAAATTAAAGTTGCTTTAATTTAACCATTACAATACGAACCGGATTTTTCAAATACTTTAAATGATAAAAACAAAGACTGACTTTGTCTTAAAAATAATAAGACATTTCATTTGGCACCTTCGTAATCGAAGTTGAACAATGCTGTAAGCGGAAAAACTGTTTTCCTTGAAAGCTTTTATGGAAGAGACGCTCATTAAAATTCTTTTCTGTTGAAAGTGCCTTAGTCTCTTTGTAGGATGTTTTCGCAACCATAGGAAATAAAATACGGTTAAAATTTTCTTTCCCTCACTGTAAATTCAAAAGATCTGTTTCAGCCCCAAAGTGCTGAATCAGCTCTGAGTCCTTAAAGCTAATTCAGCCCTTCATGGGGCCATTTTGGACATTTGTGGGCCTGATTCAGCCCACATTGTTGCACTGTTTTGGTGCTATTGGGCCAAAACAGCTCTATTTCAGGTCCAAAACAGTTCCCTGTTAGTTCCAAACAGCTCCATTTTACAAGAGCTAAATCAGCCCCAAAAATAGCACTGTATTTTACTCACCGAAACAGCCCCAATTTTGGGACTAAAACAGAACTTTTGAATTTACAGTGCTTAAGTCGAATATTTCTCCGTTACGTTGCAATGCTTAATTTCAATTGATTTGGCCACAATTACCATAAAATCGTAACTGGTATTGGCTTTAGTCGAAATCTAGGACATGCATATGCTCTTACCATGTATATCGTTTTCTAACATGCAATTAAAGACATTAAAGAAAAACGTTTAAAGGGATGCTGGATATAGTACTGGCTGAAAAACACTCAGAATACCAAGGCAAACGTTTGACGTGCCAAGGTAATAAAGTATAACCGTCACAGTTGATTAACTATAAATTAAAAAAGCAATTTTTTTTTTGGTTTTCGTTTTTTTTTTTCATTTTGTCCTCAAGGAAACAATACGCTGGGTTCTGTTGACACATTAAAAACCTCTTTTTTCTCGAAATTGAGTTGAATGGGCTCAGCGATGATTGGAATTATATTGTTTTAAAAAACGAAACCGGTTTACACCACACGAACAGCTAGCAACATATCATATAATCATGAGTATATAGGCGATATATTGCTATATATATAAACTCAACAACATTTCATTACTGATGTGGTAAAGCAAACTGTTTTGAATCATCTTGCATACAATTTTTAATAGTTAATTAAACTGCATACCGACCATCACTGAAAATGAGTGACCATATATGTACTCTTCAGTAATCTCGGTGACCAATAAAAATGTGAGAGCTAGACCATAGACTTTTCACCAGCGTTGTCTTATTAACGAAAATTATTACTGCCATTTCAATAAACGTCTGAAGATGGTACATTCCAGGACCAGCTCATCTTGCCTAAATTTGTTTCACTTCTCGGGCACCAAACGAAGCAAGGCGCGGCGATTTTCAGTTTCTTCTTTAAACCGTTTTGGGCGAAAACGCTTTAAGAAGTAGCCTGCATGATAGGCGCTTTTTGTGTCGCGCTTCGCGCGAAATGCTTCGCTCGCCCCGTTTGACTCATAAAGCGCCTGTCATGCAGGCTATTTAAGAAGTGATTGTTGATGGAGACTAGGACTTCTGTATGTTCTGGATATTTTACTTTGCGAACGAGTCGTTTTGAAATTGCGAAAGCAATTATGGTTAAGCTGGCTGACAACAGTTTCTATTAATTTCCAGTGCTTACGCTTTGATGGATCAATACCACCACTCATTATCAGTCAGTGCTATAATAATGGTATCAAACAAATGCCCGGTCATTGTTCAACAAGTAATGGTCATTGTCATAACGTCACAGGTTACCATGCTAACAGTATAACCTGTTGTAAAATTCATTAATAATTCATAAGGGTACTAACAAATAGAAATGAGCCATTCCAATGACATGGTTACCCTGTAAAGCAGATACAACTCACAAGTGAGTTGTATCTAATTTACATTCCAGATACAACCACTAGTGAGTTGTATCTGGAATGTGAATTTCACAAGTTGTTTACTACATTCACGTCCGTGTGGTATCGGCACTATACATTGCACTCGGCTGCGCCTCGTGATTGTATAGGCCGATACAACACTTCGCTCATGTAGTAAACATTACTTACTATTACACCCCTTATTTTAGCTTTAAGTGCTTGTAACTAAAAATCGAGCTCTGTGACCCCGATCCATCAAAGCATTGGTGATGGGAAATGCTGGGAGCTATATATATTGCGAGCCACCTTAAATTGGTACACATATATTTTTTGGAAAAGTATTTAGTTTCAATCAAAGACCGTAAGCAAGTTCTTATTTCTTCGACAACGACCTAAGTTTCTGAATTTAAAGCATACTCGCGGAAAAACAAAGCTTTTGAAACGCGAGCTCTTGAGCTCGCGTTGATATAACCACATACCTCTGACGTTTTTCATCTGCCACTAGAAACGAATTATCCGCCCGTCTTAGACGTCTAGTCTTCGGCTAATTCGTCTGTCAGGAGGGATAATTCGTCCCTAAATTTATATCTAGACAGTAAACGAAAACAGTTTTTGACTAAGTTTTCTCAAGAGGGGGACTGGTTTCCATTTGTTCGCAAGGTTTCTTGGGATGCCCATTTCCTCTTTCCAGTCCTTTAATGGGAAACTTTAAAGGGAATCTCGGCTAGAAAACATTTTTTCTAATACAATTAATTAATATAATTAATATTATATTAATCAGCCATGTTTTTTCCGCAAGGTTTGATAAGAAATTATGACATCAGTGCGTTGTCGTGAGCTTTCAATACGACGGTTTAAGTCAATATCATGCAAATTTATAAATATTTGATAATTGAGCTTAGCAAGTACATATGGAGTCTAAAGGAACGGAAAATAAATTATCAAATTAAGTGGAGAAAAGTAAAGCATGCTAGGTCGTATTCAAATGTCAACAAAAAATGTAATCTTTGCCTATGGGAGAAATATTTTATAATTTGTAAGCCGGAAATGTCGACACTTAATCATAGAAACGAATTGACATCGATCTGTAGACATTCTAAGAAATTCCTGTTAAATACCGCGTTTACCTAATATAGATTTACCTTATCGTTTAGCGCTTTTGCCGTCCAATCACATCTCGGCATGTCACGCTAGTAAGCATTGTCCCCCATTTTCAAATTTGTATATCTTTACATGTAACCGTTATTGTTGTCAGTTGCCTGATGATTGCTTCATTTGAAGCATGAAACTCCGAGTAGCGATTAAATGTTTTTGAACTAGTCCGACTCCAGAAATTCATTTATATAAATATACATATATATATATATATATATATATATATATATATGCATTTTTGGCTGAATATTATACGGTTCTACCGCGAAATCGTCTTCTGTAAACTCCATATTGACATCTTCGACAGCGCAATTACGTCATAAATTACCATAAAGAAAACATGGCGGCGCGTGGGAAATTTAAACTGAAAAAAGAACACTTTGCATTTAGTAACCAGTCAAGGAGATACCGAGTTAAACCCCCAGCATGAGTTAAATATAACCATTACGAACACTCTGGATCTAAAACTGTTTTCCAGCCGAGGTTCCCTTTAAGGATTGATTTCATCTTTGACTTATCCATCCTAGTTCGTGTCTTCTAATTTAAATCTAGACGATTTACTCGTCTCCATTGCGCTTTATAAACTATATAACGAAAATTCAAACGAATATAATTCTTATTTTTATTTTTAAACTATTTTTTCTTGTTTTCTAAAAACAACGGTCCAATTGACCGGTAACCTCGTTGTAAACCGTATTTCGTTGAATTGATCTATTTTTTTCCCGCATTTACCTACACAAATGTATTGTATTATTCAATTAATACAAAGTTATTTCACCCCATTCACTTAGTTTTCTTTTTGTGATGGCAGGCTTAATGATAAGGATCGGGCGATACAGCTTTTCAAATCTAAAAGATACGAATGGAGCTCGATGTTTGATTTCTAAAAAAAAAATAATTTCAAATTAGTTTAACTTTTTTGTGTATTTCTAAGATAAAAAGGTCACAATTAAATTTGATTACAGCCAATCAAAACTGGGATAATAATTGACGTTAAAAGTTTGTCTCCCTCGCAGATAGTAGTTGGAGATCATGTCATTGCTGTGGATTCTGGCGGTTATGGTGCTTCATAATATCTTAATGATATCTGCTTCTGGTAAGAAAAGTAACTTGAATATACACGGATGCAAACATACACAGAGTTTTCCACCCTAAGGTGAAGATGACTTACCTTCTTACATTGCAGTAATTTTTTTTAGCGATTTCACCCTCCCCTCCGCGCCATCGACCGTTCAATGTACAAAACAATTCCATCTCTTTTTCGTCAAAAAAAAAAAATTCTACGAAGTGGTTACTGCAACCATTTCCTTATCTTAAAGTAATTTATGTTACGACTTGAACAGGAACTCAAAATTAATGCGCTTCCAAGTTATAAAAGCGTTTTGCGTGCGTGCCGGGGAGAGCTCGCTTTGCCGATTAGATGGACACAACAACACCGGAGTGTGGCCTTGATTCGAATTTAACAATGGTCGCTCATCTGTTTACGGAATGAAGTACTAACAAGAATGACCACCATTCATCAAAGGTTGTGACAGATAAAGCACCACCGCTAACAGATATTTTAACTTCTTCTTCTATGTTGGCTAAAATTCTTAGCCTAACATAACATTAGGCGATATCACGCAAGCTTGAGCGCTATAATAGTTTTATAATTCAACACATTGATAACAAAGCACAGTTTGAAGAAAAAATATCGAGGCCGGTCCGTAGACATAGCGTATATCGATAACTTTTTGACCATATTTGGGCAGTGTATCAAAATAATGTGTTGAATTATAATACCAATTATCAATGACTGCGTTATAAATTTAGTTAAAAAAAATTGCAAAGCATTGTAATAATTTATATTTTCAACTTTTCTTTGTTTTGGTTTAGATTCGTCAAAGTGTAAACTTGATCTGGGTTTGGTGGTTGACACGACCAAAAGTATCCGAAGAGGGAATCGGGAAAACGTATTCTTCCTAAAGAAGTCCATAAAACTCCTCATTCAAGCACATGACGTATCAGAAAGTGGAACCCATGTGTCGCTTGAGACATTCGCAGAAGAAAGCGTACTACACAACAAGTTTAATAACAGATCTTTTCATAGCAACAAGGCCATGGAAGATTTGGTGGAGAAAAGCATCGGTAAACTCACAATGCCAACTCGACTTGACTACGCGATTTTTGAAGCAGATGAAGAGATGTTTACCGTGGAGAGTGGAGATCGAGCTGGAGTTAGGAATGTAATGGTGCTGTTTACTGACGGGAAGTCACATCCAAATACCACGGATTTTATGGGAGCGGTTAAATCCTTAAAGGTGAAGTCAAACTTTTAATGGTCTTTTAATGGTCTTTTACGGTGAAAAATTAAAATTCAAGATTAGTTCAATGAAATTCAGTATGTATGTTCAGAAATGTGGAACAATTTGTTCGCCCGTCTGACCGCTCCCGACCGCTTGAGGCTTTCGCGTGGAAAGGCCGATGAACGCGGTCGGGAGCGATAAATTGCGGCTGTATTCGCAGGCTAGCAAGGAACGGGTTATCATATTTTGCACAGTAAACATCATCAGTTTCTGAAAAGGCAGACACAATCTCCACAAAAGGTTATTTTCGTTACACACAAGTTACATGCAAACAGATTTTGGCAGAGCCGCTACAGAATGCAATTTAGAATGTTAGAAAATGAAAAGTGCTTACAATTGTGCTATTTTTTAGGCAAAAGGAATCCGTATTGTTGTCGTTGCTATCGGGAAGTTCTCAGAAAAGCGGAAGTACAGGGCTGTATTAAGAAAAATTGCCGGAGAGAATGTTATCTATGTGAAGGATTATGAAACTCTGCAAAGTGTCACAGATGACATCCAAGCCATCATTTGTCGTAAGTCCTTACATCTGTACAGTGCGATCGCGACGCGCCTTACCATGAGCACCTAACAAACTTAACAAACGTTTTTACAAGTTAACCAATTAAGGTGGATCCCAACAGTTTCCAGCACTTTCCAAGACTTAGATTTGGATGGGTCATTAAAACCACTCTTTATCAGTTGATGCTACAATCATGATATCAAACGAATGCCCAATGATTGGTGAACACGTTTTTATCATTTTTGTGACACAATATGTTATTATAGCAACAGTATAACGTGCTGAAAAACCCCTTAATTTTTGCTTTAAGCATTAATAACTCAAAAAATGACTCGGTGAACCCCATTTTTTACTGTCGAATTTTGATCAGTAGGATAAGATGGAACTGTTGGGAGCCACCTTAAAGCGAGTGCGAATTCAATGGCGGGCACGCCTCCTCGCAAAGTTGAGCACCATCAAATGTAATCTTGTTCTTTCGTGTTTTTCGTGTTTTTTTGTTTATCACGGGAGTGTAAAGTTATTTACAAAATACGAAGTTTTTATTCACTTTATTGCTTCACACCAAGAGACTATCACATACGTGATAGTCTCTTGTTCACACGTATCCGCAGTAACGAAAATGATTATAAGTTATAATTAGCTGATGATATCGTGAAAATTTCAGTTGTAGAAAGGTTTGTTGTGTTCTCATGGTAAGGCGCGTCGCTCAGTGATCACGGATCCAAGAACATTAGTAAAATGCGTTCTCGTTTATATTTATTTTTTCTACACATTTTCAAGATTATTAACCTGCTACAGACAAATGTATGACAAACTTAAAATGAGATTGTGTTAGCACAGTAACACCACAAAGATGATGTCAAATTGTTCACTTTTCACTTAAGATATAAATAATTGAAATTTTATTAAATTGCAACTCAATAGATCATACTATAGTTAACTCTTTGCAGCATAAATTAATTTTCAATAATTTAGTAAATTTCTAGTCATAAATATTAATACTAAAATTATTTACTGCAGACACCATTCTGAAAAGAGGTACATTTTAAGATGTTCAGAAAAAAAACTAGTGTCTTTAATTGACACCTGTCAAATTATGTTAAATATTAACAATTATATGAGGCAATGAAAAAAAGTCAATCATTGCAGTGTTGTGGCTCCTTTAGTTTTTAAATGAAAATTCTGAAATGCTCACAAAACTACAAAATCACGATCGAAAGAAACTTATACAACCGAGAGAGGCCTGGGAACTAAAAATAGTAAGTCCGCTGATTGAATGTTAGTGATTGCGTCCGCCGTACGATATATCGTACACTGGGCGTCAAAGGGTTAACCCTAGTCCTTTCACTCCCAGAATAAATTATGGAGACATATAATGTAGTTCTAACTATTGAGTCTGTGGGCGGAATCCTATGGTGTGACCATTTAAATGAAACCTCTTCAGCAGTACTTTTGCATGGTACCATTTGTTTTTCAATATTTTACAAAATGAATTTGGAGAATGCTCTTGAATTTCTACTTTTGGCACTCTTGGGAGTTAAAGGGTTAATTTTATCTTCATCAGTTTTAAAAAGACGAGTAAGATGATCTTGATCATGATGAAAGAGGGGAGTCGAGAGGAGTCAAACAAAGCTCTCCCTTATCCCCTTTTTCTTCATCTTAGCTGCAGAAATAAACACTTGCTACCAAGATACGACAAGACAAGAATGTTAAAGGGATTAAAATCTTTGGAACAGAGTCTAAAATAAGTCAATTTGCCGATGAAACATCAGTATTCTTCGACGGCCTATCTTCAGTCAAAAATCTGGTTGCCGTATAGGTAAATTCTCAGGTCTGAAACTATAACCAGGCAATATGGTTAGGCTCATGGCGCGATAGGGAAGATCAACCTTTCAAATTAAAATGGACTTAAGAACCAGTGTCAGTGGTACTTTTTAGAACTTAAAACTCTTTGTGCAAGTGAAAACGGGCAAGACATGACACAGTTTAATGAAAAAGATATCCTCATCGATGGCAGGTCAATATTTTTGAAGAGCTGGTTCCTAGTGGAAATTCTCAGTGTATCTTAATAGCGGAGCACTTGCCAGGCCGAAGGCCTGGCTGCGCAGCTCCATACTCATAGAACCATGCCCGTCATTTTTCATGGTCATGGCTAGCGGAATGTTTCGCGGGCGCGCGTGTGCCCGACCTCCGCCGCCGCCGTCGCGCAGGACTAGCTTGCCTTCGCGCAGGACTAGCTCGCGGGCGCGTATGACGTCGCAAAACATGCGCGTACGACGTCATGTTGAAACCAAAGCGAGGCTTTGTTTTTCGCGCGGTTACACGGCCGAATGTCACGTCAGCTAGAAAAACACTTTGATGTTTTGCTGTGAATTTACTAAGCGGAGAAAACCGTTGAAATTAAAGGCGTTATTTCCCTTAATATTTCGCGGTTTGCTACTCAAGACAAGGATACTAATTAAGGGATACTCAGAAGCCGCTTTAGTGGAAAAAGACGAGCTTTCAGGGATGAAATCTTGCTTCGAGGAACTTCATGTATTACGTTTTTATCAATGCGGGAGATATTTGTTTTCTACGGATTTCAGAACCAAGCAAGCGAGGGACTTAAAGGTAAAACAGATTAAGTTTTCGATGAGAATTTATGTTGATATCAATCTGTGAGTGACTTTTTATTGGTGTTATTGTTAGTTTTGGAGAATTGATTTTAAAACGTGCTTAAATTCAGTTGTATCGATCTCTTGAATTTCATCGAAGAAAGCTTGAACTCGATGAGCTATAATTAAGCTTAAATGGTACGCGTTTTGCTTTTAAACGTAAACTAATGGAGATTTGAATAAATTTTTTCGAAATAAGATTGTGTTGTCCATTTTTATGTGTTTGTTCATTCATTAGATAGTTTGAAAAGCGATTTTATGTAAACAAAACAAGACTTTAATTTTATAGTACAGTTCCATCTTCACTCGTATCGCCTTATGCAAATATGTTTGTGTATTTTTGCAATTTTTGATTTTCAAATCAGTTTCTCGGGCAATTTTTGACAAACAAAAACTGTATTTTATTCGGAAACTAGTGGTACTAGTTATTCTAGACAGAGAAAAGTTGTTTTTGTGAACTTTTGTACGGTCTATAAAAATGTACTGTGCAGACAGTCGCGTAATACTGTTTTTGAGAATTGCTAAAATTGAAAATAGCCCGTTCGTCAATCTTAATTCTTGTGCTTCCAACCTTTCACCTTAGTTAAGTTTCACCTTGGTTAAGTTTCACCTTAATTAAGCTTGTTCAAAGTGCGACGCTGTTTAATAGGCTTGGGCTATCTATATATATTAGCAGAATACTAAAGTAGAATATAATTTTCATCTTTCACACGCAGCACCGTCCTCCTGTGAAAACTCCGCTGGACTGGATGTCGCATTTCTTGTGGATCGAACAAGAAGCATCGGCAGAGAAAACTTCAAGTTACTTAAAGGCTTCCTTCTCGAGATCATTGATGCCTTAGATATTGGTCCTAATGCTACACATTCCGCATTCATAATGTTCCATCAAAAGCCTAAAGTTCTAAACAAGTTTAATGACAGCGCTTACTACAGTAATGAAGAAGTACACCATCTTATAGCAGACACTTCGAACTTTTTGGGGCGGAGGACATTCATCGACAGGGCTTTGGAAGCGGCCAATGATCAGCTCTTCACCGTCGAGGGAGGAGACAGGCCAAAGTTTCCCAACGTTTTGATTCTTATGACGGATGGAAGGACCAACATCGAGTCTAAACCCTATAAACCAATAATCACCCATCTTGTTGAGGTAGGTGGGGCTTTTCATTCTCAATGGTGTCCAAATTTCATTTTAAATTAGTTGTCGGCTTACAGACAAATTTAATGAGTACCACCAACTTGCTACTCAATAGTTTTTATTGGAATGGCAACACTCGAGGATGTCATTCAAAGAATCAAAAGCTAGAATCATATTTACCACCACCATAGGAAAGTACTGGTCATCGCTCCAATAAGAATAAATAAGTTAGAACAGCAAAACAGGAAAGTCCAATCATCAAAATGTCGCAGTTGAGAATTCCTGCCACAGAGCTTTTTCTTCAAACAACATTGACCGTTTGTATTTTTTCTCGGACATCTTCATCATCCTTTAAGTTTGTTCACGTTTGTTATTTAGGTGAAAGACGTCCGCATTGCTGCTGTCGGGATTGGAAAGAAAGTTCTCCCCGAGGAACTGGAAAAGATTGCTGGCAATAACACTTACTACGCTAATGCTTTTAGTGATTTGCCGGATTTATTCTCTGAAATACTAAATGAAACGTGCAGTAAGTACTTTTATTTCTCCTTCTCCAGTACATTACTAGTTTCTTTCGTAAGCTATCTCTTAAACGCGGAGGGGCCGTACAGACCTATATATTACAAAAAACACTATCTACACTATCTATATGATGCTCGTAGAACTTAACCGTAGTTAAATAAAACGTTATGTGCATGATTTCGTGCAAAGTCTCCAGCAACCGTTATCGTGCAAAAACGTGATATTACGCAAGCCTGAGGACTATAACTGTTTTATTTCAACGCATTGATCACAAATGACAGTTTTGAGAAAAAATCCTAGAGATATCTAACCTTTTATTCAGTAAAAAATGTTTAATTACTACAACATTTTAAGTGCCTCGCTCCATTTCTTAAGGCTGGTTCCCACTAGCGACGTAATCGGAAGCGGAGTCGGAGTTGGAAGCGTAAGGAGCCTTACGTTCTAGTGTAAATTAAAAAACGGAATCGCAATCGGAATCGGAAGCTCGACGGAATCGGATTCGGAAGGATCAGAAGGTTTCCTTTTTCTTCCGATTCCGCTTCTGCTTCCGTCGCTTACTATCTGCTTCCGTCGTTTTGATTTCCACTAGATCGTAAGGTTCTTATTATTCCGATTCCGCTTACGATTCCGATTACGTCGCGTACGTCGCTAGTGGGAACCAAGCTTTACACAACATGCAGCTTATGAAGAGGTTGCCACATAAAGCTCAACAAATTGAGAGTTTTAGGTCGAGAACTTTTGTCTACCTTAAGAACCACTAATAACACGAAAAACACACAGTAAGTTACCAAGGTAAAAGGTAAAACCAATAACTACCTATTTATAGGCGCTGATGGCAACTTTTCTCGCTGGAGTTTTTGGTCTGAATGCAGTGTGACATGTGGTGGGAATGGAGTGCAGACGAGGACAAGAACTTGTACAAACCCACCTCCCCAAGGGTATGGAGTAAGCTGTATAGGAGATCACCATGAAACCAGAGCATGCAGTGGAGGACCTTGCCCGCTAGTTACAAGTAAGCAAACATGATCACTACATAGATCCTGTATCTCTTATAATAAAATGCCCAGGGGTGTTTATTACAAGAGGCGTGATTTTAAAAGACAACAACAACAAATAAAACAAAACAATGACAAGATAAGACACAGAGAAATTGATATTTGGTAATAATTATTGAATGCTTTCCCAGTTAACCGAACTTAGGCGTTATTTTTTTCAACCCTTCAATAACAGGTTTGATTTTGACGTAGGGAGAGGTGGGAAGAGGGGTAGAGGGGGATGGGGGGGGGGGCTCTCAAATGAGAGGAGGTGTTCATTTGGGAAGACATTCATTGGCATTAGCATTTGCATTCTCATTTTCTATTCGAGCTACAAATAAGTGAACCCTGAACTGTATTGAAAGTACATAGCACAGTAAGCATTCTGTGGAAATTTAAGCTCGATATACAAAATACTATCTGTGCAATGCTATTAAGTAAGTAAAGTCGCGCACCCGAGCCAGAAGGCTCATAACGGCCGAAGCTTATAGCATGAAGCGACTAGGAATATTGCTACTCCCCCCTGGATGGGATGCTAGTCCATCGCAGGGTTACCCCCAGCATTTTGTCGCCGGTACCCATTTATACACCTGGGCGGAGAGAGACAGTGTGGAGTAAAGTTTCTTGTCTAAGGAAACAACACGACGGCAGCAAATAAGTGAACCCTGAACTGTATTGAAAGTACATAGCACAGTAAGCATTCTGTGGAAATTTGAGCTCGATATACAAAATACTATCTGTGCAATGCTATTAAAAGCACGACATTTTACAAAGAATGCATGGCTCATTGGCGCTTTTGCCACCCAGCAATTTTGCATTTTTGGATAGCTGATATTTTCTTAAATATCACATGCAAAGAGCTAACAATTGGGTGGATTACTAAGTTTAACAAGCTCTTTAATGTCAACTCGTATTTAGTGCGATACCTTCTCTACGTAAATTACTATGCTAATGAGACAAAATGTAACAATGACGTCAGCAGATATTCGCCATTAGTGTTTGTGTTTTTGGGTCTAACTGTGGGTTAATGTTTTTGTATATCTCCGCATGGGGCAACAAGGAGCGATGGGTGCAAAGCTGCCAGAGCTAAAGAGAAGCAAGTCAGGCTTCAAGTTGACTACAATGTATTATGGGAAATGAAGGTAAAGTTGCGGTGAAACATGGTGTTAGTGTGGTATAAGTGCCCTTTAACTAGAGGACTTCGCGCGTGTTGGGAGATCAGAAGAATTTACTCATTAAATTTGAGGAATGTAGATGTGTTAGAAAGCGTGCAATTAGTTTTTTATATACATTTGTCAATAAAACCGACGGAAAAATTTACAGGCAAATGTATCGAAAACAAAAAAAACTATTACACGTTTTCTCAGTAACACGGCTACATTTTCTAAACTTGGTGAGTTACATGTATGTCTTCTCCCTGGTATCGCTACTTTTCAATTCACAAATATTAGAAAATTTAAATTTTACCGAAATTATTTCAAATTATTTTTTCTTTGATGTATAGGGCAGTTCAGTATTACCTAGAATTGCACGAGGCCCGTTTATGCTGAAGAAGAAGGAAGAACTGTCACAGAAAGCATTTTTTTTTTACATTTTAGGACGTTTACTAAGTAAACTAATAACCATGTTTACATGCACGGAACATTTTAAAGGATAAGGCCTTTCAGGTAGAGAGATAATTGTGCCCTCAGGAGACTTAATAAGTAGTCAGTTGTCATTTAACCCTGTTGATTACATTCAGGCTTTACTATTCGAAGTAGTATAGGGCCAGCAAAGATAAGCCTCGTTACGGATTAGGTGGATTAAGGTGCCTATGGATTAGGTGAATTAGGTGCCTAGTCAATGACGTCACAATTTTCCTTCCCGCATACTAATTTGCCTAGTAAGTGCCTAGTCAATGACGTCACCTAGTCCATCGCGGGGCTTAAATCTAATGGCCCTATACTACTATTCGACTTATACTTCTTCATATCAAATGACTTTGTTTTAAACCTGGAAATAATTCACTTATTTTTATAATTTTCCACCTTTTTAAGATACGGTAACCTTAAACAAGGCTATGAATTTGTATTAAGCGTTTAAAGTGTTATGACAGAAATGCTCATTAAAATTAGTATGCACTTGGAATTGTCTTTAGTCAGTTTCTTTGTCGGAAACTAAGCAATCATGGCTGACTAAGTAGGGCGGGAGGGGGAGGGGGGTGGAGGCGAGAACAAATGAAGTAAAGTTGCTGCCAAAAGCCGATTAGTGTACGGGCCTCTAAACCTTTTTTACCTTGGCCTGTATCCCACTCCCCCAAGGGAAATATTTTCCACAAGCCAAACCAAAATGGCGTATCAAAGTAGGAGCATAGATCGTTTGAAAAATTTATCGTTACCAGACTTTAAATTCTAAAATAGCAGACCTCAACAAAACTTTATTGATATACTGAAAGTGGAAGAACGAGACGTTCAAAAGGAAAACGGCAGAACTTGAAACGACATATATTTTAAACAAACAGGAGTAAGGATCAGAAGAGGATAAAATGAACTGTTGTACTATACGGTCCAAGTCATTGTTTTCCAGCATACAATAGCAGCATACTTCGCCGTACAGGGATTATCACACCGAAATTAACATAAGAGAAAAGGTTAACAAAATGAAAGTTTCAAAACTCAGCTGCTAACTACCGCTATGGCGGCCGACATAGGTTTTTCCCTGTGTTGCATGCAATAATGCAAGCTGCAATTCTGCAAGCTTGCTGGAAGCATTCATAAAGGTCACGAACGATTTAGTGACATTTCACGGGGAAAACAATGTTCTTTTATGAGTTTTTCAGCATTATGTGCTCAGAGTTTGATGATGAAACACTGCATCACTTCCACCATAGATCTTGATGCTCTTGAAAGTAGATCCATCCCTGACACAGAGTCATTGTCAGTTACTTAAGTGTGTGTGTGTTTCAGTGGATTCTAGCGAACTTGTGCCGGTTTGTGACAACCGCGTTGAGAAACGGTTACAGATCACAGAAGACGTCAAAATATGGTAAGAACATCAGTGACCAACTCGCCTGCGGCTCGTTGGCCACTTTTTTGTTCTTACCACATTTTAACGTCATCTGTGATCAATAACTGAACGTGTTTCGTGTATAAGTAAAGGTAGTTGGTTACTATATATATTTAGTGCAGTTTTGACCAAAACACAACAATGTGACATTGCCCCTTTAAAATTACCAGCTTTTCATGTTCCCTCATTGCACATTCCCTGCTGGAATTCAGTCGGTTGTCGTCGACGCAGTTCCCGCAAGTTCCACGCATTTCATTTACACAGGCAACAATCAGGCACGAACTCAGTTGAGCGAAACCAATTCATCACTTAAAGCGAAAAACAGAAAACATTTAGCTTCATTTTTAACCGTTTTCTTTTGTGTAGGACTTGGCCGAGTTGCTAAGGTAATTCTGGTGTCCCATAGCCCTTTTCGCGGTTAACCTTTAACATTTGCATTAAAATAAAAGTGAACATGATTGCGAGGCAATTTCGGGCAAAAACAACAAAATTGCCCTAAATTGCCTCGCAACCACGTTGATTTTTATTGTAATGCAAATGAGAAGGTTTAACCGCGAAAAGGGCAATTACAATCGACAAGTTGTATCCCATTACTGAATAAAGAGATTAGCCTCTAAAGAATTAAATTGCAGTGCTGCGTGGGTGGGGGGATGAAACACGAAAATTTGGTTTCATCAAATAAGTTGAAGAGATTCAAAAGCGGTGTGAAGTGTGAAGAGAGGCTAGCTCTCAAAACTTCAGCTCTTTTGAATCTCAAAACGATGGCCAATTAACTTTATCAACTTAGTTAATACGTTTATACTTAATTTTCATTTCTCTCATACTGTTTTGAATTCCCGCGAGTTTCCAGGTTACAGCTGAGTGCGGCGCTAGCTCGCTTCAACAGGCATCAGTGAGGACAGTGTTGGGCACGAACTCCAGTTGATCGAAACCAACTCATCGCAAAAGCAAAACACTGGCCAATTTACCTTCTCAACTTAGTTTATAAAACCTAATTTTCGTCTAACTCCCACTGTCTTGAATACGCAAAAGTTCGTGCTTAGATTCGTTAGTGAAACATGTTCAGTTGCGGATCGCCGGTTTCGGGTATTAAATTGTAACGGATGGGTCATGCATGTCATTATATACATTCCTCTTCAAAGCAGGTTTTGAAAGATGATAATTTTGCAGACACCTTGTTGGAAAGTTACGGAGATCACTTAATTAGAAAATGGTCACACCCACTCAGCCAATCAGTTCCCAGTATTTGTGTGCTCTATATCCCATAAACTGTCTTAAATTATGTAAAGAGGCGGGGGCTTTGAAGCCCAGGGAAATTGTGGGGTAAAATAACTACTCATTAGTAAGCTCTATATAGAACATACTAATGAATTCTTTTGTTTTTCGTTGTCTAAAAGCCTAATTAGTATGGTCTATATAGAGCATACTCGTGAGAAAATAGAGTATACTATTGAGCATATAGCGCATACTAATGAATGACAGGCTGCTAATTTAAACAAAAACAACTTGCAGTTATAACAATGACATTTTTTTTCGCTTTGCATAACTTAAGGAAACCAAAATAACAAAAAAAAATTCGACTTAACAATTTTTGGAAAAATTAAACGAAAGACTGGTCTTACCGTGCTTTGGAATTCTGTCTCTTTCTTTTTGCTCAATTTCGTTCACTGTGGTAGGCTTTTGGAAACGTTCACTTTTATCGAATTAATCCCCCAAGCACTCGGATATGTCTACGCTCTCAAAAAAAGCAAGTAACTCTTGAGTGGCAAGGATGGCCTCAAGTTCCTCGAGCTCTGTGTACTGGCTCATAACTGGAGCAAAGGAGCCAAGTACTATTAGGCCCAGTTCAAATGTCGAACTTCACATGTGCCGAACCTAATGCAAATGAGCAAAATCTATTGTTCTTGCTAATTTGCATTAGGTTCGGCACATGTGAAGTTCGACGTTTGAACTGGGCCTTACACGCGTCCATAACTATTAACCAATGTACGAACTTACTAAAATACTAATTACGAAGAAACATAAAAATTCTAATCTATTAACTTACTAAATTAAAGTACTAACTTGTAAGGGAATTGTAGCCAAGATAAATATTGACTTTTATGAACGTACTGCGTACTGATAGGGTAAGTGCCGTAAGTACTATAAACTTGAATTGTACGAACACTACAAGTGCCGTATGATGAACCAATGTACGAACGTACTTTTTTAATAATTACGGACTATATGACTTGTATAATATGTCTTGTACGAATGTACTTATTATGAACGTGTGCGAACGTACTATAGGGTAAGTGCCGTACGTACTATAAACCTGAATTGTACGAACACTAAAAGTGCCGTATTACGAACCAATGTACGAACTTACTGATTATGAACGTGTGCGAACGTACAGTAGGGTAAGTGCCGTACGTACTATAAACCTGAATTGTACGAAGACTACAACCGTATAATGAACCAATGTACGAACGTACTAATTATGTACGTGTGCGAACGTACTATAGGGTGAGTGCCGTACGTTCTATATACCAAGTATATACTTGAATTATACTAATTATAAACTAAGGTAATTGCACAAGTGCCGTATGATGACCCAATGTACGAACGCAATAGCAAGTCCGTACCTTCCTTCGCGTACCAGTTAAAGGTACTAATACGTATTAATACTGAGTTAATTGCACAAGTACCGCACGAAGAAATGAACGAACTATACGATGAATGTTGACTTGTACGAACGTCCCAGCATTACGAACACAAAACTTCAAACGACTTTCAAACAAGCTTCGAGCTCATCCATTTGTCTCGCCATTAGTTTG
Organism: Cladopsammia gracilis; assembly: GCA_022457155.1. Classification (NCBI taxonomy): domain Eukaryota; kingdom Metazoa; phylum Cnidaria; class Anthozoa; order Scleractinia; family Dendrophylliidae; genus Cladopsammia; species Cladopsammia gracilis. The sequence goes on from JAJGOT010000245.1 coordinate 1,219,676, forward strand.
AGCCTGCTCTTTGGAAAAATTACTATTCTCTTGCGAGAGTTTTGTATTAGCCCTGGGTAGCGGAAACGACGCAGCTAAAGTTTTAGCGGTCGAAACTCGCGTTTCGCGCGCGACTGTATATCCCCCTTCCCGCTCGGCTAATCAGTAACGCCTGTCATTCAAGCTGATTTAAAAATGACTGATTCATTATTAAAGATGTGTACAATGGCTAATCGCCATTTTTCATGCCGTTTTTCCTTCTTTCTTTGTCACGAATTAAATTCTTGCTGGCGATCTCTTGACCCTACATAATCAACACACACTGTAACGAGGATTGAGACGAAATCAGTGTTTGCAAACCACCCCCGGGATAGCTATAGAACTATTTTGAAAACACCTGGAAAAGGGTTTTGAAGGGGTGTCAGTAAAACGCGGGTCGGGGCAAGGTCAGGGCCGGGGTTAGGGTTATGTTTAGGTTTAGCATTAGAAGCCGGAGTCCGGGCCATGGTCGAGGTCGGGGTCAGGGTCGATGCCGGGGGCCGGGCCCGGGGTCGGGGCCCGGAGTTAGGATTAGGGTTAGGGTTAGGGTTAGGATAAGGGGCCGCGGTCAAGGCCATGGTCGAGTTCGGGATCAGGGTCGATGCCGGGGACGGGGCCGGAGTGGGGGTCGGGATCGGCATCGCGATCGGGGCCGGAGTTAGGGTTAGGATTAGGGTTAGGGTTAGGGTTGGGGTAAGGATTAGGGGCCGCGGTCGGGGCCATGGTCGAGTTCGGGATCAGGTTCGATGCCGGGAGCCGGGCCGGGATGGGGGTCAGGCTCGGGATCGGGATCAGGGCCGGAGTAAGGGTTAGGGTTGGGGTTAGGGGTGGGGTAAGGATTAGGGGCCGCGGTAGGGGCCATGGTCGAGTTCGGGATCAGGTTCGATGCCGGGGACCGGGCGGGGGTGGGGGTCGGGCTCGGGATCGGGATCGGGGCAGCAGTTAGGGTTAGGGTTAGGGTTAGGGTTAGCGTAGGTTAAGGTTAGGTTAGGGTTAGGGTTAGGGTTAAGGTTAGGGTAGGGTTAGGGTTAGGGTTAGGGTTGGGGTTAGGATTCGGGGCCGCGGTCGGGGCCTTGGTCGAGTTCGTGATGTGGGTCGATGCCGGGGATGTGTCCTGGGTCGGGGTCGGACTCGGGATCGGGATCGGGCCGGACTTAGGGTTAGGGTTAGGGTTAGGGTTGGGGTTAGAATTAGTGGCCGCGGTTGGCGCCATGGTCGAGTTCGGGATCAGGGTCGATGCCGGGGATGGGGCCTGGGTCGGGGTCGGGCTCGGGAACGGGATCGGGCCAGAGTTAGGGTTAGGGTTAGGGTTGGGGTTGGGGTTAGAATTAGTGGCCGTGGTGGGCGCCATGGTCGAGTTCGGCATCAGGGTCGATGATGGGGATGGGGCCTGGGTCGGGGTCGGGCTCGGGAACGGGATCGGGCCGGAGTTAGGGTTAGGGTTAGGGTTAGGGTTGGGGTTAGAATTAGTGGCCGCGGTCGGCGCCATGGTCGAGTTCGGCATCAGGGTCGATGCCGGGGATGGGGCCTGGGTCGGGGTCGGACTCGGGAACGTGATCGGGCCGGAGTTAGGGTTAGGGTTAGGGTTAGGGTTGGGGTTAGAATTAGTGGCCGCGGTCGGCGCCATGGTCGAGTTCGGTATCAGGGTCGATGCCGGGGATGGGGCCTGGGTCGGGGTCGGACTCGGGAACGTGATCGGGCCGGAGTTAGGGTTAGGGTTAGGGTTAGGGTTGGGGTTAGAATTAGTGGCCGCGGTCGGCGCCATGGTCGAGTTCGGCATCAGGGTCGATGCCGGGGATGGGGCCTGGGTCGGGGTCGGGACTCGGGAACGTGATCGGGCCGGAGTTAGGGTTAGGGTTAGGGTTAGGGTTGGGGTTAGAATTAGTGGCCGCGGTCGGCGCCATGGTCGAGTTCGGCATCAGGGTCGATGCCGGGGATGGGGCCTGGGTCGGGGTCGGACTCGGGAACGTGATCGGGCCGGAGTTAGGGTTAGGGTTAGGGTTAGGGTTGGGGTTAGAATTAGTGGCCGCGGTCGGCGCCATGGTCGAGTTCGGCATCAGGGTCGATGCCGGGGATGGGGCCTGGGTCGGGGTCGGGACTCGGGAACGGGATCGGGCCGGAGTTAGGGTTAGGGTTAGGGTTAGGGTTGGGGTTAGAATTAGTGGCCGCGGTCGGCGCCATGGTCGAGTTCGGCATCAGGGTCGATGCCGGGGATGGGGCCTGGGTCGGGGTCGGGCTCGGGAACGGGATCGGGCCGGAGTTAGGGTTAGGGTTAGGGTTAGGGTTGGGGTTAGAATTAGTGGCCGCGGTCGGCGCCATGGTCGAGTTCGGCATCAGGGTCGATGCCGGGGATGGGGCCTGGGTCGGGGTCGGGCTCGGGAACGGGATCGGGCCGGAGTTAGGGTTAGGGTTAGGGTTAGGGTTGGGGTTAGAATTAGTGGCCGCGGTCGGCGCCATGGTCGAGTTCGGGATCAGGGTCGATGCCGGGGATGGGGCCTGGGTCGGGGTCGGGCTCGGGAACGGGATCGGGCCGGAGTTAGGGTTAGGGTTAGGGTTAGGGGTTGGGGTTAGAATTAGTGGCCGCGGTCGGCGCCATGGTCGAGTTCGGCATCAGGGTCGATGCCGGGGATGGGGCCTGGGTCGGGGTCGGGCTCGGGAACGGGATCGGGCCGGAGTTAGGGTTAGGGTTAGGGTTAGGGTTGGGGTTAGAATTAGTGGCCGCGGTCGGCGCCATGGTCGAGTTCGGATCAGGGTCGATGCCGGGGATGGGGCCTGGGTCGGGGTCGGGCTCGGGAACGTGATCGGGCCGGAGTTAGGGTTAGGGTTAGGGTTAGGGTTGGGGTTAGAATTAGTGGCCGCGGTCGGCGCCATGGTCGAGTTCGGCATCAGGGTCGATGCCGGGGATGGGGCCTGGGTCGGGGTCGGACTCGGGAACGTGATCGGGCCGGAGTTAGGGTTAGGGTTAGGGTTAGGGTTGGGGTTAGAATTAGTGGCCGCGGTCGGCGCCATGGTCGAGTTCGGCATCAGGGTCGATGCCGGGGATGGGGCCTGGGTCGGGGTCGGACTCGGGAACGGGATCGGGCCGGAGTTAGGGTTAGGCTTAGGGTTAGGGTTGGGGTTAGAATTAGTGGCCGCGGTCGGCGCCATGGTCGAGTTCGGCATCAGGGTCGATGCCGGGGATGGGGCCTGGGTCGGGGTCGGGCTCGGGAACGGGATCGGGCCGGAGTTAGGGTTAGGGTTAGGGTTAGGGTTGGGGTTAGAATTAGTGGCCGCGGTCGGCGCCATGGTCGAGTTCGGCATCAGGGTCGATGCCGGGGATGGGGCCTGGGTCGGGGTCGGGCTCGGGAACGTGATCGGGCCGGAGTTAGGGTTAGGGTTAGGGTTAGGGTTGGGGTTAGAATTAGTGGCCGCGGTCGGCGCCATGGTCGAGTTCGGCATCAGGGTCGATGCCGGGGATGGGGCCTGGGTCGGGGTCGGGCTCGGGAACGGGATCGGGCCGGAGTTAGGGTTAGGGTTAGGGTTAGGGTTGGGGTTAGAATTAGTGGCCGCGGTCGGCGCCATGGTCGAGTTCGGCATCAGGGTCGATGCCGGGGATGGGGCCTGGGTCGGGGTCGGGCTCGGGAACGGGATCGGGCCGGAGTTAGGGTTAGGGTTAGGGTTAGGGTTGGGGTTAGAATTAGTGGCCGCGGTCGGCGCCATGGTCGAGTTCGGCATCAGGGTCGATGCCGGGGATGGGGCCTGGGTCGGGGTCGGGCTCGGGAACGGGATCGGGCCGGAGTTAGGGTTAGGGTTAGGGTTAGGGTTGGGGTTAGAATTAGTGGCCGCGGTCGGCGCCATGGTCGAGTTCGGGATCAGGGTCGATGCCGGGGATGGGGCCTGGGTCGGGGTCGGGCTCGGGAACGGGATCGGGCCGGAGTTAGGGTTAGGGTTAGGGTTAGGGTTGGGGTTAGAATTAGTGGCCGCGGTCGGCGCCATGGTCGAGTTCGGCATCAGGGTCGATGCCGGGGATGGGGCCTGGGTCGGGGTCGGACTCGGGAACGTGATCGGGCCGGAGTTAGGGTTAGGGTTAGGGTTAGGGTTGGGGTTAGAATTAGTGGCCGCGGTCGGCGCCATGGTCGAGTTCGGCATCAGGGTCGATGCCGGGGATGGGGCCTGGGTCGGGGTCGGGCTCGGGAACGGGATCGGGCCGGAGTTAGGGTTAGGGTTAGGGTTAGGGTTGGGGTTAGAATTAGTGGCCGCGGTCGGCGCCATGGTCGAGTTCGGCATCAGGGTCGATGCCGGGGATGGGGCCTGGGTCGGGGTCGGGCTCGGGAACGGATCGGGCCGGAGTTAGGGTTAGGGTTAGGGTTAGGGTTGGGGTTAGAATTAGTGGCCGCGGTCGGCGCCATGGTCGAGTTCGGCATCAGGGTCGATGCCGGGGATGGGGCCTGGGTCGGGGTCGGGCTCGGGAACGGGATCGGGCCGGAGTTAGGGTTAGGGTTAGGGTTTGGGTTGGGGTTAGAATTAGTGGCCGCGGTCGGCGCCATGGTCGAGTTCGGCATCAGGGTCGATGCCGGGGATGGGGCCTGGGTCGGGGTCGGACTCGGGAACGTGATCGGGCCGGAGTTAGGGTTAGGGTTAGGGTTAGGGTTGGGGTTAGAATTAGTGGCCGCGGTCGGCGCCATGGTCGAGTTCGGCATCAGGGTCGATGCCGGGGATGGGGCCTGGGTCGGGGTCGGGCTCGGGAACGGGATCGGGCCGGAGTTAGGGTTAGGGTTAGGGTTAGGGTTGGGGTTAGAATTAGTGGCCGCGGTCGGCGCCATGGTCGAGTTCGGCATCAGGGTCGATGCCGGGGATGGGGCCTGGGTCGGGGTCGGGCTCGGGAACGGGATCGGGCCGGAGTTAGGGTTAGGGTTAGGGTTAGGGTTGGGGTTAGAATTAGTGGCCGCGGTCGGCGCCATGGTCGAGTTCGGCATCAGGGTCGATGCCGGGGATGGGGCCTGGGTCGGGGTCGGGCTCGGGAACGGGATCGGGCCGGAGTTAGGGTTAGGGTTAGGGTTAGGGTTGGGGTTAGAATTAGTGGCCGCGGTCGGCGCCATGGTCGAGTTCGGCATCAGGGTCGATGCCGGGGATGGGGCCTGGGTCGGGGTCGGGCTCGGGAACGGGATCGGGCCGGAGTTAGGGTTAGGGTTAGGGTTAGGGTTGGGGTTAGAATTAGTGGCCGCGGTCGGCGCCATGGTCGAGTTCGGCATCAGGGTCGATGCCGGGGATGGGGCCTGGGTCGGGGTCGGGACTCGGGAACGGGATCGGGCCGGAGTTAGGGTTAGGGTTAGGGTTAGGGTTGGGGTTAGAATTAGTGGCCGCGGTCGGCGCCATGGTCGAGTTCGGCATCAGGGTCGATGCCGGGGATGGGGCCTGGGTCGGGGTCGGGCTCGGGAACGGGATCGGGCCGGAGTTAGGGTTAGGGTTAGGGTTAGGGTTGGGGTTAGAATTAGTGGCCGCGGTCGGCGCCATGGTCGAGTTCGGCATCAGGGTCGATGCCGGGGATGGGGCCTGGGTCGGGGTCGGGCTCGGGAACGGGATCGGGCCGGAGTTAGGGTTAGGGTTAGGGTTAGGGTTGGGGTTAGAATTAGTGGCCGCGGTCGGCGCCATGGTCGAGTTCGGGATCAGGGTCGATGCCGGGGATGGGGCCTGGGTCGGGGTCGGGCTCGGGAACGGGATCGGGCCGGAGTTAGGGTTAGGGTTAGGGTTAGGGTTGGGGTTAGAATTAGTGGCCGCGGTCGGCGCCATGGTCGAGTTCGGTATCAGGGTCGATGCCGGGGATGGGGCCTGGGTCGGGGTCGGGCTCGGGAACGGGATCGGGCCGGAGTTAGGGTTAGGGTTAGGGTTAGGGTTGGGGTTAGAATTAGTGGCCGCGGTCGGCGCCATGGTCGAGTTCGGCATCAGGGTCGATGCCGGGGATGGGGCCTGGGTCGGGGTCGGGCTCGGGAACGGGATCGGGCCGGAGTTAGGGTTAGGGTTAGGGTTAGGGTTGGGGTTAGAATTAGTGGCCGCGGTCGGCGCCATGGTCGAGTTCGGGATCAGGGTCGATGCCGGGGATGGGGCCTGGGTCGGGGTCGGGCTCGGGAACGGGATCGGGCCGGAGTTAGGGTTAGGGTTAGGGTTAGGGTTGGGGTTAGAATTAGTGGCCGCGGTCGGCGCCATGGTCGAGTTCGGCATCAGGGTCGATGCCGGGGATGGGGCCTGGGTCGGGGTCGGACTCGGGAACGTGATCGGGCCGGAGTTAGGGTTAGGGTTAGGGTTAGGGTTGGGGTTAGAATTAGTGGCCGCGGTCGGCGCCATGGTCGAGTTCGGCATCAGGGTCGATGCCGGGGATGGGGCCTGGGTCGGGGTCGGGCTCGGGAACGGGATCGGGCCGGAGTTAGGGTTAGGGTTAGGGTTAGGGTTGGGGTTAGAATTAGTGGCCGCGGTCGGCGCCATGGTCGAGTTCGGCTATCAGGGTCGATGCCGGGGATGGGGCCTGGGTCGGGGTCGGGACTCGGGAACGGGATCGGGCCGGAGTTAGGGTAAGGGTTAGGGTTTGGGTTGGGGTTAGAATTAGTGGCCGCGGTCGGCGCCATGGTCGAGTTCGGCATCAGGGTCGATGCCGGGGATGGGGCCTGGGTCGGGGTCGGGCTCGGGAACGGGATCGGGCCGGAGTTAGGGTTAGGGTTAGGGTTAGGGTTGGGGTTAGAATTAGTGGCCGCGGTCGGCGCCATGGTCGAGTTCGGCATCAGGGTCGATGCTGGGGATGGGGCCTGGGTCGGGGTCGGGCTCGGGAACGGGATCGGGCCGGAGTTAGGGTTAGGGTTAGGGTTGGGGTTGGGGTTAGAATTAGTGGCCGCGGTCGGCGCCATGGTCGAGTTCGGCATCAGGGTCGATGCCGGGGATGGGGCCTGGGTCGGGGTCGGACTCGGGAACGTGATCGGGCCGGAGTTAGGGTTAGGGTTAGGGTTAGGGTTGGGGTTAGAATTAGTGGCCGCGGTCGGCGCCATGGTCGAATTCGCTATCAGGGTCGATGCCGGGGATGGGGTCTGGGTCGGGGTCGGACTCGGGAACGGGATCGGGCCGGAGTTAGGATAAGGGTTAGGGTTTGGGTTGGGGTTAGAATTAGTGGCCGCGGTTGGCGCCATGGTCGAGTTCGGGATCAGGGTCGATGCCGGGGATGGGGCCTGGGTCGGGGTCGGGCTCGGGAACGGGATCGGGCCGGAGTTAGGGTTAGGGTTAGGGTTGGGGTTGGGGTTAGAATTAGTGGCCGCGGTCGGCGCCATGGTCGAGTTCGGTATCAGGGTCGATGCCGGGGATGGGGCCTGGGTCGGGGTCGGACTCGGGAACGGGATCGGGCCGGAGTTAGGGTTAGGCTTAGGGTTAGGGTTGGGGTTAGAATTAGTGGCCGCGGTCGGCGCCATGGTCGAGTTCGGTATCAGGGTCGATGCCGGGGATGGGGCCTGGGTCGGGGTCGGGCTCGGGAACGGGATCGGCCCGCCGTTAGGGTTAGGGTTAGGGTTAGGGTTGGGGTTAGAATTAGTGGCCGCGGTCGGCGCCATGGTCGAGTTCGGCATCAGGGTCGATGCCGGGGATGGGGCCTGGGTCGGGGTCGGACTCGGGAACGTGATCGGGCCGGAGTTAGGGTTAGGGTTAGGGTTAGGGTTGGGGTTAGAATTAGTGGCCGCGGCGGCGCCATGGTCGAGTTCGGTATCAGGGTCGATGCCGGGGATGGGGCCTGGGTCGGGGTCGGACTCGGGAACGTGATCGGGCCGGAGTTAGGGTTAGGGTTAGGGTTAGGGTTGGGGTTAGAATTAGTGGCCGCGGTCGGCGCCATGGTCGAGTTCGGCATCAGGGTCGATGCCGGGGATGGGGCCTGGGTCGGGGTCGGGCTCGGGAACGGAATCGGGCCGGAGTTAGGGTTAGGGTTAGGGTTAGTGTTGGGGTTAGAATTAGTGGCCGCGGTCGGCGCCATGGTCGAATTCGCTATCAGGGTCGATGCCGGGGATGGGGTCTGGGTCGGGGTCGGACTCGGGAACGGGATCGGGCCGGAGTTAGGATAAGGGTTAGGGATTGGGTTGGGGTTAGAATTAGTGGCCGCGGTCGGCGCCATGGTCGAGTTCGGCATCAGGGTCGATGCCGGGGATGGGGCCTGTGTCGGGGTCGGGCTCGGGAACGGGATCGGGCCGGAGTTAGGGTTAGGGTTAGGGTTAGGGTTGGGGTTAGAATTAGTGGCCGCGGTCGGCGCCATGGTCGAGTTCGGGATCAGGGTCGATGCCGGGGATGGGGCCTGGGTCGGGGTCGGGCTCGGGAACGGGATCGGGCCGGAGTTAGGGTTAGGGTTAGGGTTGGGGTTGGGGTTAGAATTAGTGGCCGTGGTCGGCGCCATGGTCGAGTTCGGCATCAGGGTCGATGCCGGGGATGGGGCCTGGGTCGGGGTCGGGCTCGGGAACGGGATCGGGCCGGAGTTAGGGTTAGGGTTAGGGTTAGGGTTGGGGTTAGAATTAGTGGCCGCGGTCGGCGCCATGGTCGAGTTCGGCATCAGGGTCGATGCCGGGGATGGGGCCTGGGTCGGGGTCGGGCTCGGGAACGGGATCGGGCCGGAGTTAGGGTTAGGGTTAGGGTTAGGGTTGGGGTTAGAATTAGTGGCCGCGGTCGGCGCCATGGTCGAGTTCGGCTATCAGGGTCGATGCCGGGGATGGGGCCTGGGTCGGGGTCGGGCTCGGGAACGGGATCGGGCCGGAGTTAGGGTTAGGGTTAGGGTTAGGGTTGGGGTTAGAATTAGTGGCCGCGGTCGGCGCCATGGTCGAGTTCGGCATCAGGGTCGATGCCGGGGATGGGGCCTGGGTCGGGGTCGGGCTCGGGAACGGGATCGGGCCGGAGTTAGGGTTAGGGTTAGGGTTAGGGTTGGGGTTAGAATTAGTGGCCGCGGTCGGCGCCATGGTCGAGTTCGGCATCAGGGTCGATGCCGGGGATGGGGCCTGGGTCGGGGTCGGGCTCGGGAACGGGATCGGGCCGGAGTTAGGGTTAGGGTTAGGGTTAGGGTTGGGGTTAGAATTAGTGGCCGCGGTCGGCGCCATGGTCGAGTTCGGCATCAGGGTCGATGCCGGGGATGGGGCCTGGGTCGGGGTCGGACTCGGGAACGGGATCGGGCCGGAGTTAGGGTTAGGGTTAGGGTTAGGGTTGGGGTTAGAATTAGTGGCCGCGGTCGGCGCCATGGTCGAGTTCGGCATCAGGGTCGATGCCGGGGATGGGGCCTGGGTCGGGGTCGGGCTCGGGAACGGGATCGGGCCGGAGTTAGGGTTAGGGTTAGGGTTAGGGTTGGGGTTAGAATTAGTGGCCGCGGTCGGCGCCATGGTCGAGTTCGGCATCAGGGTCGATGCCGGGGATGGGGCCTGGGTCGGGGTCGGGCTCGGGAACGGGATCGGGCCGGAGTTAGGGTTAGGGTTAGGGTTGGGGTTGGGGTTAGAATTAGTGGCCGCGGTCGGCGCCATGGTCGAGTTCGGCATCAGGGTCGATGCCGGGGATGGGGCCTGGGTCGGGGTCGGGCTCGGGAACGGGATCGGGCCGGAGTTAGGGTTAGGGTTAGGGTTGGGGTTGGGGTTAGAATTAGTGGCCGCGGTCGGCGCCATGGTCGAGTTCGGCATCAGGGTCGATGCCGGGGATGGGGCCTGGGTCGGGGTCGGGCTCGGGAACGGGATCGGGCCGGAGTTAGGGTTAGGGTTAGGGTTAGGGTTGGGGTTAGAATTAGTGGCCGCGGTCGGCGCCATGGTCGAGTTCGGCATCAGGGTCGATGCCGGGGATGGGGCCTGGGTCGGGGTCGGGCTCGGGAACGGGATCGGGCCGGAGTTAGGGTTAGGGTTAGGGTTAGGGTTGGGGTTAGAATTAGTGGCCGCGGTCGGCGCCATGGTCGAGTTCGGCATCAGGGTCGATGCCGGGGATGGGGCCTGGGTCGGGGTCGGGCTCGGGAACGGGATCGGGCCGGAGTTAGGGTTAGGGTTAGGGTTAGGGTTGGGGTTAGAATTAGTGGCCGCGGTCGGCGCCATGGTCGAGTTCGGGATCAGGGTCGATGCCGGGGATGGGGCCTGGGTCGGGGTCGGGCTCGGGAACGGGATCGGGCCGGAGTTAGGGTTAGGGTTAGGGTTAGGGGTTGGGGTTAGAATTAGTGGCCGCGGTCGGCGCCATGGTCGAGTTCGGCATCAGGGTCGATGCCGGGGATGGGGCCTGGGTCGGGGTCGGGCTCGGGAACGGGATCGGGCCGGAGTTAGGGTTAGGGTTAGGGTTAGGGTTGGGGTTAGAATTAGTGGCCGCGGTCGGCGCCATGGTCGAGTTCGGCATCAGGGTCGATGCCGGGGATGGGGCCTGGGTCGGGGTCGGACTCGGGAACGGGATCGGGCCGGAGTTAGGGTTAGGGTTAGGGTTAGGGTTGGGGTTAGAATTAGTGGCCGCGGTCGGCGCCATGGTCGAGTTCGGCATCAGGGTCGATGCCGGGGATGGGGCCTGGGTCGGGGTCGGGCTCGGGAACGGGATCGGGCCGGAGTTAGGGTTAGGGTTAGGGTTAGGGTTGGGGTTAGAATTAGTGGCCGCGGTCGGCGCCATGGTCGAGTTCGGCATCAGGGTCGATGCCGGGGATGGGGCCTGGGTCGGGGTCGGGCTCGGGAACGGGATCGGGCCGGAGTTAGGGTTAGGGTTAGGGTTAGGGTTGGGGTTAGAATTAGTGGCCGCGGTCGGCGCCATGGTCGAGTTCGGGATCAGGGTCGATGCCGGGGATGGGGCCTGGGTCGGGGTCGGGCTCGGGAACGGGATCGGGCCGGAGTTAGGGTTAGGGTTAGGGTTAGGGTTGGGGTTAGAATTAGTGGCCGCGGTCGGCGCCATGGTCGAGTTCGGGATCAGGGTCGATGCCGGGGATGGGGCCTGGGTCGGGGTCGGGCTCGGGAACGGGATCGGGCCGGAGTTAGGGTTAGGGTTAGGGTTAGGGTTGGGGTTAGAATTAGTGGCCGCGGTCGGCGCCATGGTCGAGTTCGGCATCAGGGTCGATGCCGGGGATGGGGCCTGGGTCGGGGTCGGGCTCGGGAACGGGATCGGGCCGGAGTTAGGGTTAGGGTTAGGGTTAGGGTTGGGGTTAGAATTAGTGGCCGCGGTCGGCGCCATGGTCGAGTTCGGCATCAGGGTCGATGCCGGGGATGGGGCCTGGGTCGGGGTCGGGCTCGGGAACGGGATCGGGCCGGAGTTAGGGTTAGGGTTAGGGTTAGGGTTGGGGTTAGAATTAGTGGCCGCGGTCGGCGCCATGGTCGAGTTCGGCATCAGGGTCGATGCCGGGGATGGGGCCTGGGTCGGGGTCGGGCTCGGGAACGGGATCGGGCCGGAGTTAGGGTTAGGGTTAGGGTTAGGGTTGGGGTTAGAATTAGTGGCCGCGGTCGGCGCCATGGTCGAGTTCGGGCATCAGGGTCGATGCCGGGATGGGGCCTGGGTCGGGGTCGGGTTCGGGAACGGATCGGGCCGGAGTTAGGGTTAGGGTTAGGGTTGGGTTGGGGTTAGAATTAGTGGCCGCGGTCGGCGCCATGGTCGAGTTCGGTATCAGGGTCGATGCCGGGGATGGGGCCTGTCGGGGTCGGGCTCGGGAACGGATCGGGCCGGAGTTAGGGTTAGGGTTAGGGTTAGTGTT
>JAJGOT010000755.1:0-25000 GCA_022457155.1 Cladopsammia gracilis
TAAGCAAACAGCTGGGAGACTTACAAGCGTCCGTCCAAAACAATGGCACGTACACCACCCTTTCTACTCTCATCGAAACTATGGCACTTAAACTTCAACACGATCTTACTGTAATCCGCAATGACAAATTAAAAAATATACTCCCTAATGGACCTAATGCAGAAAACAACGCAGTGCATATGACCACTACCCTTCTACTACCACGTCTAACCACGCCGCACATTCTACCACTACCCCATCTATGAACACTTCCAATGGAACAACGCTACTATAATACAAGCAATCAACCCCCATAATGCCATAAGAAGAACAGAAGAACCCGCTCTCAAAATAAGGACAAAACTTCTCCTGACCAAGAGGAAACTGTTATTAATCTCTCCACTGAACAACTCTCTGACTCCGAGATTAGACTATTGTCACGTGGTCTTTCCTTTTGTCCCCACCCCTAAGCGCATCAACTGGACGGAAGTGCAGGCAGACATCAATGAATTTGCACGTCGTTTGCGGCTTAAAGAATATTTTCACCCAACAAATGACCCCTTCCCCCTCCCCCACCCCCGCCCCTACCGTTGAAATTCCGCGTTTTATATGTAAGGGGACGTGGACCCCCCCCGAGCGGAAGAGACGCAGCCCTCGATACCTATATCAACGCCGTCGAATGCGACATCATGTCTTCAAAACCCTCCAAAATAAACAACAACTTATCCAAGGAAGAACGCAATGCCCTCTCAAACCTCAGGAAACGTTCAGATATAGTGATTAAACCAGCAGATAAGGGCTCAGGAACCGTGATAATGGATTACTCTTGGTATATCAATGAATGTTATAGACAACTTAACGACCCTAAGTACTACCAGAAACAACCTACTGACTTAACAAAAAGAATACAGGAACGTGTCAAAGAATACCTTAACCGCCTACACAAAGATGATTTAATCGACGATGACACATTCAAATACCTCACTTCTAATCCCGACCCTAAGGCTGGTCGCTTCTACATTCTTCCTAAAATCCATAAAAAAGGCAACCCTGGACGCCCTATTATATCTAGCAATGGCCATCCTACAGAGCAAATTTCTGAATTTGTCGACCACCACCTCAAATCCCTCGTACAGTCTCTTCCCTCTTACATCAAAGATACTACACACTTTCTTCTTCAACTTGAACAAATGGGACCTCTACCGGACAACGCCATTCTTGTCACCCTTGATATCTCTTCACTATACACTAACATTCCTCACAACGAAGGCATTGAAGCTTGCCGCCATTTCCTTAACACCCGTCAAAACAAATCACTACCTACTGAACGCATCTGTGATCTCATTAGAATGATACTTGGCATGAACAATGTTTCCTTCAACAATGAGCATTTCTTACAAATCCACGGAACTGCAATGGGAACTCGTATGGCACCCTCATACGCAAACTTATTCATGGGCAAATTTGAACAACACGTAATTGACAACGCCCCCTTCAAACCCTTCGTCTGGCGTAGATTCATAGACGACATCTTCATGGTTTGGACAGAAGGAGAGGAGAAACTTAAAACCTTCATCGGATACTTAAATTCCATCCACTCTAACATCAAGTTTACCCATGAATATTCAGTTTCTTTGCATCAGTCCCTACCCTTCCTAGATGTACTGGTACACCTCAGCAACAACCAAATCCACACAGATCTACATACAAAACCCACTGACAAACATCAGTACCTTCTCAAGTCTTCCTGTCACCCTAACCACATCAAGAAAACTATCCCATTCAGCCTCCTTCTCCGAATACGCCGCATATGTTCCACCGACACCTTCTTTGATCAACGTAGCAAAGAACTTGTTAATTATCTTATAAAACGAGGGTACAGCCGACCCTCCCTACAAAGAGCCGTAAGCAGAGTCCGCGCCATCCCACGGCACGAAACACTCAAGCAACAGGAACACACAAATTCCACAACAGATCGCACGCCATTTGTTATAACCGTCAACCCTGCTCTTCGTAAAATATCTTCAGTCCTAAAAAAACACCTTAACATCCTTCAATCCTCCCCTAACTGCAAAGACGCCTTCCCAACCTCGTTCCCAGGGTCTCTCTTCTTCCCGCCCCCTGGAGCGAGAGAGAGAGAGACCCTGGCTCAGGCTGGTCACGTGTCTCCCAGAATCTGGGAGATTCCGATTAAAGGACACGGGGGAGGGGCGGCAAAGTGTGAAATTTGTCTGCTGTAGCTGGGCATTGCGAAAGAAATGCAAAAGCGTTCGGCGGCTCGCGACAAATGTGAAGCGGCGGTCATCTGCAGACTTCGAAAACATGTCCACATGGTCCGGGTTGCTTTAGGATCAGAGGAATTGTCACGGCGCTTAAAGATTTACCGCAGTAAAGCTAATTTTGAACTTGCTGCGGAATGCAATCCAATTTTATTACTTGATGCCGCTGAGCTCGCGCTCTTGATTTATGGCATTTTTCCGGACTGGGATGAATTATCGCTACATACCGCTTAACAGGCGATCTTCAAGCTTCATTCGAAAGGCCCATTAAAGTGCTGCCGTCTGTGCTCGGGCGATGGCAAAGCAAGAACTGAGAAGCGGCCGCCACGGAACCAATGTTTGCCACGCTGATCAACAGTCACTTTTATAACAGGAAACGATCGAAAGAAGACAATGATAGCTTTTATTCTTCGTGTGTGAGGAATGTTGTTTAGTTCAACATTCACCAGTTTCAGTCGTTTGAATGTCTATACATTGTTGATTTATATACTTGTGAATTTTTGAGCAACAATTTTATCCTTGCGCATTGTTTATTAGCTTTTGTTTGAATCGTTTGACTGAACCTTTTCGTTATTTCAATTTTAGGGCTTTGTTCATATTATTTCAGTTCGAAAATTATAAGCTGTCAAGATCTTTTGTCCCTATTTATTCAGTTATAAACGGCAGGCATAACATAAACAGCAAAAATGAAGCATTTTTTACGACCAAAGAGATTTCATAACATCCCTATTCGGTTGACGATAAGCCTGGGATGTTTTATCTGTTTTATTCCGGGTCTTGCTATAATCACAGAGAATTGTTTACGTCTTTTATATATATCTTGCAATACAGATTTCCATTTTCAACAAGAGGTTATGGAACATGGAACATATTTATTTCACAGCCACAGCTGAAACGAAACAATAACAGTCGCGCACAGCACGAGCCTAGCCACTGTACAGAAAACAAGACAACGTTACAAATACTGTCTACCCCTCCTTAGGATTATAATTGTCTACCAGACACGTGACCAGCAGCCAGGGTCTCTCTCTCTCTCGCTCCAGGGGGCGGGAAGAAGAGAGACCCTGGGAACGAGGTTGACGCCTTCCCTGTGCCGCCAGTTACTGCTTACAGACGTCACGCAAGCCTTCGTGACCTTTTGGTACATTCCACGCTCCACAATAATACACCTCACGCGCAACAACCTGCCGGAGTTTATAGATGCAACCATCCACGTTACCTCACCTGTCCTTTTCTCCAAGAAGGCCAAACAAATTACATTTTTACCGCAACCAATGAACAAAGAAAAATCACCGACAACTTATCCTGCAAATCCAAAAATCTTATTTACTTGATTGAATGTAAGAAATGTAAATGCCAATACATCGGAGAGACCAAACGGCAACTTAATGAACGATTTGGAGAACACCGCCGTTCCATCATAAACCATCATCAACTCAACGATCCCACTCCTGTCTCCCTACATTTCAATCAAGCTGGAAATTCAATCAATGATGTTCTTCTAATCCCACTTGAACTCATACGCAGCAATCGTGACGCAGTGAGAAAGGCGAGAGAGGCTCATTTGATACACAAAGGGAAAACGTTATCTCCTCTAGGAATAAATAGACGTGACGAAGCTCATTGACATACGACACCTAGTCTCCTGCACCAATAATAATTTATTGTTTTTATTTTCATAATTTCAAACTCTTATTTGTAACGAACTTTTAGTTTTAACTTCATTTTTCATTTTTCTGTTAGCCCCTGAAGAAGGTTCGTTTTCAAACCGAAATATTGGGCAAATTCGTTTTAATATATATATAAATTTTGTTTTATTCTTTTATTTACTCCTTCATCGCCTTGTCGTAAGGATCAGTTTGCCGTTTTCTGATTTTAAACACTAAAGCCTTGTATTAACCCTATTCAGACTGGGGGGGGGGGGGGGGCTTTTCGAACTCCCCCTCCAGTAAAATTGTGATAACTCTTACACCGAAATAGCTATAAGGCTGAAATTTTCTGACTTTTCCTAGAATTTATCTAGAGACATTTTGGTATCCATAGCATGTCAGTGTGATTAACCATGTTGCCATGGCAACCGGTTTTTGACACATAGGTTTTCAACATATTAAAATATGGTGAATTTTTTATTTTTAAGATCTTGTTCTTTGACTTATAGTGCATTTTCTTGTTAGAATAGTTTTTTCTTGGGACTAGTTCTTGAAAGACATCAAAAATTTTTAACATCAAATATTTGGGGGGAGGGGTAGGTAAATTTTTGCTCTCTTTTACTTATAGACAAACATTTTGTACTATTTATTAAATAACGCTTCTAAGTTCATTGTTTAGATAATAGACATTAGTTTGATACGTGTTTTATACATTCTGATCCTTTTCTCTTTTAGATATTTTTTAAATTTTAATTTAAACAAAAAAAAAATCCAAGATGGCGGATCCAAGATGGCGGACAATAATTTCAAAATTATAGTTTTATCGCTTTTTATTGCTTTCTCTCGCTTTACAAGTGTGTCCTTGTTTATATTTATTATGTTTTAATGTTAAAGAGATGATTTTACAGTTATATTTGATATTTTAAGTATCTGGATGGAAAAATATCAAAGAAACGTCGGAAAAACAAAAATGACGTCATTGTGACGTCATAATTGGGTGAGGCAGGTCAAAACTGGGTGCGAGGTTTCCTTGTATGGAGGTGAACATTGTGTGACAATTTCATGGTTCTAGCCTTACTGGTTCCAGAGATATGGAGGGGGGGTCCGAGGAGCCCCACCCCCCCCATTGCCTAAAAAAGCCCAGTCTGAATAGGGTTAACTTGAAACATCGTTACGTTCCCTTTGTGCGTCAGTTCATTTTTTTTTCATTCTTGATCACTTTCTAGATGGGTTAATGTCATTCTAAGTTGAGGTTATCAGGTAAAGCGCTGAGTTAACCTTTTTGAATAATTCTCCCAAATAGAAATGAGCTGTTGTTATGCTTTTTGTGTAGTATTTTCTTAAGTGTCCCAAGCTATTTTGTCCACGGTTGGAGATCAGTGACGAGAACAGACAAAGGAGTACTTCATTGTCAGTAGTCTGAAGATCATGCTTACTAATACGTTAAGTACTACTACAGTTAAACCTCTCTAATACGGACACCGAAGAGACAAACAAAGTGTCCATATTAGGTTTCGTATGAAAGAGGTCACCATGACGACGTCACTTTTAAGACTCCACTGACAGTTTTAAGTGTTCAGTAAACATAAACAGGCCTAAAGTAATTACTCAGACAATACAATTAGTAATCAGAGCTCAAAGCGAGTACATGTTGCCGGCGCCAAGCGGGAGAAAACGCGTGCGAGCGCTTCACAATTGGTTTTGGTTTCACTTCTGACTGCTAGAAAAAGTGGCACAAAGCGTAGCAATGCAAAATCAAAGCAATGCACTCAATTGAATACCGCTCCATGCGGAATTTCATAGTGTAACGATGACTTTCGGTTGCTTAGGTACAACAAACCTACAAATGACAAAAGTAACCTCAAAATAAGACAATCATTTCCCTTTTATTATAAACGTTAAAGCCATTACAATCATAGTTGTACACTTTAATGCGGTGCAGGGTATCGTCACAATAAACCTTCATCACTAAGGAAACTAAAACAAAAACTGTCACACCGAATCTCTAAAGACGTGGAACTTAAACTGCAAAAGGAAAGAAAATATATTTCCATATTAGTTGAAATATATAATTGAAAAAGATATAAAATAAATATTAATGGTTTAGGGTAATTTTACTTAAAAGTATAGCTGGAAGGAAAGATAGAGGGGGAGGTGACCTGGTCAGGAGCATTTGTACACAAAGTGGATGAAAACACATAACCCAACCCTAATTTCGGCATATAACTGACTAACCCAGCCCTACACGAAGGTCTGCAAAATTCCCTGACCTAAAACCTTAGCTTAGAGTTCTTGGTTCCAATACGGAATGTAGTTGTTATGTTTGAACTTGTGCTGTTATTTCACAATTGAATAATGACAAATACAAAAACATCTCAAATTGATAAATTATATCAACATATTATGCAAGGCCCCGTGTTTACTGTTGTACTCTATTCGAAGCTGTGATCTGGGCATCGCATATCTATTTGTTTGCCATCCCGAGACGGTCAGAACATACTGTATAGAAACACGCGCCAAAAGAGTTTATAATATCGTATTTCGTAATTCGTCTAGAAATAAGATCTACTCAAGGCACGTTGATATACTAAGGTAAAGATCATGAGTCCATTCTATGAAGCTGGCAGTTAAACGGCGATTGCACAGTATGTATGTAATTGCAACATTAACTGCGGCTTCCAATAGAGTCATTAGCCATCTGTATTTCGATGGAGACGCAGAATGAGAGTTTGCAGTTGTGTCAATATTTGAGACGCTGTTTGTTAATGGCTAAGAAAGGAAAATAACGGTTACCTGACGGACAACCCAAGAGTTCCATCCTCATGGAAGTATAGCCATGATACGTTTTAGGATGCAGACGAATATAGCGTGCATTAATGGGTGCTGACAAAACGTGCAAGACCACGGTGTTGCGGTTTTTGTTTCCCTGTAACACCTGCAGGTTTGAAAAATAATCATAACATGGAACTTCAAAGCAAATCAATGGTAATCAACTGAGGTATACATATAGTTATTAGGAATACCCCGAATGATAAGTTCGTCTTTTCTTCAGTTGGATCGATTGCCTGTAATTGGTTAATAGAGTGAGTTGCCTTAACTGCGATTGGCAAAATGATAAGTACTGTGGTTGGGTTTGAAGAAAGTTATTAGGAAATCCTCCCTCTACATAAATTTCAATAGACCTCATACCGTGTTTTGTCGATAGCTTGTGAAGATAGTGCCGTCGTTACTGTAGGATACAGTATAGCTCGTAACCCATTGGTTTGCCTCTTGTCGTCCCTGGGTCTTTATTCCTGTCACTTTAGTGCTTTGTCCAAGATCCACCTGCAGCCATTGATTGCCGTCATTTTTCGCTGCGGACCACGCGCCAGTTTTCCCTCCTCCAGCCTTGAAATTCAGTCTGCCATTGGAGGCGCCGTGTCCAGCATTGTTGTGCTGGCTCGAAGCTGTGATGTGGGCATCGGGTATGTCTTTGTTTTCCATCCCGAGAGGGTCGGAACATACTGTATAGAAACAGAAAAGTACTACTTGAGAGGGCCTTTTGCAAGTGTAAGATCAGTTGTAAAACAATTGCTCGTAGATTGATCACTGGATTTCATACCACTAATCCGGGGTTGAAGACTACCAGGCACAAACACCCGGCGAGAGCATTATATTTCTTGGTGAGGTGAGCAGCAAATCTCCATCCTTATCAAAATAGATGATTTTGGGCTGTGCCAAATGCGTTATTGGTTTAATGCTCTTTTGCAAAAAATGTAGATACACGCCTGGACAGTTGAGTTTAGCTCTATAAATTGGTCGTAACTCATTCCAGATTTGTGTATGATCATGGAAGAAGCAGTTTTGAAGTTGAACACGAGCCGTTTGATGAAAATTGTTCTGCATCAGCCACTTTCGTTGATCGTGGTTTGTCTTGCACTGCAGGTGATCATCGGCTCAAACCTAAGGTGTCTCACTTAGCCAAGAAATGTTCATCTATACAACGCGCCAAATGTGTTTGCTTTATTTTATTTCGTAATTCGTCTGAAAATTAGATCTGCTCGAGGCATGTTGATATGCTATGGCGAAGATCACGAGTCCGTTCTATGGAGATGCTAGTTAAACGACGATTGCACAGTATGTATGTGATTGCAATGTTAACTGCGGCTTCCAATAGAGTCGTCAGCCATCTGTATATCGATGGAGACGCAGAATGAGCGTTTGCAGTTGTGTCATTATCAGAGACGCTGTTTGTTAATGGCTAAGAAAGGAAAATAACGGTTACCTGACGGACAACCCAAGAGTTCCATCCTCATGGAAGTATAGCCATGATACGTTTTAGGATGCAGACGGATATAGCGTGCGTTAATGGGTGCTGACAAAACGTGCAAGACCACGGTGTTGCGGTCTTTGTTTCCCTGTAACACCTGCAGGTTTGAAAAATAATCATAACATGGAACTTCAAAGCAAATCAATGGTAATCAACCGAGGTATACATATAGTTATTAGGAATATCCCGAATGATACGTTCGTCTTTTCTTTAGTTGGATCGATTGCCTGTAATTGGTTGAGTGAGTTGCCTTAACTGCGATTGGCAAAATGATAAGTACTGTGGTTGGGTTTGAAGAAAGTTATTAGGAAATCCTCCCTCTACATAACTTTCAATAGACCTCATACCGTGTTTTGTCGATAGCTTGTGAAGATAGTGCCGTCGTTACTGTAGGATACAGTATAGCTCGTAACCCATTGGTTTGCCTCTTGTCGTTCCTGGGTCTTTATTCCTGTCACTTTAGTGCTTTGTCCAAGATCCACCTGCAGCCATTGATTGCCGTCATTTTTCGCTGCGGACCACGCGCCAGTTTTCCCTCCTCCAGCCTTGAAATTCAGTCTGCCATTGGAGGCGCCGTGTCCAGCATTGTTGTGCTGGCTCGAAGCTGTGATGTGGGCATCGGGTATGTCTTTGTTTTCCATCCCGAGAGGGTCGGAACATACTGTATAGAAACAGAAAAGTACTACTTGAGAGGGCCTTTTGCAAGTGTAAGATCAGTTGTAAAACAATTGCTCGTAGATTGATCACTGGATTTCATACCACTAATCCGGGGTTGAAGACTACCAGGCACAAACATCCGGCGAGAGCATTCTATTTCTTGGTGAGGTGAGCAGCAAATCTCCATCCTTATCAAAATAGAAGATTTTGGGCTGTGCCAAATGCGTTATTGGTTTAATGCTCTTTTGCAAAAAATGTAGATACACGCCTGGACAGTTGAGTTTAGCTCTATAAATTGGTCGTAACTCATTTCAGATTTGTGTATGATCATGGAAGAAGCAGTTTGAAGTTGAACACGAGCCGTTTGATGAAAATTGTTCTGCTTCAGCCACTTTCGTTGATCGTGGTTTGTCTTGCACTGCAGGTGATCATCGGCTCAAACCTAAGGTGTCTCACTTAGCCAAGAAATGTTCATCTATACAACGCGCCAAATGTGTTTGCTTTATTTTATTTCGTAATTCGTCTGAAAATTAGATCTGCTCGAGGCATGTTGATATGCTATGGTGAAGATCACGAGTCCGTTCTATGGAGATGCTAGTTAGACGACGATTGCACAGTATGTATGTGATTGCAATGTTAACTGCGGCTTCCAATAGAGTCGTCAGCCATCTGTATATCGATGGAGACGCAGAATGAGCGTTTGCAGTTGTGTCATTATCAGAGGCGCTGTTTGTTAATGGCTAAGAAAGGAAAATAACGGTTACCTGACGGACAACCCAAGAGTTCCATCCTCATGGAAGTATAGCCATGATACGTTTTAGGATGCAGACGAATATAGCGTGCGTTAATGGGTGCTGACAAAACGTGCAAGACCACGGTGTTGCGGTCTTTGTTTCCCTGTAACACCTGCAGGTTTGAAAAATAATCATAACATGGAACTTCAAAGCAAATCAATGGTAATCAACCGAGGTATACATATAGTTATTAGGAATACCCCGAATGATACGTTCGTCTTTTCTTCAGTTGGATCGATTGCCTGTAATTGGTTGAGTGAGTTGCCTTAACTGCGATTGGCAAAATGATAAGTACTGTGGTTGGGTTTGAAGAAAGTTATTAGGAAATCCTCCCTCTACATAACTTTCAATAGACCTCATACCGTGTTTTGTCGATAGCTTGTGAAGATAGTGCCGTCGTTACTGTAGGATACAGTATAGCTCGTAACCCATTGGTTTGCCTCTTGTCGTTCCTGGGTCTTTATTCCTGTCACTTTAGTGCTTTGTCCAAGATCCACCTGCAGCCATTGATTGCCGTCATTTTTCGCTGCGGACCACGCGCCAGTTTTCCCTCCTCCAGCCTTGAAATTCAGTCTGCCATTGGAGGCGCCGTGTCCAGCATTGTTGTGCTGGCTCGAAGCTGTGATGTGGGCATCGGGTATGTCTTTGTTTTCCATCCCGAGAGGGTCGGAACATACTGTATAGAAACAGAAAAGAACTTGAGAGGGCCCTTTGCAAGTGTAAGATCAATTGTAAAACAATTGCTCGTATATTGATCACTGGATTTCATACCACTAATCCGGGGTTGAAGACAACCAGGCACAAACACCCGGCGAGAGCATTCTATTTCTTGGTGAGGTGAGAAGCAAGTCTCCATCCTCATCAATATAGACGTTTTTGGGCTGTGCCAAATTCGTAATTCGTTCAATGCTCTTTTTGCAAAAAAATGTAGATAGCGTCTGGACAGTTGAGTTTAACCCTATAAATTGGTCGTAACTCATTCTAGATTTGTGTATGATCATGGAAGAAGCAGTTTTTAAGTTGAATACGAGCCGTTTGATGAAAATAGTTCTACTTCAGCCACTTTCGTTGATCGTTGTTTGTCTTGCACAGGTGATCATCGGCTCAAACCTAAGGTGTCTCACTTAGCCAAGAAATGTTCATCTATACAACGCGCAAATGTGTGTTTGCTTTATTTTATTTCGTAATCCGTCTGATAATTAGATCTGCTCAAGGCATGTTGATATGCTATGGTGAAGATCATGAGTCCGTTCTATGGAGATGCTAGTTAAACGACGATGGGACAGTATGTATGTGATTGCATTGTTAACTGCGGCTTCCAATAGAGTCAACAGCCATCTGTATATCGATGGAGACGCGGAATGAGCCTTTGCAGTTGCGTCATTATCAGAGACGCTGTTTGTTAATGGCTAAGAAAGGAAAATAACGGTTACCTGACGGACAACCCAAGAGTTCCATCCTCATGGAAGTATAGCCATGATACGTTTTAGGATGCAGACGAATATAGCGTGCGTTAATGGGTGCTGACAAAACGTGCAAGACCACGGTGTTGCGGTCTTTGTTTCCCTGTAACACCTGCAGGTTTGAAAAATAATCATAACATGGACCTTCAAAGCAAATCAATGGTAATCAACCGAGGTATACATATAGTTATTAGGATTACCCGATTGATAAGTTCGTCTTTTCTTCAGTTGGATCGATTGCCTGTAATTGGTTGAGTGAGTTGCCTTAACTGCGATTGGCAAAATGATAAGTACTGTGGTTGGGTTTGAAGAAAGTTATTAGGAAATCCTCCCTCTACATAAATTTCAATAGACCTCATACCGTGTTTTGTCGATAGCTTGTGAAGATAGTGCCGTCGTTACTGTAGGATACAGTATAGCTCGCAACCCATTGGTTTGCCTCTTGTCGTCCCTGGGTCTTTATTCCTGTCACTTTAGTGCTTTGTCCAAGATCCACCTGCAGCCATTGATTGCCGTCATTTTTCGCTGCGGACCACGCGCCAGTTTTCCCTCCTCCAGCCTTGAAATTCAGTCTGCCATTGGAGGCACCGTGTCCAGCATTGTTGTGCTGGCTCGAAGCTGTGATGTGGGCATCGGGTATGTCTTTGTTTTCCATCCCGAGAGGGTCGGAACATACTGTATAGAAACAGAAAAGTACTACTTGAGAGGGCCTTTTGCAAGTGTAAGATCAGTTGTAAAACAATTGCTCGTAGATTGATCACTGGATTTCATACCACTAATCCGGGGTTGAAGACTACCAGGCACAAACATCCGGCGAGAGCATTCTATTTCTTGGTGAGGTGAGCAGCAAATCTCCATCCTTATCAAAATAGAAGATTTTGGGCTGTGCCAAATGCGTTATTGGTTTAATGCTCTTTTGCAAAAAATGTAGATACACGCCTGGACAGTTGAGTTTAGCTCTATAAATTGGTCGTAACTCATTCCAGATTTGTGTATGATCATGGAAGAAGCAGTTTTGAAGTTGAACACGAGCCGTTTGATGATAATTGTTCTGCTTCAGCCACTTTCGTTGATCGTTGTTTGTCTCGTAACCCATTGGTCTGACTCTTGTCGTCCCTGGGTCTTTATTCCTGTCACTTTAGTGCTTTGTCCAAGATCCACCTGCAGCCATTGTTTGCCGTCATTTTTCGCTGTGGACCACGCGCCAGTTTTCCCTCCTCCAGCCTTGAAATTCAGTCTGCCATTGGAGGCGCCGTGTCCAGCATTGTACTCGCTCGAAGCTGTGATGTGGGCATCGGGTATGTCTTTGTTTTCCATCCCGAGAGGGTCGGAACATACTGTATAGAAACAGAAAAGAACTTGAGAGGGCCCTTTGCAAGTGTAAGATCAATTGTAAAACAATTGCTCGTATATTGATCACTGGATTTCATACCACTAATCTGGGGTTGAAGACAACCAGGCACAAACACCCGGCGAGAGCATTCTATTTCTTGGTGAGGTGAGAAGCAAAACTCCATCCTCATCAATATAGAAGATTTTGGGCTGTGCCAAATGCGTTATTCTTTTAATGCTTTTTTTGCAAAAAATGTAGATACACGCCTGGACAGTTACGTTTAACTCTATAAATTGGTCGTAACTCATTCCAGATTTGTGTATGAACATGGAAGAAGCAGTTTTTAAGTTGAACATGAGCCGTTTGATGAAAATTGTTCTACTTCAGCCACTTTCGTTGATCGTGGTTTGTCTTGTACAGGTGATCATGCCAGACCACACACTGGGCTCTGCGCCCCCTATTCTTTTTATTGTTAGAAGGTGTAGGAGACAAGGCCAACGGCTTAACGTCACCGCCCAATCACGCGATCATCTGAACATCTGGTATCATCTGGTATACGTTTACATATGATATCCACATACTTTCAAACCCACCTGCTTTGTACATGGTATTGTAGAGACAACTGATGATAATCTTGGTGTAGACCTCCCGCGAAGGAACATTTTTTGGAAGTAATGTTTTTTAGCCCTAGCATTCACCAAAAGTATACAGAAAACTGGATTAAATTTCTTAAGGTTTGATTATTGTGGTCACGTGCGCGGTCACCTGTCTGATGACGTCATACTTTGGACAAAACGGATAGTTCAAATGGGGTAAGGATGGTTAACTTTGGCTAAGAGAAAATCAAATGTTAATATTTGCTTGAATGCAGAAAGACTATCCGTGGCCGGAATGGACACTTTTTTATTTTGTTAACAAGAAATTAAGAGTAACCGCGACGTCGTGGTCGAACGATCAGTTCACTCTCATTTGCATGAGCTTCTTTTAGAGCTTCGTTCCTTCGTTCAAGCCATGTTATCAACAAAAACAGATTTAGCAGATACATATTTTCACCGCATTCGATATTCTACAAGTCACACAAGTTCATCCTCGTTTCTAGGGTCTTTAAAGTCACAGAAGTGACCGGATTATTTTCTCGGATCATTTCGGAGTTTATTGATCATGAGGGGGGAAAGGGGGGGGGGGGGGGGGATAACAACGTTCACTGCCTCGGTGGGAATACATGTTGTTAACAAGAACAACAACTCTTCAGGTAGTGAAGTCGTGCTTTAAGAAGCTTTAAGGGGCTTGTAAGTACCCCTAAGGTACGAGTATTAATTCAATATATTGTTATGATTTGTTTTACATGTACCGTCGCTTTTCCGGTCATACTAGGTGATCCGTCACGAACGTTACTACACTGTACGTCATTTGAAACCTTTAATTAGTCTTTCGCAATCACTCGTGCATGCAAGGGCAACTTTAACTTTTATATTTATACTTCCATTTATCTGTTGCTCGAAAAGAAAGAAAACGAAATCGTTATCGCCAAACCCGGCAATAATGTAAGTTCCTTTTACTTGATATGTTTCGTTTCGTCATTTTCCTTTTTTTTATGCTGTAAATAAATATCGAATCATCCAAGAGCTTGAAGTTGCTATATCAACTGATATGACGTCACTAACACTTCGCCTCAGGCTATAAACCAGTTGAAAAAGTGAACTTTTTTACTTTTTGGAGCCCATTTTATAAGTCGTGCGCTTGGCTCGTAGCCAAGGGCACGACTGATAAACTTCTCGTACAAATAAAAATATTTACAATATTGCCCTAAAATACCTCCCAATGTAATTCAAAGGGGACAGACCGCAAATAAATGTGGCTACTAAATATATCTGAATTTCGTAACTGTTTTAACTGAATTTTTTTTAACTGAATTTTTGTAACTGCGACATACGCAAACTTTGAGAACGATATTTCTATTTGAGTGTAGCAGTTATATAGTGGTAGTATTTCCGAACTACATACACAAACATGCAAGTAATAAAGCACATG
Organism: Cladopsammia gracilis; assembly: GCA_022457155.1. Taxonomy (NCBI): domain Eukaryota; kingdom Metazoa; phylum Cnidaria; class Anthozoa; order Scleractinia; family Dendrophylliidae; genus Cladopsammia; species Cladopsammia gracilis. The sequence goes on from JAJGOT010000755.1 coordinate 14,495, forward strand.
GGTCAAAAGCTGAATTGTGAATATTATTTTTAAAAGAAGCCAGAGTTAAGGATCAGTTCTAATAATTTTATCAGATGAGAAGTTTCAAGTATTACAAGCAGTAATTCCATGATTTACACCCAAGGTTTACAGGGTAAAAGCTATATTTGGAATCATATACTTGTTACAGCCGGTTTCACTGTAATCTGCATAGCCGAGTTTTTCAACCATGATTCGCTGGTTATGAGATAATACAACGGTGAAGGACCTGAAACAAGATTTTTTGAACTTCTACACCATTTTTTGCGACAATGGGCAAATCATGACGGACAAATTACAACTACATATTTATCATTTACATATTTATCATTTTGTTATACTTTCATAGTTCAGTTATACATTATTCACATTACATTACATTAAAATCATGACAATCGAATAATGGCGGGCGAATCATATCTGGCGAATCATGTTTGCCTGAGCGAAAAGCACATAAAAGGAATGCACGGTGAAGGCCCTGCGAGTCCCCCATGGGCCACCCCGCACGTCATGCGCTAAATAAGGGGAAACCACTGACCGCATTGGCTCGAGGTTAAGGCGGAGTTCCACTTAATTATAAATGCCATTTTACGCCACTTAACATGGCTTTAATGGAAATATCTCGTTCACGTTTCAAGCAATCCAAAAAAAAAGAGCTATCGGTCTTCCACAAATACCTTCAAAACCAAGCAATCGACGGAATGTTTTTGTTTACTCTAAGAACATTAACTGTTTTTTTTAATGAGATGAAATAAAAACAATGTAGAATTACCTTTACAAACTGGGACCTTATTGTCCCATGTACCATCGTTACACGTGATAGACAAGGCGCCAATCATCTGATATCCACGAGAACAGTAAAACCTTACAGAGCGTCCATGCTTGAAATCTCGATTCCATCTCCCACCATGCGCTGGATTTGCTGGTTCATCACATGGTGCTACGGATACCAATACGAGATAGACCAATGTTAAAGACTTAAATTGGGCAAAAGAAAATGACAAGATGAAATTAAGTGAACGATCACGCGGTATGACATAAACGAGTACAGATATTATCATTACAACTTGTTCGTACCCTAGCTATACGAAGTCTGATTCCATCCTCCTCTGCAACAATTTTTGTTTTATATAAACCAAGTTTTTAAGGTGTTGTTGTCCAACTAGGCTCACCAGGATTTTCGGATATAGTGTTCTTGGACTAAGCCTGGCTTACCAGACGTCTAACCAGGCTTTGAACTAGGCTATAAACCAATCTTTTGGTGTAAGGGTTAGTTTGCACAGGCATTCCATAATTTCTACCAAAGATTGTCCCGTTCATTGATGACGTAATTAAGATGAAGGGCATACGGGACACAATGCAATGCTTTGCTTGAGTGACTGCCAAACAATAGCTTCCCAATGCCCAATTACCAATAACCAAAGCAACCCTTATTGAGATAGGTATACCTGATTTATGCACAATTTGCTTTCGACACAGTATAGCGTAGAACGACCCAATCAATTAAAAATATATGGTTTTATTTTCCAATTTATTCAAATAGGACATGTCTACTTTAGATTTCAAATAAAGGAAATAATTATCACAAAAGAGTATTGAAAACCATATACTTTACCTTTACAACTTGGTTTATTCTTGCTCCATCTACCATCTGTACATTTAATTGTTGACACGCCCTCCATAATGTAATCCCTGGGGCAAGTGAATCTTACTGTATGATCGTGACGAAAGTCTTGACCGATTCTGTTTCCTTGGTAAGGGTCGCCAAGGTCTGAACAAGGGGCTGTATAAGAAAAAAAGTTGAACATTTCAGAAGAATCGGAAATAATTGGGAATTAAAAATTAAACTTGTATGTTTGAAGATGGGTAATAAAATATGCAAGTCTAGTTCCCAGACCCACCCTCACCTCAAAGAACAAGTCCTCGATACTCCACAGTCATAAGTCGGAAAGTCACCCACGAAACAGACATTGGCCACTCTTGACAAGTGAATAACATACCGATGAATAAATGCGTATTTGGTTTTGTTTTAAGGTTTATCTACTGGTCGTCTATGTTCGTTGAAACGGTCTTTTAGTTTTTCTTACTCCGACAGATTGACAGTTACGGTCGTTTGGAAGGATACAAGCGACCTTGCCCACATGCAGTTCCACAAGTTTACATGATCATGATGTAGTTGTTTAATGACTGAAAAATTGATGTATAAATCACAATGAATGGCAATCGCAAAAGTTTAGCGTGTATAAAGTCTCGAATAATAAATATCGTGGTGTGGCCTGGTATTGTTGCCTTGACTTTTTAGATTTTTAACCTAAACTCGAAACAGATAAAACCATAAGATTTTAAAGAAAAAAAGTCAAACAATGACAAAAGGTTACAAGTTTTCCTTTATACCCAGATGCCGATGAGACTTACCTAAGCACCGTGGAACAGCAGCACTCCAACTCTTATCAGCTTGACAGTATGCGATATCTTTTCCCTCTAGAGTGTAGTCCTTATCACATACAAACGTCACTGATCCACCGTATACGTAGCCTTTCTTGACATTCTGTTTTCCATTTCTGGGTTTCCCAGGATCACCGCATTGGACAACTATAGCGATTATAAGTTATATACTTGTTATAAATGAACAAGTGTTAACAGAGTAGATTATATTTCCTCTTGCACTCTCATTTCTCATTGCATTCATATAACAAAGCAAGATAATTTATCATCTTAATTCTTTTCTTTATTTATTATAAAATGTACAAAAGCTTAAATGCTAAATGGGAAGAATACTAAAACGAAATAACATCGGAAACTATAACGCTTTTAATTTGTTTTTGGTTAGGATTTTCGGAAAGGAAAAAACAAATTAGCAAATTTGTGGATTTCTTGCAAACATCAGAAAACCGTCCAAATTAACTCAAAAATAAGAAAAAGAAAGAAACGCTAAAATGATATAAGATATATAATGATATAAGTTCAATCTTAGTAGATATACTGTAATAGGAAATCAAAACAAAAGCCTCCTTTTTAGACGAGAGGACGGAGGGGTAAACGAAAAGCTCTCGTAACAAGCAACATAAAATAATCAAACCTTCACAAGTTGGAGTGCTGTCATTCCATTTTCCTTCAATACATGTGATCTGCCTTAGGCCTTTAAGTTGAAAACCATCATTGCAGGCAAAGTAGACTAACGCTCCATGTTCAGTATCGTTGTTATGTATTTTACCATTACTTGGGGCTTGTAGTACACGGCAAGACGCTGCCGAAAACGAAAGAAAAAGGATGAGAATCTTATGTTTTGTTGCTCTTGAAGCTGGATTAAAAAAAAAAAAACAGAAAGCAGATAGGCTTGTCCATTGCAAGGTTATACACGTTGGTGAAGAGGCCGAAGAGGCCGAAGAGGCTGGAGAGATAAAACTGTGAACCGAGTTACCTAGTTTTCTCGTCTAAAGAAACAACACAAAGACGACGACAGGGACCATACCAGGGACAAAACTACAAAAGAACTTCAGATCAAAAGCACGACGAATTTATCAGAAGATAACCGCTCCTCCCCTAAAACTTAAAAGAATGAAGAGTCTGGATAGCGTTTAAATGATACCGAGAATGGGCCAAAATGTTAAATGCCAACCTAGAAATACCGTGTTTCTTAAGAAACATCTCAGATATGTCAAAATTAACTAGTAGCTAAGAAATAGATAAAATTGAAGTGATAACTCAGCCTCATTCCCAGGCTTGAACGCGCTTACCGCGCAAAGAGAGCTCTCAAAGCTTTCCAATCATCTGTATGGGTGACGTCACATTATATGACGCACAGAGGACGACTGGGAACGAGGCTGGGGATAACTGAGACTCCAGTAGTCCCTTCCAGACTTTCTTCCAAACATAAAATGAGGACCTTCTTCACCCCACCCCACCCCACTCCCCGCCCCTCCCCTAAAATACTGAACAAGAAGCAACTTTTCTCACCCGGTGCAGAACATCCGTACAGCTCCAATCGGAGACAAGGGACCACAGGAACTGTTACATCCATCGTAACTGTTAGTGGGTCTTTAGGATAGATCCGAATTGATCGTGTTCTTATTGGTGGCTTAAATACCGTCCTGTGCCAAGAACGGCTATTCCTGTTGCCGGTAAGATCCTGTAAATAAAGTAAAATATTGATGTTGCGTCAGTTTACAATTCCAATATTTTAGCATTGTTAAGCTAAGATATCTCCTATGTTATATGAAGCACGTCTAATAAGCTAGCAACAAGTTTTTTAATTATATCACTCAGATACTTGCTATCCTCTATTTTATGAATAGTTCTCGCCGTTCAGCTTTTTTTGTTAACCAACCCGCGTATCAGCAATCTTGACTGATTCATTGCCATCTGTAATTCTATATCAGCTCCGTGTTTCTGTGTAATTCTACATACTTATCACTGATTGCATGTAAGTTTGTTGAAGTACCTGCAAGTTGCAGTTAAAACTGGTTTACAAAGGATTACAGTAAAAATGTTGAAAACACCGACAAATACCACTCCAGAAAAAACGGTGACATGCAGGTAGAAGTATAAAACCACCGGTGGGAGGTACGCTCTTTTTTTAACAGAAAAATAATCACCCCAACCCCCTTTAATCAACACAAAAGGCAAACGCTCAATTCCCAACACAAAAGACAAACGCTCCATTCCCAACACAAAAGGCAACCGTTCAATTACCCACAGTCCACCCACCCCCAACCAATGTGTAATTATCACCAACAGAAATATGCTTTCAATCAACACCTTTCCATCCCTCCCACTAATGCACATTCTCATCCAACAAATTCCATTCAAATTCAACGGATTCCTACTATTTCAAATAAATTCTCAAGCAGCTGTATTGGATTAAGTCTTGTTTCTTCAGTTGTCTGTCTCTTTTTCACTTGAGGAGGTTTTTTTCTTGTCTTCTTCATTTCTTTCACTTTTTTCTCACTCACTTCGCTTTGCTCCGTTCCGTTCATTTCTATCTTTCCCCCATCTCTCAATCTCCGATTCCTTCTTGCAAACGTGTTGATTCCATCTTCTCGCATTATCAACTTGTTATCATCACCAGACAACGCAATTTTCTCCATTCTTTCAGTGAAAAGATGATGTTGTCTGCTTCGAATCACATTTTGCTTTCTAATCTCATTTACGTCTCCTTTTAAACACTTCATGAAGTTTTCAAACAGCAACTGATTTTTGATCACACATTTCTTCACTCCTTTGGCTTTCTTTTCTTCTCTGCCTTCATCCATCAGATAGGCATAGAGTTTTGGCCTCAATGCAACAAACTCTTCGATGGGTTTCCCATTACATTCATCTTTCATCAACCCAATCTTTTTCTTGTTTTCTTTGGAGATGGGGAGACCGTTCAAAACCGCGGGATGATCTTTAGGAATGTCATTTGTGTCAAAACGCTCTTTCACATCATCCGCAATGTCTGCAAAGAAATCATCTGTTCCAATCTCATAAACCAGCGAATCTGTATCCGTATAAAGAACTTGACAATCTGTCCACTTTTTCTTTGCATAATTATAGTGAAAGTCATACATCAAGGTTTTCGACAAATCCAGAATTGACATCCCTACATAAACTGGTTTATTCATGACAATCTGCGTCTTTCCCATCTTTATTGCAATCAGGCATTCATCAAAAATTTGCAAATCATCAAAGTTTGGTTTATTCACCAGTTTTTCTGCTCTTTCAACATCTTTCACCAGTTCCATGCAAACTCTTTTTCGCACATTCTCCATTGTCTTCCCGAAAACTGAATTATTCATCAACTTGAAGAAATCTTTTTCAAATGCATTTTTAGCATTCATTCTCAATTTCGTGTTTGTGTCAATATAAGATTTCATGAATGCTTCTTCTCGAAATGAAATCCCTCTTTTCACTTTTTTCAACCTCATTCCCAGGGAAAGATAAAGTTTCAAATTTTCTCCATGCAACACCATTCTTTCTTTATCTCCCAGATTTTGTGTCAACTTCCACACTCCCCCCAGCTTCAAACTTTCTGGGGCTAGGGGGAAATCATTGTGTGCATCATGCAATTCATCTGGGTATTCCAAATCAACTTCCAGAATGCAACCCACACCTTCTCCATCAACCCATCTTCTCCAATCCCACAATTCATCTTCCCCCATCCATCTGAAGTCCCCAACTGGAAGTGGTTTTGACATTGCCCATCCATAAAGGTTATTTGCATCTAAATAAACAATGAATTTGGAGGGTTGGCTTTCATCAAAATCTTTCATGAACTTGTTATTTGCCCTTGCATATCTCTTGAATGCATTTGAATTACCACCTCTCATTCCCCTTTCAATAGTTAACAACATGTCCACATCCTCCAGAAGTTGCAATGAAACTCCCGTCATTTTCAACATAGCATTCCATGCCATCCCAGGGGTTGTGAAGAATTGGGCAGGATCCAACCCATAGTTTTCCTCGCAAAGTTTCCGAAAACTTTCAACAACATCTGCCAACAACAAAACATCCGTTTTCAGATAGAGATCATGGAATTCCCCCATGTTTTTCATTCCTAATTTCTTCCACACATTTTTTGCATGTTCAAAATCTTCATCCGCAATTCCTGCTTCATTCAATCTGGAGAAAAACGCTTCTTTCTCTGGAAGTGTCTCATCAAACTTTTCAAATGAATCCATGAATTCATAGGGATAAACTCCTTTTCTTGTCATCAAGTCAAACTTTTCTCCCTCAAAAAACCTTGGAGTTTGTTTCAAATCATTTTTGGGAAGATTGTTCACTAAATTTCCCAGGGCAGAAGCCATGAATTTGAATGAATCCACAAATCGAATTTCATGCTTGATAATGATTTCTTTCCCTTCTCCTCCATTCCATTTCCGTTCTTTTTTCAATTCAAACTTCAGGGAGAAGGATATATATTTCTCTTCATTGTTGGGGATGCATTGAACATCCAAAACTTCATCCAATGAACCCAAATCCCGCACAAAAAGATGTGAGTCATAGTTTGCCAGGTTGTGGAAAAACACGGGGGTGAATTTTGGTCTTTGAAACATCCGATTGCAAGAGCGATGAGCTGCTCCCCTGAATTTTCCAGTGAAATGACAGTGGTCTCGCACCTTGCTTTTTTCTCCCTCTCTTTCAAATTCACCCCGACACAACCAACAAAATGCAGCATTATTGTAAATATCCCATTCTTCTTGGGTGAGAGGAATCATTTTCTTTTGCTTCAACCCCAGTTGCGCCTTTTTCACTTCCTCAATGAGTTTTCTGATGAATTCTTTGGGTAGTTCTTTTGATTCCTTTTCACTTCCAGCTCTTTTCAACACAGGCTCCATTTCAACAAACGGGGAAACCAAATGAAAAGCAAATCCACAGGGGAGGTGTTCATTAATTTTCTGAGTTTTCTGCATCCTTCCCCTATCCACCACAAGTTTCAGAATTAACTCAAAATCAGCATACCCCACCACTGGGACATGAATCATTTTCGAGAAGTTGTGGAAAGAACAATCTCCTCCAGGCATCACAATCTTCGCGGCCTCAAATTCAACGCAGGTGCTTTTATGTTTTTCCAAACTTTTCTCGTTGGGAATGAACTGATACATCTTTTACAGAAGAATCTCCTGTGTTCCGTCTTTGAAACTTCAGATGCGGCCAAGCGAGAAAAGTTTTTCACAATGCAAAAGTGGATTTTGAATTCATTTTTCAACAGCAACAAGTCAACATGTTTCTCCTTTTCTCCATCCGTCACTCGCAGGGGGAAAAGTTTTCCATCCCACCCAAAAACATTCACTGAAATGTCATTTCTTCTTTCAAATTTCACAATATCTCGCAAAGTCGTTGGAAACCCAATTCCACTCCAATCAAGTTCTTCAGCTTGTTTTCTCAGCAACGGTGTTACTTTTCCAGGATGATTGTCAATCCAATTCATTGCTCGCGTCACACACCATTTGAAGCACTGTTCATCTCGGTTTTCATATTCACCACAGCGTATTTGTTTGCTACTTCTCTTGGCAAAGGAAGCCATGACGATCCGCCCAATGGTCTCCATCGAACCAAATGAATTTCAATCTGATAACTTTTTCAAACGCCCAATTGCTTCCTCTTCGGTTGAAGTTTTCCAAATTCAAAATCATTTCTTTCCCCATTGTAGCAAACAACAAACCAGCATCACTTCCCTCTAAATTTCTTTTCATGCGTGAATGGAAGAAAGGTGTTTCTTCAATCATTGTTCCATCACTCAAATCAGGCTTCACTAAAAGACACATCAACACACATTTGATTTTGGTTTGCCGATTTTGTTTTATCAACTCAACCACATCACCCCTCACTTTCCGGAGAAAATCTTGCGGAGTTGGTGAATCATCTCCTTGGATAACCAGCTGTCTTGCAAATCCTCTCAACGCAGATTTTCTTTCTTCAACAACCAATTCCTTTGGCCACAATTCCGAAATCTGATGCTTCAATCTTTCCACAGAGGGGTTCAATCTCCTCCGAATTTCCATATCATCCACATTTTCCAGCCAATTCAACCAATCAGAAATCGTTTCCGTTTGTTGTTGAATTGTCTGTGGAATTTCTCTGGGAGGCACTGGTCTTCTTTCTGGAACCAAAATAGGGACATCTATTTTTTCAGTTGCAACATCCAGGGGGTTGACGTTTTTGTTTTTCCGAATTCTCAAACGAGCTGCTTTGTTCATTTTTGGTTGATCCCATCTTCCTCCCCTCGACCAAAGATTTTCAACCAAAAACAAAATCAAATCATCTTTTTTCAATCGGGACCATCCTCGCAACCCAGATGATTTCGCGAACGATCTCAACTCTTTCAAAGTTACCATTTTATTTTGAAAATAAAAAATAACAAAGAAAATTAAGTTTTCGATTCAAGAAGAAGAAAAAGAGAAGCAAGTTTTTTTCACATTTCGGGAAGCATCGGCTGCAACTGGAATTTTAGCTTCAGCCATCGTGAACGTTCTTAAGAGGCAAAATGCAAACCCAGTTTTCACAAGAAAATCCGACAACAAAGTTTTCCGCATTCAGAAAGAGATTGATGTTGAGCCAGTCATAAAGATTGATGATGTTGATTTTTTCAATCTTGACGATGTGTTTTCAAAATTCAACATCTCCCAAACGGTTTTCTTCAACCAAGTCCTCAGGAAGAAGAAGCATTTCCTTGACGCACAAGAAATTTCTCACAAAATCACATGGGTGCGAGATGACTTGCAAATCTTCATTGACAACTTGCGACAAAATCGACTGCATGCAAGACTCAGACAAGCCACGAAAGGGACAGAAAGCCCTCTCACCAGAACTCCCATTCTTCATCTCCCAAGGAACTGAACCATTTTTTCATTTCCAAGAAATGAAAAACTTACCACTCCTCCTCATTATCTTCAAAGTTATCAAACGCTGAAGCGCTGCCATGGAATTTTACCACAAAAGCTGAATTGATTGAACATGTGATGGATTGACAATTTCCACAAAAGATGCGGGAAATTCGAAAGATCACATGCCCTGCCAGTTTTTCTCCAATGTGATCATGGGGATCAAAACGAATGGATTTTCTTGTTCCAACTTCTCCTTCACCAAATTTTGAAAATGGAACAGAGATGTTACCCTTTCTGTCAGTCCACAACTTTCCCCAAACTTTTTCCATCTCACTTCGATCTGTTTTGATCAGGTTGAAATCATTGGCTGAGAATTTTCCAAATCGCCAATTCAGTTTCCTAACTGCGGGCTGGTTTTGCATCTCTTGAAACTTTTCTTTGATGTGGGGAGGAGATTCATCCAGATTGATCGCCAGGGAAAATCCGTTTTCATTTTGGAATATTTTGAAACAACATTTCTCAAGTTTGACTGTGATTGGCCTCTCTTGGAACCGGAGAGGAATTTCCACAAATGGATGGATGGTGTTTTTCATTGTCGGTGCTTCGGTTTTGATTTCATGTATTTTCAAGTCTTTCAGGTCCATTTTATTTGAGGCGAAAAAATTTCAAAAGTTTTTCATTTTTTTGCCTCAAATAAAAATGGCCCACGAACGAAAACAACTAACATTTCAGGAAAAGCTTGAACAAACCAAAGAAAAACACAGACTGGCAGGACTCGAAAGACTGGCAGCTTTTGAAAACTTGCTTTCACAACATCGTGAAGATTGGGAAAGGAGGATAGAAAGTCAGCGTAGGTTTGAAAATAAGCGACGTAAACATGAAGAAAAACATGAAAAACATGAAGAGATGGAAAGACGCAAAGCACCCAGAACTGAAAGTGAAAAGCGTGAAGAGTTTGACAGAAATGTAAGAGAAATGCGTGAAGAGTTTGAAAGAAACGAAAGAGAAAGGCGTGACCAAAGTTGCAGTTCACCTGACGTTTTCGAAAGCATTTCCGAATCCAGACGTGAAAAGTTTGGAAGACATGAAGCAGAAAACAGACGCAAAGAGACCAAAAGACGGGAAGATTTTGACAAGCGTAAAGAGTTTGAAAGATCCACAGCAGAAGCAACACAACATGAGT
>JAJGOT010000755.1:32500-279702 GCA_022457155.1 Cladopsammia gracilis
ACCAAGAAGATTTGATATTGATATCTATAAAGGAATTTCTGAGGAAGATAAAAACATTTTCCGAAGATATCATTTACATCCTTTAGACGGCCTTTTAGGATTACCAATTAGCCGCGTTAAAGATGCCAAAGAATTGTATCAAAAAATAGAAGAAGCCAAAATGCTTCGCAGATAGCTAATTTACAAAAGAAAATGAAAAACCAGGACTTAAGTGATGTTGAAAAACAGAAAATGGATAAATTAAAAACTGACGCTGCCGTCTTAGACAAATAAAGAAACCAAATTGATCGTTTAATTGACGCCAAAGAAGGTGTCATGGTAACTCCACAAAAAGGAAAGGGAGGACTGAAAGGAGAAGGGGTGCGCTCTTATTAACAACCAAAAAGAAATGCCTTCGAGATTCAAAAAGACCATTATGGTGGGCTCCTTATCGATGTCCCCAAACTTTTCAATGAAATGAAACTGAATGCCTTCCGAGGTGGCAAACTGGTCTATCAAGCAGATGCAGATAAATCACTCATCGATTTGCTGACAAAAAGATTCAATCCCCGGAGAGCATATTCTATGAATGCCGTGAGGATTTTCAACGATTTGAACACACTGTCAAATATGCCACCTCACAAATCATCCGGGAAATCAAAAATGGTTGGATCCAGCGTTGTCTTCTATCAAAAGCCAGAAGAGCTAGCAGATCGGATGAAGATCCTGGTTGGCTCAATGGCTGCTGGCAACAATTCTCCTGTCTTGAGGAATGATCTTTCCCAAATAAATGATGAACTCTTGAGAATCGGAGCAATCGGTAGAACAATGCATGAAAAACTTTATCAGAAATATTTAAAATAATGGATGTAAATCGAGTACTTGTCTTTAAATCAATTGATGCAAGAAAACAAAGCCCACAAAATAAACCAGGGAATTTCACAACGAGGTTTTCTCCAGAGTTGCAGCTGAAAGATAATAAACCGCACTATATGGCTTTGGATCATCTTTCCATGACTGCAAGTTGGCATAATATCAGGCCTAAATACGGCAACAACAAGTTGGTGATTTCAAAAGACAAGGGCAAGACATAGGAAACAATAACCTTTCCTGCAGGAATTTATGACTATGAAGACATCAACGAATTCATTCACAAAAGCATTGGAAAAACAGGGGATGCTTATGGTATAAATGTGTTGTTTGATTTGACCACTTTCAAAGTTTTCATTCAACTGCAAGAGAACTTTCAAATTGATTTTACAAACAGTGGAAACTTTCACGTCTTGTTGGGATTTGATGCGGCTAAACTGACAGCTAGTGCTTATGGAACAAATTTTCCAAATATATCAAACAGTGTTGACAATCTCTATCTCAGAAGCAGTCTTTTGAGTGATTCAATTGTCTCCGGGAAAAGGTCAAATGCGCTTTACACGTTCTCAACCAACACTAAAACCAGATCATTACCATTTGAAATTCATCCACCAATAAATTACTTGTGGCAGAAAATAAACTCTCCGCATATTTCTGAGGTCACCTTCTACATTACTGATGATGAAGACCGAGAAGTTGATTTGAATGATATTGATATTTCTTTGACTGTGGTAATTAAAAATGGATGAAAGAAGAGAAAGAGATCCTGATACAGGTGAAATCACCTACGGTGGAGGCGGGTTTTTTGACGTTTTATCAAAAATTGGAACAAAATTAACAGGAAAAATAGCATCAAAATTAGCTTCAAAGGCAGCAGAAAAATTAATTGAAAAAGGAGCAGAGAAAGTTGGAGAAAAAACTGGACAAGTCATTGGTGAAAAAATTTATGATAAATTCACAACAAAGAAACCAGAGGGCCCGGAAACAAAAGGAAAAGAAATTGGGGAAATACTGAAAAACATGGAAAAGAAAGTCCGCTTCCAAGAAGACACTGACAAATTTAAGTATGTGAAAGATGTTTGTAACGACCTCCTCTGAAAATAAAAAATATATATACTAAAATGGCAGTAAATTTTAGAAACCCGGAATTCGTAAAAAGATATGAATATACATATTATGATCTAGCAATACCACTCAATGACAACATTGCAAATGACAACAGGCAGGAACGTGGATAATTCCTCAGAAGCAAACCCAATTGATTGGTATAATGCATATCTGGAGGTTGACTTTCAGCTTGTTACAACAGCTGACAGTGCAACTGGAATAACCGCGGGGCCAAATAACGGTAATCAAGATTGCACGGTAACTAATGGTTTGACATTCATCAAAAAAAATCGAAGTTCAATGTAACGGGCAATCAATTTATAACAACACAAGAGCAAATGAATCGGCAAATGCATTGACGCTCTTGAAATACACGAAAACCTATGCCGATTCGGTTGGGCAAGATCAGTTCTTCTATCCTGATACAGATACAGGGACAACCGAAGCGCGACCAGCTCAGGATCGTTATAATGAAGGTTTTGCCAGACGAAAAATCCTGACTGATGCTGCGAATATTAACAAAATATCAATTCCTCTGAATTTATACAGTTATTTCGCTGCTTTCAAAAATAACCTTCACCCAAATATAAAGACAAGTCTTGTGTTGGAACTTGAAAATGACAACAACATAATTTTCAGAAAAGGCGCCGCACCAGATTCAAAAGTTATTCTCACTAAACTGAGATTGTGGTGCCCGAAAATCATTTTCAATGGAAGAGGCTTGAAACAATATCTTGAAGATTATCTGAAACCGAAAAAGTGGACATATTTGAAAGAACATCATGAAATAACACAAACAGCAGCTGTGAATAGCTACTTTCGCATTTCCACGGGGCTTCGAAGACCTAGGCATGTGTTGATTTGGGTTGTTCCAACAGCATATTATAATAGTCAAGAACATAATATCTTCACTTTCAAGACATTCAGCATTGGAGCAAACAACCGACACTTCAGTCGAGCACAGCTGGAGTTGAACAACTCAATTTATTATCCCCAATTAGAAATGACAACGGATGAGGAAACTAGGCTTTATCGAGCTTTGATGTCATTCAATTCCGCTTATAATGACGTTTTTAGTGGACCATTGATTATTCGAGCAAATTTCAAAAATCTTTATGGAATGATTTACTTCAATCTCCGAAACCAAGAAGATGATGTGAAAGATGGTGTCGTTTCTTTAACGTTCAGATATGAACTGAGTGGCGCCAACCCAACACAGTACACAATAAACGCCTTGGTGCTGCATGAAAAAGAAATTGAGCTGTATACTGCATCAAATAAGCTTTTGATCAAAGCCTAAAAGTTATTTCAATATAGAAAATATTGAAATGACGTCTTATATTCCATGGGGTGTAAATTTGACTGAAGGACAAAAAACAAAGCTTGCAAGAGCTGTGAAAAATTCGACACCAATTACATTGAGACTTTCGAGAAATGAATTGAAAGGGAATGATGAATTTATGTTGACCAAAACCCAAATAAACAAAATAAAAAAAGCAATTAATGCTGGGCGGGGGGTTGAAATAGCCATCTCGAGAACACAAATAAGAAAAGCTGTCAAACAAGGCGGGAGTCTTTGGACTTCGTTGATTTCCCTGGGATCGAAGCTGCTTCCATTTGCAACAAAGGGGGTCTCCAAAGTGGCTCCACATCTTGCGACTGGAGCATTGAGTGCTTTGGAGAGCTTGGGGATTGATAAAATATTCGGAAAAGGTATTGCCGTGCCATTCAACTTTCTTCCGCAACTTTCAAAAGTTAGAGAGTTAACTAAAAGCCAATTAGATTCTGTTAAAAGAGGACTTAAGCTGGGCAGTGGAATAAATTTCAACCAACACAGCGACAAATTAATGGCGGGCTTCTTGGAACACTAGCCGCGATAGGAATCCCGATGTCTATTGAGCTGGCATTGAAACTATTCGGCTCAGGATTGCAAGTTCCGAGGAAAGCTGCTGCGGGATTAATGGTGAGTCCAAAACCGGGGCTTTATCCCTATCAACCACCACCCTTTTTCGGAACATGGGAACAACGCGGCCGCGGAGAAAAAAAAAATCTGGGAAAGGAGCGAAGCGAGGAGGCGGAATTCTGCTGGGGCCAAACAGTCCCATTCAAAACATACCGCTATTAGGGGCCATCCTTTGAGGCCAGCTTGGAAAGATATTCCGATTTCAAACTTTGATATTCTTGAGTGGGTGAGGTTTCTTAAAATTACCAATTTCAAAGGAATCTTTTCAAGAGATTCAAAAGATCATTTACATAAAAATGGTTCCTGCATAATTAATCTAGATGATTCTATTGGGAACGGAACGCACTGGGTTGCAACATTCATTAAGAAAAATATTGTCTATTACTTTGATTCATTCTCAATATCACCTCCAATTGAATTTGTAGAATATGCAGACAAAATTGGGAAAGAAATAATTAACAATTATGGCCATCCAATTCAAGCTTTGGAATCTGTCCGATGTGGATATTATTGCTTATATTTCTTGAATGAGATTCGACGAAAATACTTCTATGACACGTTGAAGGTTTTTTCATTGAGTGATCCAAGAAAGAATGAGAAATTCATAAAAAAATATTTCAATTAAAAATGGAATCATATTGCGTGAAAGAAAAACGAGTTACGGGATGCGTGGAGCCGTCTGGATACATGACTGCAAAAAATGGGAGGAAAATGTGGTTTTGTCATTGCGCCTCCTGTGGAATAAAAAATACAAGATTTGTTAAACAGTCAAACTAGCGCAGCCCTCACAAGGTGGGGGCATTGGGTCGACAATAGCAGAACTCGGAGTTGAAGGTATGGCGCATGCTATCCCGTGGCTGGGAAGAAAAGCTGTTGAAATGGGTTGCTATAGTGCCAGTGAATTGCTAAGAAATAAAAACGCTCAGAAAAATATCTTGAATTATGGATTAGAAAAACTAACTCCAATGATACAAAATGTCGGTAGTCAAGCATTAGATCAACTATCAACGCAAATAAGGCCAAACAAAAAGTATAAAACAGACAGAAAAGATCTCGACGGAAGAGGAGCGAAGGCGCAGCCCTCGCGACCCCAACCGAAGGTCGCTGGGTTTGACGCGCATAAACTTAGCGGTAAATTACCGCGGCCAAAAGGTGGATTCACTCCAGGTAAATATAAATATATGGGTCCCTATAACCCATTAGAAAGGCAACTGGAATATGATCCTGAAACGGGTGAAGTCCTGAAATGGAATGATCTGCCATATAACAAAGTAGATGAAATTTTGGCTTATCATGACATTTGTTATGACAGAGTGAAGACAGGCAAGACAAACAAAGGAGCTTGCGACAGGCAAATGGTTGCGGCACTTGACAAGATCCCCTATGGCGACATGCCAAAATGGGGTCAAGCGGCAAGATTCATTATTAACACAAAACAGAAGCTTGGATTAGGGGTCCCGCGAAGCGGAGTTTCAAATTCTAAAAACGGAAGAAGATTTTGAGTGAAGGACGGTGGGCTCAAAATCTGGCAAACGAATTACACCGGCCAATCAGGCGGCGCTTTCCAAAACGACGAGTCATTTCATATGGGATTGACAGCATCTGGGCCGCGGATTTAGTCGAGATGGGGAAATTTTCGAAGTGGAATAAAGGGATCAAATATCTCCTGATGGTGATCGATGTTTTCTCAAAATATGGTTGGATTCGCCCCTTGAAAGACAAGCGAGGGCAATCAGTGGCTGATGCTTTTAAATCTATATTCAAGACGAAGCGAAAACCGAAAATGCTTTGGACAGACAAAGGAAGTGAGTTTTTCAACGGAACAATGAAAGATCTCCTGAATAAGAATAGGGGTAACTTTATATACGACGGAAAATGAAGAAAAGTCATCTGTTGTTGAACGCTGGAACAAGATGATTAATGAAAAACTCTTTAAGATGTTTTCTGCTAACAATAATACGATTTATTTTGACAAACTAGACAAGTTAGTGGAGCAATAAAATCATCGTTTGCATTCGAGCATTCGGATGAGCCCCGCAGAGGCGAGCAAACAGAAAAATGAGAGACAGGTGTTCGCTAATTTATACGGAGACATGATTTATGCTAAACACAACCCAGCAAAATTCAAGGTTGGCGACAGGGTTAGAATTTCAAAATACAAACGCAAAGTATTTGACAAAGGTTTTACAGCGAACTGGACAGAGGAGATATTTGTTATTGATGAGATTTTAAACACAAACCCTGTAACGTATAAATTAGTCGATCTGTTGGGAGAAAAAATCACCGGATCATTTTATGAAGCAGAATTATCGCCTACTACGCAGGATGTTTTCCGCATTGAAAAGGTTATTCGCCGGGACCAGAAGAGAAAGAAAGCATTCGTTAAGAGGAAAGGCTATTCCGACAAATTCAATTCGTGGATACCGTTGAGTGAAGCGGAAAAGCTAAATTAATCTAGACAGAATATAAATGTTTTACATTCATATTCATGATTTCAAAACACCGCTTCGCTTCGCTCGACTTCGCTTCGCTTGGCTTTTTTCAATTCCCGGTGGATTTCCCCGAGAATGAAACTTTGCTTTTTGAGTTCATTTTTGAGAATCTTATGTTCCTCTTGGAGATTCACAAATGACTCAAAGAGGAGTTCAATTGTGTCTTCTTCGCTTTGCTCAGCTTCGCTTTGCTCAGCTTCGCTTTGCTCAGCTTCGCTTTGCTCAGCTTCGCTTCGCTCAGCTTCCTCCATCTCCGAATCAGAGACAATGAATTCCTCGTCAGATGTTGTTGGGTTTCATCTTCGCTCCTTGTTTCTTCGCTTCGCTCAGCTTCCTCTGAGCAAGTAAGACAATTTTCATGATCGCTTTCATCCGCATCCATTTTGAAATGAAAAATTTCTTTTTTCTCAACATGTTTGAGAAATATCTTTCCCTCGTTGAAAAATTAACCGATGATGACCGGTTTGTTCTATTTTCTCTCCTAGGTGATTTGATGGAAAGATTTCGGGAAGCGAAGCGAAGCGAGCCTCGCGAAGGGGATTCACCAGAAGATCTTGAAAATGAATTCAATGAGAGAGCGAAACCATTTCTCATTTCAACTGGCATGTGGGAAACCCCCAAAGATGAAGATGAAGAGAAAGGAAATAAAATTCAACTTGAGACATATTCAACAAATAATGTCAACAATCACAAATATGGTCGAATCACTCATTTCGCCGATTGCGTGAAAAAATATCAGGGGAAAAACAAAATCAACATGAGACAAGACGAGCTTGAAAAGTTGATTGCCGAAATCCTCCGTTATTTCAGGAAAGAAGAAATCACGAGGAAACACATTATCGATTTTGTGACGACATTTGCAGTCAATTCTGTGAAAGGAAATGAAAATGCGTTGGTGGTTTTGATCACGGGAAAATATGTTGATGACATCAGTCATTTGGAAACGCAGCTGCTCGAAGATTTCAAGGCTTTTTCATCCGAATATGATTGCCTTGTCGGGGAGCGAAAGAAATTTCTTCATTCCCAGTTTGTTTTGTTTCATTTGCTGAAAAAATTGGGACATGATGTGAAGAAGGAAAACTTTGTCTTGGTCGTCTCAAAGGAGTGACGACCCGAATCAGTTGGTGTATATTGGACATGACTGGAAATAGTTAGAAAAAGCGGAGGCTTTCTATTTCATCCCTACCAATCACCCGGTATATATATCATAGCTAAAAACCCCCGCGGCTATGATATATATACTGTAGGCCTGAGAAAGGGTGTCGGGTTGTTGAGTAGAGCTAAGTCGTGTTCGATGACCGCTTCGAAAGAAGGTTGACAGATGTTGACGGGGAGTTCACCGTAGGAGTGCTGGTTCAGCCTCAAGCCCTAAGTGGCATAAAAAAATGAAAAAAATGAAAAAAATGAAAAAAAACCTCTCAAGGGAACTGGGTGGGGAGAAGTGGTGGAAGGAGAGTGTTCCCTTGAGAGGTTCTGTTGGCCAACAGTTTTGCTTTTTTTTATGGGCCTGTTATGTTGCGTGATCACTCGCGCGAGAAAGGAATTGGGCGTTTGTCTTTTGTGTTAGGAATTGAGCGTTTGTCTTTTGTGTTGGGAATTGAGCGTTTGTCTTTTGTGTTGGGAATGGAGCGTTTGTCTTTTGTGTTGATTAAAGGGGGTTGGGGTGATTTTTTTTCTGTTAAAAAAAGAGCGTACCTCCCACCGGTGGTTTCATACTTTTGCAGGTTACTAGGGAGGTCGAACGAAATTGAAAAATTCTAATTTCTTATCCAGATTGCCTAATAAGCTGTAACGACAACAAATGACACACAGTAATCTACCGAGAAACCGACTCATACCGACCGATTACTAATTACTCACAAAGCGACGACTGTACGAACTTTGACGAGTGCGACTAGTTTGCGACTCACTGGACAGCTTAACTGTCGAAACGTTTTCAGTAAGAACAACTACAACCTGGTAGACTTTATTAGACGCAACATTTAAAGAAGCACGAACCTAATACAACGAACGTCAACCTCAAACCTGTTACCACAGCGACAATACCCTTAATTAAGGGCAGTTCTGAGACTATTGCACCTGATCCTTACAATATCCATGTCGCTCACAAAACGATTACTACTATTACTGATTTATAACAGTTATTAACAAATAAATAATCAAGTCCATAGATCGATGAGACTGGCAGAAATTTGAACATCGGGACAGACTGAACACAAATTAATGGGGCCACAAAAAATGGTGATTTCAATTCACTAAACACAGTACTGACTGGGACTTTGCTGAGTGCGTTACCTACAGTACGGACCACTACAAACGACTTACTCTATAATGGCGCAGTTTACTAACTTAGAATGAACATCAATGAACCGATGCCAACAGCTACCTACGGTGTACAAACGACAAATTTGCAAGACTAACAATAGACCGACGAATATACATTTAACAATACACGGATCGAAATGGACAAATTACTGATCTAATAACATCATAAAAAATAACCAATGGCAGCAAAAGCCAGACACTAATACCATCAACTGACGAGTTACAATTCACATCACTCTGAAGATGACTTCCGCTCAGGTTGTCGAAACGTCAGTCATTGTCAGCAGCAACAGTTTTTTTGTTTTTCAGAATTACACCAACCCAGACGATCGCACTCGACAGACCACTGATACTCCTGGGTTCAAATCAAATTTTTATGGTATACAAAGACACAAATCTTTAGTAGGTAATAACTTTCTTAATTCTTTTTAGATGTCTAATTAACGTTAAAGTAACTAGACAGTAGCTGTTGAAAATTCTTAGAATAATTTTGGAATGGTTTAAGAATGCTACCTCTTTGTACGATGTCCATTTTCCTTCCTTCAAGTACCTGACATCATACTTTCTTGACCAACTGAAATCATGAGAACTTCCTTGGGTTTTTATCGCAGTTATCAACTTTTCCTCGTCCAATAGTATTTGTATATATGGCGAATTATCACCGGGAGCTGAGCACCAGGCCCTCGGTCCATCCAGTCGTGCAAAGGTAGGAGCGTGATTTGAGCTTAACTGGGATGATGATGTAATATTCTCATCCGGGATTCTTTTGCTTTGCATTCCTAGTTTGCCACTGCATACTAATGTTGAAATGTAATATGGACGATATGTCAATATGTGCTGGTAGCATAGATTAAAAGGAAAGTAAGAAATATATACTGTCAAAGATGCTACTCATTAGCAATGACCGGATCTGATTCAAAAGTTACAGCTCTGGGCCAGGTTGTTCAAAGCAATATATTTATCTAATCCGGAATTAGCGTCAATTTTGAATCCAATTTAATAACCAATCAATGTCGATTTTCCCAAAGTATTTCTGCCTTTTAGTTTCGAATTTGACTTGTCTTCACACGAAGCTTAAAATAACCTTTTGAAAACATTTAGAACAAAAGAAGTGTTATCCTCGGTTAACACTATAAGCCGGGACGATATCACACTCGACAGACTATTAATAATCCCTCCTGGGTTCATTAAGCCACTTACAAAGTACCAGAATTGCCAAGTTAATTATTTGCTTTCGTTTCGTTTCATTGGGACAACAAACCCTTAACACTGTTCTATTAGGTATTTACGCAACGTCTGAGTTAATTTGAAAGCTTTTAATTTTCAGAGTTCACATTGGTTCAGTATAACCCTTGACGTGATCACATGCGTGACACGTGACAGTTTAGTACGTTCACTAAAAGCTCCACTGCTGAAAGGAGTCTTTAATTCATCTTTCCGTCAATGGTGTTTCATCACTGCTGTTCCATGTTGTCACATCTAATTTAAACTTCCTTTCATCTTACAATTTTTAATACAATGCCAAAAAGCGCGCTAAGCACAACTTGATACATTAGAGAGGGAAGCCATATCACGCCCGGATGTTTTCATGTAGCTACACTGGTTGGCCTTCTATGACCCAGATCGAACTGCTTTTAATTTTTTTAAGGAGGGAAGAAAACCGGAGAACCCGAATAAAATAAAAAACCAATATCAAACTTAACCTGAGCGAGCGCTTTCGCTACTTTGTCATCTCTGCTCTCCATTTGAATTAGACAATAGAAAGTTTATATTTAACGTGGTCGATACACTTTACTCCAGGCTTAACTAATCAATGACATCAATGATATCAATGTAATCAATGAGTAATCAATGGGTAATCAATGAGTAATCAATTGATTACTCATCGAGTATTGCCAATACTCAATGAGTACTCAATGACTAATCAATGACCCACAAAATTTTTGGTCATTGATTAGTCATTGATGTCATTGATTAGTCATTGATGTCATTGATTAGATATTAATTTGCATGAAACGAGGAGTTGACAGGCCAGACACGACTCATAAGCTCGTTATAACGTGGAATGTGACCTTTAGAGTTTTGCATGCTCTAACAAGTATATCCCCTAAGAATTTTCCTTTTTTGTATGAGATAAGGGGAGGCTCTTTGTATTGGTTGGTTCTGAATTAAATGCCATTTGCTCATTAAGATGTTTTTAAGATTAGGCAACGCTGGGTGGTACGTTGTTACGAAAGGCAGTATTCTTTTTTCGCACGTTCTTTTTTTTGCTGCAAAGATGACTTCCGTTCATTGAATTTTACCTCGGAAATTATTTTCTCAATGAGATTGTGAGTGTAGCCCTCTAGCACGGAGGCGTGCTTTGAAGTTGTCGATATTCTCACTGAATGATTTCGCTGAGGAATTTGTTCTTAAAAGTCTCAGGGCTCCACCTTTCCTGAGCCCTTTTCTGACCCCTTGTGGGTGACAGGAAGAGAAATGGGTGTACTGGAAGGTCTCTGTTGGTAAAAAATGAGTAATCAATGACATCAATGAGTAATCAATGACATCAATGACCCACAAAATTTTTTGGGTTCGATTAATCATTGATTACTCATTGAGTATTGGCAATACTCAATAATTAATCAATTGATTACCTATTGATTACCCATTGATTACTCATTGATGTCATTGATCATTGATTAGTTATGCCTGGTTTACTATAGTATCGGTACGTCCTGTAGATAGTAACACACAGCGTGATTGACGCTTAAATTCAAAGGCTCGTGATGAAAACACCATCTTGAAACTTATTGGCGCCCTTCGAAGAACAGCAATGAACCGAAGAACAGCAATGCAATAGCAAATGACAACAGAATCTGGTGGACAAAAGAAGAATATTAAAACAAATTAAAACTACAAGTCTGGCATCCAGCCCATGCAATAATACTTCTCTCGACGAAATTTTAGCGGTTTCTCAAGTACGTACAAAACTCATTTTCATCGTTAGTAAGCTCTGAATGAAATTTAAGCCAGGGAAGCCAATGTAACCCGGTAACAATTTTCTTGCGCGAAAGCCAAGGAGAGAGGGCAGAGAGGGCTTCGCGCTCTGCCCTCTTGCTTCGTGCTAGAATTTCTCCCTTAGTTTCCTGCAAATCAGGAACCGCAAAATATTCCTGTAATAATAATAACGCTGATCCGTTTGTCTGTAGAACTGTTGCTGCTTATATTTATGATTCAATGTTAAAGCGACAATTAATGATGCTAATCTAATTATTAGACATGATTATTTTATATAACATAAGTTATATTAGGTATATTAGTTATATTAGTTATATTATATTCCCATATATGTATATATATATATGGAAATACTGAATAAATTGTTGTTGTATAAATATTTGGTAGAATAACATAAATAAATAAGCTACGTAGTAACGAGGTATTTAGAGAACAGAAGACGGTCATGAGAGGCTCTCTGGAGGCTTTTCGGAACATTGTTCATAGCGACTATGCCAATTATATTGCATTCGTCAGTGAGAAAAAGATGAGCGAAATTTTGCAGGAAACTGAAATGTCAGTAATCGTATGTATATTCGAATTGTGCCACTGCAAGCGTATACCGGCAGTCACCCGAGTAACAGGTTTTGTTCCGATTTGCCATATTTAGTTTTCGGGGTGGCCGATGTTTATAACTACGGTTGTTTAGAAAAGTGAAATGTCGTATGCGGAGATTTGCCAATACATTTAAAGATTTGCAACCAGTTTAATGATGGTCGACCATGGTCGCCATACAAACATCACGCTCAATTAAACACCAAGTAATCATGCTCCTGTTAAACGATAAATGTTTGAATGACTTTGAATGTTTGTATCTAGCTTAATAACGTACCGTTGCGAAGTCCACTAAGAACATGCTGGCCTTATGACTTAAGTCTTGAATACGTTTCTTTGAATTTGACGTGCAGCTATTTCTTCCTTCGTTTGAACTTCCGCAGAAGGCTTGAGGTATGTCTTGTGATGTTGACCCCAAAGCAATGGAAATTTGCCAAGAAAATAAATAGCTCAAGAGCCCACTCTGACAGTGCTGACAGTGCTATCACGTTCCGCCAAGAAAAAGGAAAGTATTGTCACACTCTTGTTGATTGGGCTGGCTTGTTGCCAAGCCTGCCCACGCGACGCTGTTTCGTAGTCACTTATTGACACGCCGGGGGGTCCGCCATATGAAAATGACGGGGTGTCCTTTTAGAATTTCGTTAGATGGGCATGGTTGAAAATAAGTTTTGTCGTTAAGAGCTACTTATTGTAAATTTATGTAGAAGTCTCCCCCTCCCGGATTTTGGAGATTTGAGAGTAGATAAGTTGATATGATATGTGGTGTCGGAGAAGTATAAAATGGGGATGTGCGTAGGCTAATAAATTTATTAAAAGGTTGTTTGTGTAAAGGGTATTTGTTTGTAGCGGTGTGGGTGGAAAGCGTGAAGGGTGAATTGCCTTGTGAGTGTTTAAAGAGGTTTTAAAGGACACTGACCTATTTCTAGTAGCTGGTATTAATAGATTAAAAAGGGTGAAACCCGTACGAAAAATTATAGCCTGACATAGCGAGAATCGGCCTGAAGTGATTTTTACGGCCTGCATTGAACGAGACAAAGTACGCCTAAAACGAGCCATTCTTCTCGGTCTTGTCTCGGCGATAATCTAGCCTGCATAACAGGCGTTATTGTTGGCGCTCAAGTGGGTTTTTGGGCGCGAGCGCGTAGTGCGAGACACGAGCGCGAAGCGCGAGAACAAAAAGGTCTCGATTCTGCAGAGAAGAGATTTTCTACACTAGATAGAACAGCGTAAATTAGTGGAAAGCTTTCTGCTTTGTAATACATGCAGAATTTGGGAAAGTATTCCCTCAATTTTGTTGGATCATATTGATCATTTGCAATGTGATATTTCAACGAATTCCAATAACCAAGCGTAGACTTCTGCCGTTGGGATCTCTAGTCTGTTGGGAAAAAAAGGACTTATGGTTTATTTGATAACATAACGCCCCGAAGAGTGAGAAAAGAGAATTTGAGTTGAGCAACTACATTGTACATGGAACATTAATGAAACGTGATTTTCTTCTATCGTTCATTGTTCTTTCAGAGATTAGATTTGCTGCTAAAATCATAATCAATTTTGAATGACACAGGCTGGAAAACTTCAATTTTAATTAAATGAGAAATAGAACATGATCTTTATGTCAACAATCACTTTGACCGAGGTCATGTCAAGGATGCTTATATTAGTATTTGTTTTACACAGGAAAAATTGAAGGGGGGACTCACTTATAAAATGACGTGGGTGCCCGTCGGAAATTTTTGAAAAACACCCTATACACCGAATGCAAATATGGCCGACCAACAATTTTTTGTTTGGACAGGTTCTCAAGAAAAGAAAAGCAATTGGATAACAATAAAGATCAGGTCAAAATGAGTCATTGTGTGCATTTTCAAGGCCATATTCTTATTTTCGGATAAGTTATAGGCAATCAAATTTTGGGAAAAACATGAAAGTGAGGCTAGTGAGGCTAGAATGTCTTTTTTCATACAAATGCTTAAAATTTCAGTGAGCCATAACTTTGCAACCGTTTAACCAAAAACACTCAAACTTTGCAAGATGATGCACTTAGCAGCACTTGTCTACGTGATATCATTAATTTCTCTGAAAACTTGGCCAAACAAAAACTGCCTGACGGCCATATTTGCATTCGGTGTATAAGGTACTTGAATCTCGACGAGCACTGCCGTCATTTTTATATGGGAGTCCTCTTCCGCGATTTTCAAGTGTTTTGGAGATTTGAGAGTAGATAAATTAATAGGTAGCGTAGCTGTCGTAGTAGTTAGTGGGGAGGCGGTCAAATGCGGTTTTTCGAAGCCCTTAATTCGCGGGTCTCACTAAAGTTCGACCCGCGAATTAAAGGCCTCGAAAAACCGCATTTGCCGCGCCTCCCCACTAACTACTTGACGGATCAGAGCACTCATAAACTCTGTTCGCGGGTCGATTTGCAACAGTTTTGGCAATTTCAAAGGCCCCCGCCTGTAAAAACGTGTACATCGCCCAGAATGCCATTGTCTTCCGCGACATGTACTTGCAGTGCCCAGTTTCTTAATACGCGGCATAATGATTTGCATATACAAGACTAGTCGACTGTAATTGGTCAACAGATTAAGCATTGGGAATACTCTAGTCTCTCGGCAGATTCAACTGCTGTCAATCAAACGGTTTTGTCAACAAATTCGTGTCATTCATTCATTCATCCTCTTCGTCCCGTCGGGGACATAAGGCCGCGACAAAACTTCGCCATAGAGACCTGTCCCGTGCTTTGGCCTGTGCTTCGCCCCATGTTAGACCCATCTCTTCCAGCACCTTCATCACTGTCCTCCGCCAGGTGGTTTTTGGCCTGCCTCTTTTCCTTCTTCCAGGTGGAGTCCATCTCATGGCAACTTTGGGAATCCTGTCTTCGGGCATCCTCAGTACGTGACCGAGCCAACGTAGCCTGCGATTTTTAATCTCAAGGGACATATTCATACTGGCTGTCTTCTTATGCAGTTCCTCATTACGAATCTTGTTGGGCCAGTAGATATTACAGATCTTACGGAGGCAGCTGTTGTGAAAGACGTCAACCTTTCTCATATCTCCTTTCGTTATTCTCCAGCACTCGGAGCCATACAAAAGTACGGCCTTAACGTTACTGTTGTAAAGCCTGATCTTAGTTTTGAGGCTGTATTGCTTGGACTTCCAGATGTTACGGAGTCGACTGAAGGCACCTCTGGCTTTGTTAAGGCGTGCTTGGATGTCTTTATGGGAACCATTGTCGTTGCTTATGAGGCTTCCAAGATATGTGAAGTCTTCAATGCACTCCAGCGCTTCTCTTTTGATCGTGATTGGGGATGCTGTTGGCGCATTGACAAACATCGCCTGGGACTTTTTCTGGTTGATGTTCAAACCAGTTCGCATTGCAAAATTGCTTAGCCAGTTGGATTTTTCCTGGAGATGGCTATGAGTAGCTGATATGACTGCCAGATCGTCGGCAAAGTCAAGGTCTTCCAAATATGAGAACAAGGTCCATTGGATTCCACGGGGACGGTCTGATGTTGTTTTACACATCACCCAGTCGATAACTACTAGAAATAAGATTGGGGAGAGAATGCAGCCCTGCCTTACTCCAGACTTAACGGAAAATGACTCTGTCAGAGTATTCCCCAAGATGACACTACATTCAAAGTGTTCATAGAATGTTCGTATGATGGTAACAATTTTGGGTGGTATTCCGTATCCCCTCAAGATCTTCCAGAGGCTCTCACGGTGAACACTGTCGAATGCTTTATTAAAGTCAATGAAGTTTATATACAAGGGAACATTCCACTCAATACACTGCTCTATGATGTTCCGCAGAGCAAAAATCTGATCTATGCAGCCTCGACCTTTCCGAAATCCTGCCTGTTCCTGTCTCAACTTAACATCTAAGGCACAGTCGATCCTCTTGAGGAGGACTCTGCAGAAGACCTTGCTGGGAATGGACAGGAGTGTTATGCCTCGCCAGTTGTCGTAGTTGCTGAGATCACCCTTCTTCGGAATCTTGGATATAAGGCCCTTACACCAGTCTTTGGCGATGATTTCGTGATTCAGGATCTTAGCAAAGAGATTGGTAAACACCAAGGAGGCTGTGGTGATATCTGCCTTGAGTAATTCTGCCTGTAGCGAATCGATTCCTGGCGCTTTCCCACTCTTCATTGCCTTAATTGCCGTCTCCACCTCAGCCTGGGAGGGTGGGCTGATGTTAATGTCAATATCATCCGAGGGGTCTGGATCTGCAGGCTCGTTAGGCTCAGGCCGATTAAGCACTTCTTTGAAGTGCTGAACCCATCGCTCAGCCTGTTCCCTTTCCGTTGTTAACAGTTTTCCTTGCTTATCTTTGACTGGTTTGTTGCAGGTGTTATTCTGCCCACTTAGCTGCTTGGTGATCTTGTAAACAGTGCTCAGGTCCCCTTTAGCTGCGGCCGTCTCTGCTTCATTAGCCAATTCCTCTACAAAAGCTCTTTTGTCCCTACGGGCACTCCTCTTGACCTCTTTGTCTTTGATCTTGTACTCTTCTTTCGCACGTTGAGTCAGTCTGGGTGACTTTGCATTTAGCAGGTTGTCTTTGGCTTTTCTCCTCTCGTCGATCTTCCTCCATGTCTCAGGTGTTATCCATTGTTTGTCTTTCTTCTTTCTGAAGCCTAAGACGCTCTCTGCTGTTTCTTTATACACTCTTGTGATATTTCCCATGTTGTTTCAACAATGTCCTGGTCTTCTCCATCTACGGTATCAAGAGCGCTAAAGCGATTTCTGAGCTCAAGGGTGAATTCCCGCTTAACCGCAGGTGCACGAAGTTTGTTAACATCGAATACTCAATTCGTGTGCAGCAAGATTTTTTTTGACTCGTTAGATTCGCAATTGTTAGTGCGATGGCAAAAACATTTTCCACAGAACAAGATTTTCAGTTAAAAGCGTTGCCAAATAATGAGCGTGGATCGCGGGTCACTCGCTTGTACGTTGCGCTTTTTTACTCACGATCTCGCCTCGACGGCCGAAGCCCTCTTCACTTTCATTCAGGACTGTGCAGTGTATTAAGAACATTATCTGAAACAGTTTCATTCAGACTAAATGGTTTTGAAAGCAGCGCGAGGCGCGAGTTGAGTTGAGCGCGAAAGGTCACTGAGTAGCGCGCCAGAGGAACGCGCGAAATCATAGAAAATTTTCCCCACAAAAATAAAAACGGCGAGTGAAGGCAGCGAGCTTCATGCGCGAATCAAAGAAGCGTGAAGTGCAAGTGACACGCGACTAGAGGAGCGCAAAACGTTACGACTTGCGCTTTGCAAAAAGGAAATTCGCAAAAATAACCGGCCAGTCTATTAAGTTTTTGTCTCTGTGAAACGAGGAATTGACTCTCAATTTAAGGAAGGCCACTTTCTGTCTTTATCTATAAACGTTTTGTCAACAAATTCGTGTGCCAGTATTTTAATTTAGCTGTTTTGTGAAAGGTTTTATGAAGAAAGAAATTTGGTGCCCCCGGCGGAAAAGAAGCTTGGTGTGTCAAAGAGTCGCGCTGACTCGGACATCGCATTGGGTTATCGTGACAGACTTGGGCATCGGCTTCAGTGTTACTCGTAGTTTATAATTTACGGGATGCCATTATAGTTTTTAGAGCTAACTTTGTGCCGCAGACAAAGGCGCGTTTCGTTAAATGTCTAGGAATTCTATTACAAGATCTTATGCAGATACAAATAAAACCCGGTAACAATTAAAAATCTAGTGATTATAAAGTCATTGTTTGGTAGAACTTCGATTTCAATGGTTAGTTGCGATGTCACACGCACTATTGTTTGCAGAGGCGGAGTTTTGAATCATTAATATGCGAGCGGGAGTTTTGAACTCGGGCAGTCGAGTTCCCCTGGGAATCTACAAGGGCAAAACAAGATGAAGTGACCAGAAGTCGTTTCAGGATTTCAGTAAAAACCAGAACTTCCAATCGTGAAAATCCTTCGAAAATTTGTACGAGGCTTCCTTAAATGTCAGACTACCATAACCATATGCTAAAACAAAACATTTGGATTCAGTTCATGAGAAATCAAGCCTTGATGTGAATCAAAAGCGATTGTCCATACTAACGTGTAGCAAAAAAAACCCAATTTCAAGGTGAAAAAAACAAAAGTTATACGGGGACTGAAAACTCTGCGATTGTAAAATATATTTTATTAATACCTTTTCTATAAAAGCCATATGCTAAAACTAATGAACGTTACGCAGTTTCGTCAAAATATCAAAAATAGCAAGCCTTGGTCGACAATTTCAGGCCATTTTCTCTATTGTTTGGCATGTTCTCTCCGACGAGATTTCAAATGTAGCGCTGTTGGCTACACAAAAGGACCCGGATGTGTCGCTGAATTCTGGGCGATGAAATTTCTTCGAAATTGTACCTCTTTGTAAGGGGGGAGGGGTAAATGCATTTTTGCCCGAGCCCGCCCGCAACGGCAAGCGATACATAGCCAATTGGAGAAAGCTAAAACCTTTGTATATACGCAATGGCACAACCCCGCCAACGAAGACGTCGTGATGATAATCAACGCGAGCTGATTGCCTGGCTGGACGAACAGGCACGAAATCTCGAGCGGATCGAGCCTGTCGATGAGAATAATGCTGAGGTCGAGCCTCAAAACAATCCGTCGGAGCTAGATTTTGAACAATTTGTTCAAGTCTATGATCGGGTTGACCGAGGGTTTGAACGCGGCAGACGAATAATCCGGTTCCGGCTTTGCAACCGATCTCGAAAAATCCCTTGTCGCCAGAATTTTGAACAAAATCAAGCAACATGTTCGCACACAACATACAATCAATCTCCGAGATTAACTGCTGATGAAATTAAACAAACTAACCATGTTTACACAAGCGTGAAAGATTATCTACCGAACAACACTTCTTATAATTTCGTAATTCATAAAACCTTGGCCCTAATGTTATCAGAGGGGCCAAGAAAACAGAAACTTTTATCTTACATAGGGCTTCCGAGGCAATCTATGTGTCTAAAATACGAGCCGTATTGGCAGGCAGCAATTCAGCCTGCAGAGATTGCTCCGCCAACTTATTCATAAGAAATGTCTCTACTTGATCAGTGTCGCTCCTTGCTCTTGCGATGCTGAACTTGGCTATCGATCGATGGCCTTCAGAATGCTCGGCTATTTTTTTTCGAAGGCTTGCCAAGTTCTCGTGAAAGCGATCGACCTTCGTTTGAATGCTGTTCAAGAAGCCCGCTTGCTTAACAATTTGGCGTTCTGTAATACCCAACAGCTTCCATGCAAATACTGCAACCGGCCTAGGGCCCTCGTCTGGAGAAAGGAAAGCCTTTTGCATTCTGTTGTACCGCAAAAACTCCTCGTCTCCGTACTGTTCGCTGAACAACATTCTGACCGCGCCGTAAGAGCACCATAGGTCTTTCTCGGCTATTGAAGACATTATTTGCTCAAACGACCGTGTTTGATTAAGAGCACCGATGTCGATCAGTTGTTTTTGTTCGCGTGTTAGTTTTTGCTTTGAAAACAAATAACAGATGCCCCATGCGAGCGTTGTGTTATCTTTTGTATTGTATATGTTTCCGCCGTCTAGAAGATTATTATGATTCAAACTTGGCTCTATCTGTTTTAAAGAGCACATTCTGAAGTAAGAATCAACAAAAAGCCCTTTGTTAACCATAGCCCCGCTAAAAGCAAGGCCAGTTTGTAGCTGGGTTGCATAATAACGAGGAACTCGAGACATAGCTATTTTCCGCTTGAAAGGACACTTAAACTCCAAAAGAATTAAATTGTTATCTTTATCTAGATAATATCCGTCAGGGCTGCATGTGACCTTTCGATAGAGTGGGTGGTCTCTTGCTAGATTAAGAGAGATGCTGTGGGCAAAAACTCTAACAGAGTGCTTCTGCTAAAAGTACTTGCGTGCAAGCGGCTCGAACAGATTGCCCCAGGTACAGGCTGTTTTGTTATGTCTGATGGCTGTATTTTCTTTAAGAGCAAGCTCTTTGGTGTTTCAAATGGCGAAACTCCTGTCAAGGCTGCAATCTCTGACGCACCAATGGTGTTTTGCCTGTAGGTCACCCAGTCGGCGCTCTTTTGTTTCAGACCAGTGTTCCTCGATTTGAGAAAGTTCATGAACACTTGTGCTGTCTCCATCATTGATATACGGGGGGTAAGTGTTTTTTCAATTGGCGGCATTGTCACGTTTATATAAGGTGATGTGATTTATTCAATTGGAAATCAACGCCACAAGTTGTTGTGAAGTAAGCCTTTGTGCGGCTTCAAGAATATATTGCGGTACAATGGCTGGAGGAGATGTTTGCCCTCGAGTTTCTTCAAGGTGTTCACAGACTTCACATTTTCCTTTTCTGCATCCATAACAAAGAAGACTTCCATGTCTTGAATGGTTAAAGGCCGTTCGTTTACTTGATTGTGTCAAAAGACATTTTCTTCCTCTCCCCATCGTCGCTTCTGTACCCAGGAGGGGGGTTTCTTCAATTGGCTATGTATCGCTTGCCGTTGCGGGCAGGCTCGGGCAAAAATGCATTTACCCCTCCCCCCTTACGAAGAGGTAAAATTTCGAAGAAATTTACACGTTTTTACAGGCGGGGGCCTTTGAAATTGCCAAAATTATTGCAAATCGACCCGCGAACAGAGTTTATGAGTGCTCTGATCCGTCAAGTAGTTAGTGGGGAGGTGCGGCAAATGCGGTTTTTCGAGGCCCTTAATTCGCGGGTCGAACTTTAGTGAGACCCGCGAATTAAGAGCCTCGAAAAACCGCATTTGACCGCCTCCCCACTAACTACTGTCGTTGATTCTTGCTGCGTAGGCTAATAAATTTGTTGTAAGGTTGTTTATGTAACGTGTATTTGTTGTTTATAGTAATTTTATGGAATAATGAAACAATTTTTGAGTTGATTAAGGGTTCTTAGCTTTCTTTTATTTTTGTCATAGCATAAGTTGTTTAATATGCAATTTGTGTGTACTGATTGGCTCCGAAGTATCTATAGTGCTTTGCATTATTACTAAAAATAGATAGCCCCCCTACGTGATTCAGACAAAGTTTGCTGGCAGCTCAAAGGCTTTGTATGAGCGTGATTTGTTTTCGATATAAAAAATCGGTGAAATCAGCGGTAAACGTGATTTGAACGTTTTTCGGGCTTCAAATATAATAAATACAAGGCAATGAAAACGGAGTGAAAAACTGGTTCAAGAAATGTCAATTTTGAACAAATTATGTGACGAGGCTGCACGATGAAATCCGATCATCGGACTTACAATGTATTTAATAGCCCTCATGCGATAAGAAAACATTTCATGACTTGTGCCCAAAGGCAAAGCGAAAAGTATTTTTTTTGTATTCTTCTTATATGACTAAGATGTGTGCATCGCCACCTTGGAAAGAGATGCGTAAATAGGTTCCAAATGATCTGTATTATCCCAAATTAACTGCCGTGTACCCAAATGTTAACTTGATACTAATTAGCAGTAGCTAAACACCCCACCCCCTCCGGGGGGTACTCCCATATATAAGCTATACGGGTATGTGCCGCTGGATGGGGTCGGGTTTTTGACCTTCTAGGTCTGAGATGGGGTCTCAGTTAAGTTTTGCCCACTAAGTCTGAGATGGGGTATACTTTTTCCGTTCAATTTCATTTTTTTTCAGGTACATTTTTCATCTGGAACCGTGCCTGTGGTAGCCAGCGTGGCAGGCGTTCTAAGGGAAGGGGAAGGGAGAAAATTCGTAAGCGCGAGAACGCGAAGGGCGCGCCCGATTTTTCCCCCTTCCCCTTCCCCTTAGAACGCCTGCCACGCAGGCTATGCCTGTGGAAGTTTCCCTCGATTCAATGAGCGTGTATGGGTTTGACGCCTAGTTCTGTCAATTTGTGAACAAACCCCTTTTTTGTATAAAGAGCCTTTTACCAAATTTAACTCTTTGGTCTGAGATGGGGTAGTGAAAATAGAAATTTTAGGACTAAGATGGGGTAGAGATTCTTAGGTCCCAGCGAAACACCCCCACCTAAAACATTGCAGAGTACCCCCTCCCCCCCGGGCTAAACAACCGTATTTATATTACCTAACAATTAATTACAATTATATAAGCAAACGCCAACGTCTGATATCGGATGAATATTTTTTAGATAAATCTTAAACTTAAAGGGAGACTGCTTTGTAAAAGCCCGCAAGGGTTTCTTTAGTCTTCCTCCCAATTTTCATTTAATTATTAAAATCTACCTGTATACATTTATTTTTATGGGAATAAACTGTTTCTGTGCCGTTTATCGACACGCGTTCATACAAGCAAAGCAGAACAAAAGGTCCTGAAGATGACAACGCGAATTTCTTTTTGAGCAAAAATCTTGTCTTTGAGTTTATATTCTGAGGGATAAAAAGTCGCACTCGGGCCACGATGGCCCACACGGCCGGAGCTTAACCCGGTTTCCGTAGCATGAAGCAACTAGGAATATTTTCCTCCCCCCTGGATGGGATGCTAGTCCATCTGAAGGATACTGATTATATATTGTAAAGTTTGGAGAGTATATGGGCTGCAATTGGATAAATTAGAGAGCTGCTTACTTTCGAGTATTCGTCCAACGGGTATAAACGTTTCTATTACTACCTCCGGCGGCATATAAAACAGCATTAATAAACGTATCCTTTCAGTGGAGCCGCAATGGACAGATTATCATTTCTTTTCACCATCATTGAAACCTGCCTTTTTTGGCCATGGTCCACTTTACCGCTTGGTTCTATATGCTTCGTTTCTAACGGCTCAGTAGCCTGCGTGGCAAGCGTTCGAAGGGGAAGGGGGAGAATTGAGGCGCGCGAGAACGCGAAGGGCGCGCGAGGAAGGGGGGAGGGGTTTTGTGTGTCTTACCCTTGGTATGACTTGGAGTCTTATATCAATGCATTTGTCCCAATCCTGGTCCATTTGGTGTAGATTCGTCTAAAACTATTTGTGCTCCTTATAGCCAAGGAAATAGTGTTTTTGGTTCTGATGCGGGTAGTCAGTGTGTAGCGATGAGTTTAACAGCTATATTGTATAATTTTAGTCGCATGTTAACATGTGCGTCAGATCTTGTTGAAATTACGAATTTTGGTAATGAGTTGTATACTTATCTTTCTAATTTAACACAAAAAATGCCTTATGTTAACTGAAGTTCCTGATGTTAGCTGATGTTGTTTGTATGGGAGAGTTAACTTTCAATTTATAAGAATATAGTGAAAGTTATTATGGAAATGTACATTATTTAAATGACAGTATAATAGAATAGAGTTAAACGTTTGAAATGCAAGGCTAGTACAACGGAAATTAATGGCAGGTTTAATGGCCAATATTTCGACTAGTAGAACTAGTCTTCTACAGGGCCAGCGTAGGAGTGAAAATAATATAAAACGGCTCTTAAATTTGAATTTAGATAACAAGTACATGATTGGCTAATATAAGATTACATGAAAAATATCTAACTAAGTTGTAACAAGATATAATGACGTATATAATGTAGGCACAAAACAATGGCTAGTAAATCTGATAATAAAATAAAGCATATCATAGTAATCGTAAATACAATCGACTTCAATGTTCATCACGTCTGTTTATGCCATTAGGTGTTAGTGTTTTGCCTTTTTGAATGAGATAGGCTTCTCTTGCTTTGCGGCGGGAGGTGTTTCTTGTCGGCAATAGTTCCAGAGGAACGAGTTTCATATCTGCAATGGAGTGACCTGGTAGGGTGAAGTGGGTAGGAACTGCAGCAGATGAATTTGCGTGACTTGTATTATTAGTGGCTTGTCTATGTTCAGTAAATCGTTCGCGAAGTGTGCGTTTAGTTTCCCCAACATATTGCTTGTTACATTTTTTGCATCCAATCATATAAATCAAGTTTTTAGAGTTGCAGGTTATATGCTGTTTTATTTGCCTGGTTTCATTTGTAGAGGTGAAAGTGTATGACGATTTACCATTTTCGACCTGTGGACAGGTCAGACAGCCGTGTTTTGATTCGCAGCGGAACGTTCCGGGAGAGGCCAGAGTTAACGTAGAAGAATTGATAAGTTTAGCGCGTACAAGTAAGTCACGGAGGTTAGGAGAACGTCGATATGATACAACAGGTGTTTCTTTGAAGATTTCTTTACAGTAGTCCGAGGAATGAAGAAGAGGTTGTTTGTTGTGAAGTAATTTTTGAATGTTTCCTAGTGCTGGATTGTAAGTGATTCCTAAAGGTACTCTGTCCGTTTCGTGGCGTTTCTGCTGATGCTCTTCCAAAGTTACTTCTCTTGGGATAAGACTCGATCGATTTATCTGATCTTATACGAATCTTTTATCATATCCTCTCTTCACTAAATACCGATCTTTTTTCTAATGCGGCGTAACCGAAGGGCAAGACTGTAGGGAATAGCTTTCTTAGTGTGATATGGATGACTTGAGCTATGTAGGAGGTATTGATGCTTGTCTGTTGGTTTACAGTAGAGATCAGTTTCTATTTTGCCATCATTAAGTTGAATGTTGACGTCAAGAAAAGGAATAGAAGAGGTAGAGCGACCACTGGTGAATTTAATAGTTGGATGGATATTGTTAAGATAGAGTAGGAAGTCGTCTTGTTTTTGTTCGTCCAATGTCCATATCATAAAAATGTCATCTATATATCTCCACCAGGTGTATGGCTTGTTTGGAAATCCTTCTAATGCTTTTATCTCAAGATCACCCATAAAGAGGTTCGCATACGCTGGTGCCATTTTCGTACCCATAGCAGTGCCGTGTTTTTGAATAAAGTGTTCGTCATTAAAGATAAAGTTATTCATTGTCAGAATCATACGCATGAGGTCACAGATGGCTTCTGTACGGATATCTTTCGGGTGTCTTGCGTCCAAAATTCTTCTGCATGCGTTAATGCCTTCATTTGTAGGAATGTTTGTGTATAGCGAGGAAACATCTAAGGTGACAAGGATAGCGTGAGGAGGTAGGAGGTCGATTTCTTTAAGCTTGTTCAGAAGATGTGTAGTGTTCTTGATGCAAGACGGAAGGGTTTGTATGAGAGGATTAAGATGGTAACTGACGAATTGGGATATTTTTTCTGTGGGGTGCCCGTTTGCCGAGACGATAGGTCTTCCTGGGTTTCCTTGTTTATGTATTTTAGGAAAATAAAGAATAGAGTTGTTTACCTTTGTTTGAGGCTTTTGAATCGTTGTTACGTGATAATTATAAGCCATTTATTTTGACAATAATAATTTATACAGTCGCTATTTTTGAGACAAGGGATGGTGTATTCAAAGTGTTTGATTCACATAGTAGAGATCGTACAGGAATGAATGATCCATGTGGGACGTGTGTATTGACTGAAGTTAGTTCTCATGAAGAGTTCGAAGAGTTTGAAGTAAAAGGCCAGTGAAGATATCCTTAACAGCCTAATCATAGTACTCGCAGAGTTCTTGTTAAAC
Source organism: Cladopsammia gracilis (assembly GCA_022457155.1). NCBI lineage: Eukaryota > Metazoa > Cnidaria > Anthozoa > Scleractinia > Dendrophylliidae > Cladopsammia > Cladopsammia gracilis. The sequence continues at coordinate 58,231 of JAJGOT010000755.1, forward strand.
TCTCCTTCGGTGCAGACAACTGAGAACATTTTGGACTTTCGGTCAGTGAAACCGTCTTGTTAAACTGAGTTTGACTTGCTCACACCAACGTGTTACAAGCGGAAAGCATTTCGTCACAGTTTCCTGTATGCGTCCGAGCTGAAGTGATCAAGTTGTGCCACAAAGCTACGAAAATTTGCCAAAGAAACTCACTACAACAGTGCTGTCAGTTTGAATCAACCGTTTCGACAGAAAGAAAGGTGAAATTCTGACATGCTTCTAAGTAATTTTGCCTCGTCACGCACTCCTCGTGTGACTTGTAGCTTGCATAAAGGGTATCAAACCCTTTAAAGATAACTGATTTACGCGTTCGTTTTAGTGCTAATATATCTTCGGTCTCAACGGGAGAAATGCGTGGCGACCCAAAAGAAGGTCTTTCCTGTCCATCACTACTCAGATCCAACCTCGTTCCCGGTGCCTTCTTAGTTTTCAAAATGGCGGAGCGGGCGTAGAAACCTGCCGAAACGGAAGACCTTAGATAACAACGGCTGGACCAGGTTGAGCCTGCGGTGATCCCATTGTCCCGCGGTCTTTTTTATGGAAATGTACCAAAACAAGCGAAATAATGGCCAAAAACAATGAACTGCAAGGCTGATCTGAGCATGTAAAAAAGTAAAATTTGCGAGACACCATCACGACAGAAACCGATAAAGTAGGATCGTAACCGTACTGGACAATTGTTTCGTTGTTATTGCAACTCATCAGCACGGTGTAACGATCTAAATGTCACCAGCAAGAAAGCCAACGCAAATAGACTGCACAATGACCCGTTCACAATATCAAGTTCCGTACTATGTACTCACTTGTTACCCGAAACACGCGTGCCACATCACGTGTTTTGGGGAACAAGGAGCCCACAGTGTATCGCAAAGATGTCTCGCAAATTGAAATGTAGATGGACAAAGCCGATCTGAACATTTAAACGCATAGGCAAAACCATGTTGAAAGAAAACACAGCATATCGGATCTAAAAGACCTACGGTCCCAAAATATATAGAAATAAAAGTAAACTGCAGAAGACCGCAAACGATAATGCTGCTAATGATACGTAGGATCTACGATCTACGATCTACGTACGATCCTACTTTATCGGTTTCTGTCGTGATGGTGTCTCGCAAATTTTACTTTTTTACGTGGTCAGATCAGCCTTGCAGTTCATTGTTTTTGTTCATTCAGTTTTTGGCTGGTTAGGTCTCTCGTAGATCCTACGTATCATTAGCAGCATTATCGTTTGCGGTCTTCTGCAGTTTACTTTTATTTCGAAATAATGGCGGCCGCGATGTCGGGCGCTGCGATCGTCTATAATGCTTATTTTAGTATACTAACGAGAAGTTCAAGGACTACTGCAAAGCTGATACAACGAGTAAATATATTGGTAGTTTCTTGGTGTTGCGGATGGTGTGATCACCAAATGACGTAAAACAAAATATTCAATAGACACTGAACAATACCCACACCACAACACAAAAGCTAACCAACAATGGCTTCCGCAACACCAAGAAACACCCAATATATTTGAAACAATATTACCATATTAGTTAGAGCGCAATTACCACACACCACCTCTAACAATATTAATTTACCACCGGGCTCTTTCCATTGTGGACAAGATTGTGCCACTTGTCCTTACATCACTAACGGTCTTAAAGACTATATTTTTTATTCTACAGGCGAAACCCGTTCCATCACTTCACATATAACCTGTAACACTAAAAACTTAATCTACATGATACAATGTATCCGCTGCCATTTACAATACATTGGTGAAACTAAGCGACGTCTTAAAGACAGATTTAACGAACATCGACGTTCCGTTGACAAACCAAACATTAAATCCAAACCTACTACTGTCTCTGAACACTTTCTTTCCCATTCTAACCATTTCAACACTGACATGCAACTTATTCCACTAGAAATAATTCACAATTCACGGGATTCTATTCGAAAAGCCAGAGAGTCGTATTTAATAGAGAGAGCGAAAACAGAACCACGTGGGTTGAACAGACGTGATGAATTGTAGTTTACGTATACTAGCCTTATCTTTAGTTTTTATTATCTTGTAGGTCATTTCCGCCCGTCCTCTTGTTTTAAATATGTATTGCGACATTCTCCTTTATATAATGTTGTATTTTCATTTTATAATTTAGTAACATCTTATAACCTGAAGAAGGTTGGTCTGGCCAGCCGAAATATTGTTTGAAATATATTTACTCGTTGTATCAGCTTTGAAGTAGTCCTTGGACTTCTCGTTAGTATATTATCCAGGGGCCGGGTGTGTGTGTGTGTGTGTGTGTGTGTGTGTGTGTGTGTGGGGGGGGGGGGGGGGGGTGGTAATTATACACATCAAAGCACACTGGTTATGCTCCCGATCAAAGAGAAAAACAAATTTCTAAAAACTTATAAATATATCAAGTTTATTCACCATAACAGACCCATTTTACCAACACCCACCTTTTATAAAGGCCATTTGACATAATTTGCTAGCCTGAGGTATGATACCCACCCCTCCCGTGTGTACTTATGGATGACATACACACTCCCTTCGCTAGTCCCCTGGTGCACTTAACATAATCCTCCATTCTGGCCAGGAGGCTGACATAGTTGTACAGCCCTCCCCCACATCCCCCTCCAGCTGCATGCATGGGCTCAAATTATCTGCCCATCTCTCACACTCACCCAGTACCTTCACCCCCTTGTTATGAATGGGCCGAAAGCCAGGCACTGGAAAACGGATCCCTGGCAAATGAATCTTCAGAGGTAAGTTGTTGTTACTGTTATCATCACTGGAATCCCGGGGGGGTGTACTCTGCAAATTTTTGAGTGCCGCTGGGACTATGAGACCCTTAACCTATACTAGACCATTTTAGCTGCATTTTGCAACCCTATTCTAGACTAAAAACCCTACCCTATCCTAGACCTATTCCAGACTCGCTATTTTCCAGAAACTCGTTCACTATCAGTCTAAGATGCACACTAGTAAACCTTTTCAGGAGCCGATTACCTCGGCTCCTGACCTTGTCCAGACTAAATTCTTCAGCATTTTCTTTCACGGTCCCTTGCTTTCTCGTTTTCATTTTTATCTTTGGACCGTAGATCTTGGATGATCCGTTATGCTGCGTCATTATCGTTATGCTGCGTCGGTAACTCGGACGTTTGGCAGCTTATTTGGGGTGGCCCCGGACGCCCCAAGCCGCTATATGGCGATCTCGGACGCCCCAATCCCTATTACTACTCAGTGCTTGTGAATGCTGGTCCGGTACGAGACCACCCCACAGTTGCTTGTGAATGCTGGCCCGGCACGAGACCACCAATTGAAAAAACACCACCCCTGTATATACCAACCCACATGGCAATGGCACAGAGGCCCGATGCGAGACCGGCTCAACGTCTTGACTTCAACCCAAGGAACTATGATTACTTCGGTAATTGGCTGCATGGTTATAAGATGAACGTCCCTAATAATTACCAAATCAAGGATCTGAATTTATTCTTCATAACTAATAAGGCGGCCATTCTCCAGAAAATTGCACGCGAAGTCACAGAGCTTGGCGGGGTGAAGGTCACTTTGTCATTCGATGTTCATTTTTCAATGGCAGGTGATGACAATCGAGAAATTGATCACTTCTTTTGGAACGTTAACCCACTGATTGTACCACATCCCTATCAGCTTCGAGATGGGGGCATCCTGGAAGACATTGTGAGTGGTTTTGAGGAAGAGGTTGCAAGATGGCAGCAGTTGGGTTCTGGTTGGGTGATTGATAAAATCAAAACTGTTTACCTTGAGTTCGGGGTGTACCAGCCTCTACGAGGCGGCACATTTATCCCAACACCATCAAAGCTCAGGTCAAAGCAGGCCATCATTAATGTAAAGAACAGAGACAATCAGTGTCTACGTTGGGCACTGCGATCGGCATTGTTCCCCGCCGAGGCGCATTCAGACCGGCCAGGCAGTTATCCCATTTATGATGGTCTAGACTTAACTGGAGTTGATTTTCCAACGCCATTGAGTCAGATTTCCAAGGTTGAACGCCAAAACAACCTTGCAATCAACATTTATGGCTGGAAGAACAACAATGTGGTTGTAATCAGAGTCAGTGAGCTAAAGGACCCCAATCTGCGAAGGATTAATCTGATGTTGCTCACAGACACACACACTTCGCATTATTGTTACATCAAGAGCATGAGCAGACTTCTACACAGTGATTTCAACGCAAGGCGCCGCATGCATCACTGTGACAGGTGTCTCCAAGCCTTTTCTTCAGAAAGGGTTCTCACCGATCATCTCTTCTATTGCAGGGGAGTCAAAGGCAGGCCGGCACGAGTTGAAATGCCAAAAGAAGGCGAAAACTTCCTCCACTTTGAGAACTTCCAGAACCAGATGAAGAAGCCTTGGGTTATTTATGCTGACTTCGAAAGCATTGTCGAAAAAGTCCACGGTTGCATCAGATCCTCAACAGAGCAGCACCACTGCGGCATCCATACATAAACCCTGCGGGTTCTGCATGTTAGCTGTTCGCTCTGATGGGGAGACAAAGGGACCTTATCTATACAGAGGAGAGGACTCGGTGCCGGTCTTTCTTGACTGCCTTCAGCAGCTGGAAGGAGTGATCATAGACGAACTACAACACATGAAGCCTTATTCAATGACGAGAAATGAATGGATTGAATTCAACCGTGCAACTGACTGTTACATCTGTAACAAGTCTCTCACCAAGAAGAACCACAGGGATGCCATTGCGGTCTATGACCCAAACACCGGAGAATACGCGGGCCTTGTTCATCGTCACACCAACAGATGTTATCAAAAGACATTCAAAACTTACATCTGGGGTGATGATGGTGAATTAGAAGAGTTCCCATTTGTTGGGCCAAGAAACAAATGGCAGCCCGCCACAGACAATTTATTCGAGCAGGTCGACTGTCGTTTCTACGGGGAGTCTCTAATCTAAGACTCTGTTCGAGACGCAGTTAAAGATCATTGCCACATCACAGGCAAATATCGGGGTGCGGCTCACAGTTTTTGCAACATCAACCATTTCCGAACCAACCCGAAAACGGAAATAATCCTAGTAATCTTTCACAACTTGAAGGGTTATGATGCACACCACATCATCAGTGGAATTGCAGACATTCAATCCGATTTGAAATGCATCCCCAACAATATGGAGAAATACATCTCTTTCTCCCTCGGCAAGCTGAGGTTCATTGACAGCTTGCAGTTCATGCAGTCAAGCCTCAGTGCCCTGGTTGAAGCAAACAAGCCAGAGTCCTTCACAATCACGGCAAGCCATGAGAATAACCAAGCCAAACGAAACCTTCTCCTGCAAAAAAGGATTTACGCATACGAATACATGGACTCTTGGACTCGATTCGAGGAGACCTCTCTCCCACCGAAGGATGCCTTCTACAGCGAGCACAAGAAGGAAGGCATCTCAGATAAAGAATACGCCCACGCGCAAAAAGTGTGGGAGGTATTTTGGTGCAAGACGCTTGGAGATTACCACGACCTCTACCTTGAGACAGATGTGCTTCTTCTGGCCGATGTTTTCGAGAACTTCAGAAAAACATGTCTGCAACATTACAAGCTTGACCCGGCACATTATTACACAAGCCCTGGCCTCTCCTGGGACGCCCTTTTCAGGTATACGGGCATCAACCTGGAGCTGCTCACAGATGTTGACATGCACCTCTTTGTTGAAAGAGGCTTGCGAGGTGGTATATCCATGGAGAGCAGGCGGCACTGCAAGGCTAACAACCCCTATCTTCGCGATCACAACCCCAACGAAGAGTCAAGTTACATCATGTATCTCGACGCGAACAATCTATATGGATGGGCCATGAGTCAGCCACTCCCAGTTGGCAACTTCGCATGGTGCCCTGTCTTTCCAACACAACACCAGATCAGGAAGTGGAGGCCAAACAGAAAGATCGGTTACATCTTCGAGGTTGATCTTGAGTACCCCGAGGAGCTGCACGATAAGCACAACGCTTATCCTCTTGCCCCAGAAAGGCAGGTCGTTCCAAAGGCATGGATGTCTCCATACCAAAGGGCCTTGGCAGAGGGACAGCCAGAAGACAAGACACAGAAGCTGCTCCTTACCCTAAACAACAAATCCCGGTATGTGTTGCATTACAGAAATCTCCAGCAGTACCTGGATCTTGGAATGAAGTTGACGAAAATCCACAAAATGCTCAAGCTCGAGCAGAGGGCTTGGATGGAGCCATACATCTCCCTGAACACCGAGCTCAGAAAGAAGGCCACTTCCGATTTTGAGAAGAACTTCTTCAAGCTCATGAACAACTCAGTCTTCGGTAAGACAATGGAGAACCTCAGAAATCGAATCGACATGAAGCTTGTCCGATCGCACGAGCAAGACAAGATTAGAAAGCTTATCGCAAGCCCACTGTTTTCCAGAGCAACAGTATTTGGAGCTAACATGGCGGGGATCCAGATGCACAGGGAGAAAATCCTCTTCAACCGCCCAGTCTACACAGGCATGTGCATCCTTGATCTTTCCAAAACAGTGATGTATGACTTCTATTACAAACATCTCAAGCTGAAATATGGTCCACGCGTAGACCTACTTTACACAGACACAGACTCTCTACTCCTCGAGATCAAGACGGATGATGTCTACAAAGACATGGAGAACCTTCGGGATGAACTCTACGACACAAGTGATTATCCCAAGGACCATCCACTCCACAGCCAGCTTAACAAGAAGGTCATCGGTAAGATGAAGGACGAGTGCGCAGGTAAGCCGATCTCAGAGTCTGTGTCTCCGCTCGAAGATGTACTCCATCTTACTAGAGGGCGACAAAAACATAAAGAAAGCAAAGGGCACCACCAAGGTTGTCACAAAGAAAGAGATTACCCATCAGAATTATAAGGAAGCTCTCCTCGACCAGCGAACCTTCAAGCATGGGATGAACAGGCTCCGAAGCAAAGGCCACCAAATCTTCGGCGAGCACATCACCAAGACAACGCTCTCTCCCTTTGACTCCAAGCGCTGGATCAAGGAAGATGGCATCAACACGCTGGCATACGGACACAAAGACGCGCACTAGAGACCTGCTGGGGGCAACTGAGTGCCCGGTGGCACAACCATCAACTCCTCACGCACAAACCCGCGCTTGGGGCCATCATAGAGATAATAGACGGCCGGCGCATCTGGCTTGGTGACAATCCTTTGTATTTGGTAGACTTTCAAAGACCAGATTGGATCAGTCGCCCGTCTCCCACCCCCTTCCACCTCACCGGGGTAATACAAGTATCTCAAATTGATTCGGGGTGGGAGTTTTTTCTCATTCGCCCCCACTGGTCTCAAAAATGGGGTTGCGGGTTTGGCGGAGGTGGCTTTCTCTTTGATTGCTTGAGCGGGCTTCTTGCCAGTCAGCCGGGTCACTTCATTGTTCAAGGCCGAGACAACTGCAGGCAGCCGTTTGACCCATTCTGTCGAGCGCCCAGAGGGGAGATTCATTTCAACAGCATATTGATAACCAAACAATCGTTCAGCCAGGGTTCTGTTAAATCTTTCAACAATCCCTTGGTCTCTGTGGATATCAACACGCCCACGGCGAATGGTTGTTTTATGGGCCCCATCTCTTTTGTCACGGCTCCCATAAACTCTGTTCCCGGGTCTACTTGCAACAGTTGTGGCCATTTCAAAGGCCCGCGTCTGTAAATCCGTGCCAACGCCTTAGAAACTTCATCAGACTCTTTCGAAGTCAAGTGCTCTGTTGCTTTGTAACGGCTTGCTACATCAACAACTGTCAAAGCATATTTGTAAATCTTCCTCCCGTGAGGCAGTTTGTCGTGTGGCAAAAACAGAAGGTCCGCTTGATGCACTGCATTGGGTGAGGAGACATCAAATTTGGGCCGAGGGATGTAGCGGGGCGCCGGGAGATATATTTGCCAAAGGGCTTGTTTAGCCAGCCATTTCTTTGCCACCTCCTCTGAGAACTTGGCCGCAGTGGCCAGCTTTTTTACAGCGTCAAGTCCTTTCCAATAGCCTTTAGGACTGTAATAGATCTTTGAGAGTTTGACCTCCAAAGGGGTGGTATATATGTTTGTTTACAGAAAGCGATAGGCCACATACCCACCCGCAAGCAGGGTGCTTCCAATGAACACAAGTTCACCAGTCTGCTGTTGTGGGCTGGGCTTGTAGAAGTCCGAGAACTGAGGCTCTTTGTAGTCTTTGATTTGTTTATCTGGTTGCGATTTATGCATCCGGTTATACAAGACCAGGGATTGGTCAGTGGTTGGGAAGTTTTGGCTAGCTTGGTGTTTAATCCGATCGTTGGTTGCAATCCAGTCTAGGAGCTTGGTGCGGTCCTTCTGGTATTTGGCGTAAGCCGTTTGGTATTGTTCCAGGGCTTTGTCATGCCGGATTTTCTCATCCATTGCTGCCTTTCCGTTATCACCAGACAGATATTTCGCGAGATACTTGCCGCCAGTGAAAGCGGCCACATTGAGAACAGCGCCAAGGGCCATTATTGCAATGCTGGCCATTGTGGCCGTGCGTATACATATGGTTTTTACATGTTGTCTGGGAGGATTTTCTGGTCCTCGAGATATTTCTTCAGCGCGATGCTGCCAGCCATGACGGCTGTGAACTTGACGTAGTTCATCAAGCTTGCACTGGTGTCGGCAGTAAAGTTTTCTTTGATGGTCTTTTTCCCAATCCAACCAATACCAGCGACAAGGCCAGTGATTGTTGCGGCGTCGAGGATAGACTTCACAAGGTTGTTGTCAGACATGGTTTGTGTGCAGTATACATATGTGTTTGTTTTTTTATTCCATTTTTCTAATGCCTTGTCTTACCGGAATTCGAGATGGGGGTTGTTCTGGTGGTGAGGCTGGTGGTGGTGTGTTTGCTGATGTGTTTGCTGGTGGTGATGTGTTTGCGGATGTGTTTGCTGGTGGTTTGCTTGGTTTGCGGCCAAGCTTTTGCATTATGGCTTCGCGTTGGTAATACACCCTTGCAGCAGAGACAATCAACCCTCCAAACCCCAGAATATAAACGATTGAGTTGCTGTTGGTGTCGCTTGTTGCGTCACCGGTGTCACTTGTTGCCACGCTGGGGTCACCAGTTGAGGGTGCAGGCTTTTGTGCTTCGGCCTTTTTCTTTGCTTCACGGGCCAGGCGGTTGCGTTCTGCTAGCCTTTTGCCAGAAGCAACGCGGCCGGGGTTCTTTTCTGTTGCAGGCTTTGTTTTCGGGGCCTCAGAGGTAACACGTGCAGGTGTTGGAGTTGGAGTTTCTTCAGGGATCGTCTCGAGTGGTGTGGCCATAGTGGGTACATATATGATTTTGAAAATGTGACAAGTGTGCTGACAGGTTCCACCCAGGTTCCAGCCAGGTTCCAGCTAGGTTCCTTCAAGGTTGCTGCGAGGTTGCTGCCAGATTAACACCAAGCCTTCAAGTGGATAGCCTTCACTGCCTCTGCTTGGATGTGTGAGTTGGGGTTGGTGTTTGGTTTCTTCCAATTATATTAAGTCAGGCTCTCGTTCAAACTTGATGTGTTTTGTTGTGATGAGAGCAGCATTGGCAAGCGCCAGCCATCGTCCGCATCTCAGGGCAAGACCTCCAGCAAGATTTGACATCTCCTGGTAGATGATGTAATCATATTTTAGTTCTTTCTGAAATTCCTTGACATCCTCAATGTGGACCACCATGCCAACTCCTTTGGACACGAGCATTATGGCGGAATCAACTAGGGATTCTGTTGTCTTGTTGCCGACATAGGCGTCGTACCTTTTGAAGTACTTGTCAACGTCCTTGTCTGACAGGCGCTTGACATGATCGTGTGTGAGCTGCACGCCGATAGATTCTTTGGCCTTGCCGGTTGAAACAAGGATTGCCAGCTTTTCACGTTTGGCAGGAATGCCATCGTCACACACGAGCCCTGTGAGAGGTGTGGTATCAGGGGTGGCCTCCAGCATCTGCATTACTTCGTTCAAGGCGACCTGGTCTTCAGCTGCTTGTGCCATCATCAGGGTATATATATATATATATATATATATATATATATATATATAGAATGAGTTGTAATTATCAAGCTTCCAACTCCATGTCTTGACTTGATTTTGCTTTATTGGCCCTACGTTTCGGCCATCACGGCCTTCTTCAGGGGAGTTACAAGTGTATACACTTGTAACTCACTTGTAACTCCCCTGAAGAAGGCCGTGATGGCCGAAACGTAGGGCCAATAAAGCAAAATCAAGTCAAGACATGGAGTTGGAAGCTTGATAATTACAACTCATTCTACATTAACCTTTTCAAGCTACAAGATCGCACTTTACTAGAGTGATCCTCTGTCTTCGACAAGGCATACAGCATTGTTTGAGAGACCTGTCACAACACTATATATATATATATATATATATATATATATATATATATATGTATATATATATATATATGTGTGTGTGTGTGTGTGTGTGTGTGTGTGTGTGTGTTTATTTTTCAATAATTCTCTTGATGTCGGGCAAAAGAGTTTCAATCTCTCGTATAAGCCCCGCCATGGTGTCTGGCATAGAATTCAACCGCAAGGGATATCTGTTGAGAAGCATGAGGCGCAGATCTTCCTCACTAGCGGCTTTGATAATTTTGTTTTGCGCATCAAGTGTGTGTTTGTGCAATTCATCCAAAAGCCGTGAATGCACCGTGAGCTTGTGTAGGCTGGTTGGCGCATCCATGGTATATACATATATTTGTGTTTAAACCTTGTACTCAATTCCATACGCGTGCCTCAAAGAGAAAACCAGGTGGGAAAACTTGCGGGATTTGAGCCTTGCGATAAGCACTTTGTACTCCTCATGGGAGAGCTCGCCGGCATAGTCTTCGAAGATGGCCTTAGTTGTCTTGCTGGAGGGCGTGTAAAAGAGCACGATCGCTGCAATGTTATCACGATATGGCTTGGCAATGCTGGTGATCTGCTGGGTCAAGACCCACACGGATATGCCGTCATGCCTTGCGCTGAACCCCAGATTGACCAGCTGGCTCGTGCGGCCTCTGACATCTTTTGAGGCGGCGCAGTCATCGAGTATGAATAAAGTGTTGGTGCATGTGAAAAAGAAGCTCGCCAACTTCAACCAGTCTTCGATCTCATGCTGTTGGCAGACAATCACTAAGATGTGCGGATCGCGGTCCACGAAGCCATCGTATGTCTTGTTCTTGACAAATGTTGGGCAGTATAAAACGATGTAATCAAAAGTACCCCTAAAAGGGCCTCGCAGTTGGTTTAGAAGATACTGTGTCTTGCCAGAGTTAGTGGGGCCCACGATTAGTGTGTTGAATGGCAGCTTTCTTGGGTCCATAACAAACACCTATATTAGTTGGTTTGCAAACTGGTGGAGAGGGCGCCTTTGCCAGAAGTCTTTGTATTTCATTGTATGATAATGGTCTGGTAGATGGCAGGGGAGCCGGCTTATCGTAAAAGTTGATCTTGCCTGTTGCTTGTTTTGTGGCCATGGGGGCTGGTGGTATATATATGCGTGTACGTGTGTGCGTGTGTGCGTGCGTGTACGTGTGTGCGTGCGTGTGTGTGTGTGTGTGCGTGTGTGTCTTAGTACTTTACAGATTCCAGCTGCCTGCTCATGATGTTCATCTGTGAGTCTGAGATGGTGAAAATGTGACGGTTTGCATTTCCCGAGCCGGTGGCGTTTCTTTCAATCTCGAGTTGCACGCCATCCTGTGTGTTGACGAGCCGTTGGCCGTTGCCGTGCAGAGCTGGGTCAGCCATGGACCGCAGGTCAATCCAGAGACCAAACTTGTTGCCTGTGAGATATTTGGTCAGGTTCATGTTGGGCCTGCCGCGAGTCTTAAAGTGTCGGTTTATTTCACTCCACATGTCAGTACCGGCGATGCCCTCATTGTAGACCCTGTTTGGAACCCGATTTACGGTGACCTTCACTTTGGTGATGTCGGGATTGAAATAGTTCTCAGAGTCCCTGGCACCCGCTACATAGGGATTGTTGAACAGCAAGAGGATGCTCTTGAGAGACCGGCGCTGTGGGTTAACTCGAAGATTCATCCGAGTGTCCCCGCCTTTTGTGAAGGGATGCACCCGATCTCGCATTACGAAGTCATAGGCGAACTCCTTGCCATTAGTGTAAGTGCTTGTTGCCTCGTCGGCCAGACTCTTACTTCTGATCGTCTCGTACTCCAGCTGGATGTTTTCCAACTTGTACACGAGCTTGCTTGTGTCTGAGCCTCGGACAACTTGGCTTGCGGGGGCAAGGGTTAGTTCGAAGACCAGATCACTGTATAGGGCCTGAGGGTACATGATTCCGTGATCAGTTAAGATTTGGTGATCCAGTTTGATGCGGTACTTATTTTTATAAATTGTTTCCAGCTTGTTCTCTGCATCCACGCCGGAAGTCTTCTTGTCGCCAGCACCAGACCGAATCTTGCACAAATCCACACTCTGGATGCCCTCCATAAGCATGTTGTCCCGCTCATCCACTGAGAGGAATAGGTCTTCGAAGATCTTGTAGATGTCGTACCCAACCGTGTCCTCGACGGTGGTGGCGCCAAACTTTACAACGAACCTGTCCACCAGGGCCCTAGAAACATTTTGCACGAGAAAGTTGTTAGCGTGACCCCAAGCTAGGTTAATGTTGAACACAAGTGCAAGCGAGCCGGACACAAGGACATCATGCTCGCCCAGCTTGTGCACCGAGACGTACAGTGTCTCGCCGGGATTGGCCTCAGATGGGTTGAATGTGATGCGCTTAACGGTTCGCTCTGCCTTCATGGCACCCAGTGTCTTTTCACTGTGAGATGGAAGTAGATTCGGTTGCACAGCCATGGTATATATTTGTGTTTTTTAAACTTATATTTATATATCATCATGACTGAGACTCCCACAAGAGCAACAAGGCTCCCGCACAAGAGCAACAAGGCTCCCGCACTGAAGAAACCTCTTTCATTGCAGGGGCTACTCCAGGCCGGCGATTGTTAAAAGCGGATGATATGGCCTATTTCGAGGTTAAGGAAGAGTTTGCAAACGCAGACAGAAAGCAACTTAATTTTCGGTACGAGCCGAAACCAAAATCAGGTGGGGCCATCATCGAGGTAAAATATCATACAAGAGACAAATGGTATCCTCTTTACACAAAAAGCCGTGGGGGTTTCGAAAAGACTCTCAACGCTTCTCTTCCCAAAGAGATCAAAGCTGCTCTCGGAAAGTCTGTGGATGAAGAGTTCAATGAGACAAATGCTGCATTTGAAGCAAATCAAAAAGAACTGGAAGCAAAACAAAAACAAAAACAACAAATAGAACAAACGCTTGCTGATACACAAAAACTTCGCCGCGACATGGATGCCCTCAGAAATAAAAGCAAAGAGGCTGATGACCAGATTCAAGAGATGGAAGATGCACATGGGCCACTGAATACGGAGGCAATACAAAGACTGAAAAATGAAAAGAGAGCTCTTGAAGCTGAGCATCAAGCTAAACGAAAAGAACTGGACAAGATGCCAAAAGCTGCTCAACAAGCAGACAAACTACAAAAAGACATCGACAAACTAAAACTTAACGAAGGGGGATTAGAAAGACGCTTAGAAGAACTTAGAGCAAAAAAGGACGCTGTAAAACCACTGGACGAACTGAAACAGAACAAAGAAGAGCTTGAACGGCAGAACGCTGAAGACAGGCGCGCCATAGAGGATGAGGGCACTTCTCCCTCTGAAAGAGAAGCCGCGGAAGCCCGGGTTGCTGAACGTGAAGAAGAGCTGGCAAGGCTCAATACAGAAATTGAGGTGCGGGAAAGGGGCATGTCTTTGAGAGAGAAGGTTAGAGAAATCTTCAAGAAATATGGATGGACCCTGCAAGCGATTGTTCTGGCAGCTGGCATCACCATCAGCGCTGTGGTACTCGCCACCTTGAACGGCCTTGCAAAGGCCACCAAGGCTATTGGAAATGGGCTTAAAGAGCTTGGCAAAAAGGCAGCCAAATCCCTGCCTGGCCTCATTGGCTCAATTGTGAGCTTCATCTTCAAAGCGGCTGGGTCGGTCATCTCCTTTCTGGGTGAACACGCCTGGCTGCTCATCCTTGCCGTGGTGGCCTTCCTTGTTGAAAGGATCACTAAGCGTTCGAAATCTTGAACACTTATCTGAACCAAACGAAAAAAAGCCTGCCAAAGCAAGCGCACCCACAGTAATGAGGGCCTTGTTTACGTGATGTGAGTCGGGCTGTTGTGTGGGCTGTGGTGTCGGCTGTGGTGTTGGTGTGGGGGCTGGTTGTGGTGTGGGTGTGGGTGTGGGGCTGGTTGTGGTGTGGGTTGTGATGCCCTGTGCCTGTGTAGCCTGTTTATATATCGGGTTTGAAGGGTGGCTGTTTGGTGGATTAATCTTTGTCGGTCCACCGTCCATGAGGCGAAGGGAGGCTCTTTTTGTGCCCAGATTGACATCGTTGTTCACACCGAGCTTCATTCCTTGCGTTGCCTCCTTGAGATTGTTGTTGTACCCCACCACGCTCTCTGTGTTTATAACCATGCGTGATGGCATGAGCCAGCTTCCGGGTGCTGTCGCAAAGTCTAAGCGCACTTTCGTTGCTTGGATGGCAAGCTGGTATCGCTATACGCTTGTTGCGATGTCGTTCAGTATTATGGCTCCTCTAGATGGGTAAGGAAGACTCTCTGCGTTTCGAACGCCCGGCCTCCTCTTCCAATGATGCTGCTGCTGGTTTTGGCTTGTGAACCAAGAATGCAGTACACAAAGGCCTCGATTGAGCGCGAGCCCTGGCTGTGTTAGCCCTTGTGCATAATTTGACACAAAGTGCTCGAACTGGGTGCCCGCCACTTGGTCGTTGCGGACGAAAGATATTCCATTGGCGCGATAGTTTGGGTCTTTTCTGTCAGTCACGCGCTCATCATTGAACAGAGCTAGATCGGGGTCTGGTAAAGGTGTAATCGGTAGAAATGTTGCCCTCTCCAGTTACTCCAATATACACATTGTCAAGCCCGTGGTTCTTGCCGTATGTGTAACGGAAGTCAGAACTGGGGTCGACACCGAACTCTTGGCAAATCGATGTTGTACTTGTTGTCTTTCTGGTTGAATGTGGGTTCGTCTGGCAAGGCGCTCACGCTCTGTACCCCACCCAGCTTGTAGAGTATTCGTCGTGTTGTGAAATAGACGTGAAACCTGTAAAACGACTGGAGTTGTGGGGTTAGGGTTAAGCTGGAGTTCTTATCAAAGAGAATGTCACGCGAGATTCCGCAGCCGGTTGTTGCACACCACAGTGCGAAAGAGAGTTGTCGTGGGCAAAAACTCATATGCGGGCTGCCGAGCCACTTTCTCCCATATTTCGCGGTTGTGAATGAAATCTGCGTATCTCTGAAGATATTTCTGTATTTCGTTGTGAAATAATCAGTTGGTGTGACATAGATCTTTTGCTCTTCGTCGTTCAAGACAGAGCCAATCATCATGTCTTTGTCGATTGTGGTGGAGAAAGCAACAGCAGGGATTGGCTTTTGTGCGTTTCGGTTCAACGTCAACTGATAGGGAAAACCGCCAATATACTCTAAGCCAAGGGCGTCTTTCAGGGCTTGTGTCCAATTCTTGTGCGGTATGTCTGAGGGCATAGCCCATGAGCCTTGCCCCTCTGGGAAAAGCACAACTGCTGTGGCTTTGTGCTTTTCGTCGAAAGAAACTTCTGTTTTGAATCTTGACATATCAGCGTGCGGAAAACGCCTTTTGAAGTCTGAGATTGCTTTAGCCTTGGCCGCTGTAGAGAGTTTTGCGGCTTCTGGCGTTCTCATCCAAGCCATTTGCGGATCTACTTTTATAGGGTGTTGATAGATATTAGGGGGGCTATAAAACGGGTTAAAAACGGGCTAAAAAGGGTTAAATCCACCTTGCCTGCCAAACATTGTTTGTATATATTTAGATATTTAAAATATATATATATATATATATATATATATATATATATATATATATATATATATACACAATCATGGTTATGCTAAGAATCTTCACACATTCGAACCCTCACACAATCTACTTCGATCAGCCGCTTCCGAAACCGAGTTTCATCCGGCTTATCGCTTTCTGGCTTTATAATTCGTGGAATACTTTGGAAGAAGACGGAACAATAACATGGTATACAACCGGCGAAAATAAAAAAGGAACTGTCTTGAAATTGCCGGGAGGACATTACACTCCAGACACTCTGAGGGCTTGGATACTTAACTTTTTAAGAATCAACCAGTAAGAATATATGTCGCAAACGATGAACCCAATGCGAGATTGCGTGTGGAAAAATATTTTCCTAATGATGTAGAACTTAGTCCTAATTTGGCTAAATTGCTCGGCATAAGTACTAAATTACAGAGTAATACATACATTAAAAAATTTACAACACCAGCGATGTTTTACATTCACTGTGATCTTGTTGATAAAAAACAAACCTTACTCAATGGAAAGCCTTCGGATGTTTTGGGGATGGCGAAAATTGATGACGGATTATTTAGTTACAATAAGTATGAATACGCTGAGCAAAGAGATAATGCTGCATATCTTAAAACATCGTCTGGTAAATTTGTAAACAGTTTAACAATTTCAGTCAAAGGCGAACACGGAGAGCTTTTTGATTTTAATGGCTTACCTTTATTTTTTGAAATAGAAATAATATAAAAAACTATATATATACAATGGTGGTGCTAACAATCGTAGTTCCTTCGAACCCACACACCATCTACTTCGAGCACCCGCTTACGAAACCGAATTACATCCGGCTTGTCTCTTCTTGGCTTTATAATTCGTGGCATAATTTGAAAGAAGTAGCAGTTATTTCAACAACAACAACACCTAACCCTAATGGATCAACGCCTATAGTGAACATGCTTCCAGGGTATTACACTATTGAGAGCTTAGCAGATGATTTTGAAAACATAAACAAGGCTAACAGCTTTTTAGATTTATCAGCCATTCCTTATAAACCAATTGGCACGATGATCATTTACAATAAAAGTAATGCAAAGTTTAGTAAAAATCTGGCCGAATTACTCGGCATAAATCCTAAACTGCTCTTAACAACATTCGTCAAGCGTTTAACATCGCCAAGCACTTACTTTATCCACTGCGATCTGGTTGATAAAGAACAGAACCTGTTCAACGGGAATCCTTCTATAGTTTTGGCTAAATTTGATCTTCGCGGAAAGCCATATGAGAAAGTTTTCTATGAGTCAACACAACAAAACATCTTGCGTGACGTCTCGTCTGGCGATTATGTAAACAGCATAACTCTGTCTGTGAGGGATGAGAACAATGACCTTTTTGATTTCAATAACATGCCCCTAGAATTTGAATTAGAAATAAATTAAAATGTAATATATACAAACCATGAGCTCGGCTAACGTGTTGCCATCGGCTCCTGAATACAGCGAGACTCAATCGCTTTACCCAGTCTTGCAAAATGGTGATGACTTCAGACTCAAGAAAATCTCAGATCTTCAGAAAGAACTTGAGTCACAGGCTGACCACTATAGGCAAGTTGCGAAGAAATACAAGCGAACACACACCATTGTTCACGGAACAGCAGTAAGCCTTGGTTTAATTTCTACAGGCTTGTCTTCAGCCACCATCGTCACAGCTCTGACTGGAGTTGGGCTCATCGCCAGCCCTGCTCTTGCCAGTGTTGCTGCTGTTACAGGTTTTTCATCGGCCAGCCTCACTGTATTTAGCAAGCGGCTCGAGAAAAAGATCACGAAACACGAAAAAATCTACATACTCGCCCTTGCAAAACGAAACTCTGTCTGTGAGCTGGTTTCAAAGGCTCTCAATGATAAGAGGATCAGCGATTCAGAGTTTACAATCGTCCTCCGTGAGGTTGAAAGATATCACGAACTAAAGAACGCAATCCGCTCTGGTGAAACAAAGACCACCAAAGTAAACAAGCAAACTCAAACGCTAGATCTTGAAAAACTCAGAGGCGAGCTTCGCAAAAAAGTCAAAGAAGAGTTTCAAAAAAAAATCAATCGGCTTGCCGCCGTGTCCAAGTCACATTTGAAAGAGTAAACTCTGGTTTTAATCTACAAATCTTGAGGGAAAAAGTCCGCCACACCTAGGCGCTAGAAACCCCATAAATTCCGAAGCGCCCCCTAAATACCGAAGCGCCCCATACATTTCGAAGCGCCCCAGAAAAACTTTTTTCAACAAAGTTGGGGCGCTTCGGTATTATGGGGGCGCTTCGGTATGTTTGAGAAGCTTCGAAAAGTTGTAATTTTCTAAATACGGCCTTTACACAACGATACCGGAAATCACGGGAACCCCCAATTGAAAAAAAACAATTGTAATGTATAAACATGAGTTCGCCGCACGGCTCAATGAACTTGACAAAGAACACAAATTTGCCATCCTTCAATCGCTATACGGCAGCGATTACAGAAAAGAAATAGACCGCTTGTGCCCGCCTGAAAAACTTTATCAGATCTACGAAGATATGGGGTGGGCAGAGATTGGGAAGCAATATCTACAAAAAAATAACAACATTCAGCTTGAACGTTGGGACCGAAGATTCCTGTCTTGTTATACATGTGGTGGCTCATTTTTGCAATCAATCGATTCTTGTGAACTTTATTGCAAAAAATGCGGCCGTGTGGAAGATGATGAGATGATGATGAGATGATGATGCTCCGGCATGTACACATCAAAACAATTTTCACAAGCCAAGGCAAAGTCAGTCGGGGCGAAGTTATGCGTTTGGGTATGCTTTGAACCGGCTTATCAAGAAGCTCAAATTTCTGTCTGTGGAATTGACTCTAGATCAAATCTATGAAATGAAACGCATCTTCAAACAAATAGAAGCTCGGCTTCCGAGAATCTCTTATACGTTTGTGCTCTACAAAATCCTGGACATTATAACACCGTATGAAGCCCCGCAACGGGCGATTGTAAATTGCCTGAGACAACAGATGTCAAATGATATGATAATTAAAAACGAACATTTATGGGACAATGCATTCAGAGATCTGGAGTAAGCATTTCCGCTTTCTCAATTAGAAAGGCTTCCAACATGGCACTGTCATCACCGATGTTGTTTTCAAAAAAGTTTCACTAGTTCTGGTTTTGTTAAGTTGTTTTTGTTTTCATAAATTTTCATGAAAACTTTTGACCGATTCGTGAATATTTTCTAAGAAATTTAGTTGTTTTGTTTCCCAAATTTCTGTTATGCGAAGAAGGCAACTGCCTTATAATAGTTTGGGGGCCAATATTCACTAAATGTCCTTCTGTTTATTTCCTTCAAAAAATCTAAATCGCTTCGTTTCTGATACTCATCATATGTCATATAAAACCAATCACCACTACACAAGAAATCTCCCGATGAAATTCCTCTCATAATTGTTTCAAACATTGCTGTTGATTTTGTTACGCCGAGGTTAAGTAATTTTGTCTGACCCGGAAATAATTTTTGATTGTAAGATAGAAGATAAATACCACATGCGAGTGCTGATGTTTTTTTTTGTTTTGTGTACAACCCCTTTGTTTGGAAAGGAATTATGTTCAAGGCTAAGGCCAAGCTGCTTCAAAGAACACATTCTGAAATAGGCATCTACAAACAAGCCTTTCTTAACTCTCTCCCCGCTGAGAGCAAGGCCGGTTTGTAATTGATCACGATATTGTTTAAGAATTGTTTTGCCTGTGATCTTTCTGGTGTAAGGGCACTTAAACTCTAACAAGACAATTCCCCTCGTCTTTGTGTGAGAAATATCCGTCTGGGCTGCAAGTGACCTTTCCAAAAAGAGGGTGATCCTTTGCAAGATTTAGAGAGCCCTTATATCCGAAAACTTTGACAGAATGTCTCTTCTCAAAGTATTCACGGACTAGAGGCTCAAATAATGTGCCCCAAGCGCAGGCCACATTTTTGCTCATGTCGATGGGTTTTACTTTTTTGCGAATTAGACTTGACTGACTCTCAAATGGCGAAGATCCTGTCAAGGCAGAAATCTCCGATGCACCGATTGGATTTTGTCTGGCTTTGACCCATTCTTCGCTCTTTTGAATCAGACCAGTCTCGCGTGATTTCAGGAAGGCCTTGAAAGCTTGTACGTTCACCATGTGGATTGGTATGTACAGGAGAGGGGTTTCTTCAATTGGTGTTAACCCCTGTTGAGGTGATCTCGTGCCGGATCGGCATTCACAAGCACTGTGCCACAAGTTGTTGTGGAGCCAGTCTTTGCGCGGCTTCAATTACATATTGCGGTACAATAGATGGAGGGGGTAGAGGAGCAGGAGATATTTGACCTAGAGTTTGTTGAAAGTGTTTGCAGCCTTCAGGTTCTAGATGTGTACATCCACTACAAAGAAGACTTCCATGCCTTGAATGGTTGAATTTTATTCGTTTAACTGATTGAGTCATAACACACTTTCTTCCTCTCCCCATTGTCACAATGTGTGTATACCTACGGGAGGGGGTTTCTTCAATTGGTAATCAGTACGAAGACGGGCAGCCATTTTTTATGTGATTGTAAACCGTTGACTTAGACAATGCTTGCCCGCAACAGGGGAGAATTATTTTCGGGCGTGGTTCTGTTTGCAGATTCTTACAAACGTATTTTTGATGCTCAACAAGAGAATGCCCTTGTGTGAAATTTAAACCGCAATGTCTGCAAGGGTTGTATTCGAACGTCCCTTTGTTCTTTGCATACAAGTCATCACCTTCTTTCAACTCAATTCCCCGCATTTTCAAAAATGCAACAGCAGTCATTGCTTTGTTGTGTGTCATTGCCATGTGGGTTGGTATACACAGGGGTGGTGTTTCTTCAATTGGTGGTCTCGTGCCGGGCCAGCATTCACAAGCAACTGTGGGGTGGTCTCGTACCGGACTAGCATTCACAAGCACTGAGTAGTAATAGGGATTGGGGCGTCCGGGACCGCCCATATAGGGGCTTGGGGCGTCCGGGGCCACCCCCAAATAAGCTGCCAAACGCCCGAGTTACCGGCCCCAAGGACGAATGCAATGAGTCCGCAGGGGCCGGTAACTCGGGCGTTTGGCAGCTTATTTGGGGGTGGCCCCGGACACCCAAGCCCCTATATGGGTGGTCCCGGACCCCCAATCCCTATTACTACTTGTCAGCCCTTGCTTCTTATAGTATTAATACTGTGCCGTAACTAATTTACTCTCCAAAAAGTCTTTCATAAATTCACTATCATCGCCGGTGTTTGAGACAGTTACCTCTTATTTAGTTGGAATTTCGTCGGGGCAACCCTCGATTTCCTCCTCGAAAGCGATTTCTGTTATTTTTTTTCGTATACTAGATAGATTCTGATGAAAATGCTTTACTAATCCTTGAATATTTTCTAAGAAATTTGGTTCTCTTGTTGTTTCAGTCAAATCAAGCAGTTTCCACGCAAAAAATGCTACTGGTTTTGGCATTTCAGATGATTTAAATGCTTGTCGCAAAGAAATCAAACGCTCTCTCTCCTCACCTTCATCTTGTTTTGAAAACCTCATTCTTACTTTTCCATAACAACACCAGATGTTTTTCTCTGCAATAGATTTCATTACATTCTCAAACAAGGATTTCGATGTTTCAGGGGCACCAAGGTCAATGAGGCTTTTTTGATTTTTAGATATTTTTTGTTTGCTAAATAAATAACAAACTCCCCACGCAAGAGTTGTTTTGTTTTTTGTCTTGTATTTATTTCCTCCGTTTAAAAACTGATTTATGGTTTAAACTAGGTTCTAGCTGTTTTAAAGAACACATTCTAAAGTAAGAGTCCACAAATAAACCTTTGTTTACTCTTTCTCCACTAAAATTAAGGCCCGTTTGTATTTAATCTCTATAACAATAAGGGATATTGTTTATAGCTATTTTCCTCTTGAACGGGCATTTAAATTCTAACAAAACTATAGTGTTATCTTTGCTAATAAAATATCCGTCTGGGCTACAAGTGACCTTTCGATAAAGTGGATGATCGCTTGCAAGATTAAGAGAAATACTATACCCAAAAACGGAAACAGAGTGTTTTAGTTCAAAATACTCGCGTACTAGCGGCTCGAATAGATTACCCCAAGTACAAGCCGTAATATTGAGCATATCTGTGGGTTGTATTTTCTTTAACAGCAAGCTTTTTCGTGATTCAAACGGTGAAGATCCTGTCAAGGCAGAGATCTCTGATGCACCAATAGTATTTTGTCTGGCTCGCACCCAGTCGGCGCTCTTTTGTTTCAAACCCGACTTCCTCGATTTAAGAAAGTTTATGAACGCAGGGTATACATTTCTTCAATTGGTGATAACTTGCTATGACGTATTGAGGGTCACGGTATTGTTTTCTATACATGTTATTATCATATGATTTTTTGTTGGCCAATCAGATTGCAGTAAAGTTTTTTATAAATAAAAATACGCAAGTAAATTTTTGTAGTAAAGTTTACTCGCAAAGTTTATAGCAAGATTCAAGATGCCAAAATCATCATCTACTGTAGCTAACCTTAATTGGGCCTAAACGATTAACTTCTAATCTAATTGCGCTAAGAAGCTTAGGCACGATCAATTTATGAAACAAAGTTAGATCCTTCACGGGATAGTTAACCAGAACGGTCATTTTATAACTGCTCAGCCAATCCTTGAAACTGCGATTCTTTTTATAAAGGCAGGGTGTTCCATAGTGGTGTATATATAAAGGGTATAAATTTCTTCACTTGGTAATACCCATTTCCATTGTTGTATGGAGAGGCGTCCGGAGGCGCTTAAAACAGGGTTAAAAGGACAGTAGCATAGGGGATTACCCGCCACGGCCCCGCCAAAAATAAGGGTTAACTCACCCCCATGGAGCCTTCCTTGAATAGTTGCCGACCCCTCCACGGAGCCTCCTCCCGGACCGAATGCAAGGAAGTCCGGGTGGAGACTCCGTGGACGGGTCGGCAACTATTCCAGGAAGGCTCCATGGGGGTGAGTTAACCCTTATTTTTGGCGGGGCCGTGCGGGTAATCCCCTGTACTACTTACACTTTTACGAATCAGACACTCCACAAGCCTAAACAAAACCCCTGACTTGCCATTTCAGCCAATTGTATTGGTGCTATTTTAGTACTGTGGTGTTATGCATAATTTGGCACTTTCCTCAAAGCCGAAACGAAACCCTTAACCTGCCATTTCAGCCAACTGTATTGGTGCTATTTTAGTACTGTGGTGTTATATCTAATTTGGCATTTTCCACAAAGCCGAAACGGAACCCTTGACATGCCATTTCAGCCAATTGTATTGGTGCTATTTTAGTACAGTGGTGTTATGCATAATTTGGCACTTGCCTCAAAGCCGAACCAGAACCCCTGACCTGCCATTTCAGCCAATTATATTGGTGCTATTTTAGTACTGTGGTGTTATATCTAATTTAGCATTTTCCACAAAGCCAAAACGGAACCCCTAACCTGCTATTTCAGCCAATTGTATTGGTGCTATTTTAGCACTGTGGTGTTATACCTAATCTGGCACTTTCCTCAAAGCCGAAACGGAACCCTTAACCTGCCATTTCAGCCAATAGGTCATTTCCGAGTTACGTTATGCCTCGTTGTCGAAGCGAGGCTAGGTGCACAACCTTTCATATGGAAATGAGTTTTATTTGCATTTGAATAAAAACTCATTTCCATATGAAAGGTTGTGCACCTAGCCTCGCTTTGACAACGAGGCATAACGTAACTCGGAAATGGCCTGTTGTATTGGTGCTATTTTAGTACTCTGGTGTTATACTTAATTTGGCACTTTCCTCAAAGCCGAAACGGAACCCCTGACCTACCATTTCAGCCAATTATATTGGTGCTATTTTGGTTAAGAGAAAATAGCTTTGAATTGGACTCTACTATGATACCTATTTTGCACCTGGGTTGTAGCCAATTAGCCATTTGTATAGCTGCTGATTTGGTTCCACAAAACTAGGCTAATGTGGGTCACATTATAACGTCTGTTTTGAACACTTGCTTTTCTAAATTAGCCTCTACAACGGTATCAAAACGGACCCTTTGGGTGTGAATCTTACCATTGGGGGCTTCTTTAGAATGCAAAGGAGCCAAAATGAATAAAATAGCTAAAATAAAATGCTAAAATAGCTTCACAGGGCTGAAATAGTCCTTGCGATTTTACTGTGCAGGGGAGTGCAGGGGAATGCCGTAACGGGGTTTATCTTGAATCACTCTCTACTACTTATTATTTATTTATTTACAACAACACAGTCAAATCCAGCACTACCAGCATACAGTACAATAAAATTGCCTTTGCGTATTTTAATATTATAACATTCTAAAACTCGAGAGGACTATGAAATGCAACAATCGATTGTTGTGGTTACCAACCTCGGAATTTTAATTCCGCGTTAAGCTTATAGCTTTCGTTACAATTCCTCGGTTGGAATTCCTCGTTCAGCCTGGGTTTAATAAGTCTTTCGGTCGATCAACCGGCTTAAAACGCTGCTAAGTAACAGGAGGAATCTTACCAACTTCAATGAAGGCCGATTTGTGCTTGATGTGGCTCAAATTTGTAGTCAGTACACGAGTAAGTCTTTTGATCATCAATCGGCGTGGAATGATACCTCAAGTCATTCAGTTAAATAAATAACATCTATCTATCTGTAAAAATAAATAATATCTATACAAGAGTAATCGCATACACTTCAATTTGGACCGATTTGGACCGTGGCTCCTAAGTGACATGCTGAAAGTGTCACATTTTCTCCCTTTTAGCGACACCTTTAGCGACTTTTGTAGCGACTTTTGTAGCGACTTTTGTAGCGACTTTTTTAGGGTTAGGGTTAGGGTTAGGGATAGGGTTAGGGTTATTTCACCAAACCGCATGAGAAGCAACTTGAGCCTGCATTATAGCGGTTGTTAAAAACTCGCTACAAAAGTCGCTACAAAAGTCGCTAAAAAAGTCGCTAAAAGGGAAAAAATGTGACACTTTCTGTATATCATAGCCACCGTAGATTTGTGCTTCCATAGCGGCTAAAATTCTGAAAATTTGTAGTTCGTCGAGGTCCTCACAACTCGAACATTCATTCGAAACTGAACCGAGTGCCGCTCAAAACGATAATTCATCCCATGATGCCTTGCGGACCGTGTCCAACCATCACTGATAACAAACAAACATGCAAATGACAAAAGGTCATGCCAGCCAAGTGAACAAGTGAGTGAACTGTCGAGAGATAATTGAATATTTTGTCTTACAGCGATTACCAATAACACACACAACCCACCGCCTTCAAAAGAGGCAGATAAATTTGAGTGCAATTATTTGTAACGATTGTACCTCGTTTTTCGATTTCATGAAAATTTTCCTTTCCATAATTTATTTTATTGAACTCAAAAGCTAAGGCGCAATGCGTTCTCTCTGGTATAACTATTTAGAACCTTTAAAATGGCTTCATCATTGACAACGACAATCGTAAGTTAAAGACTAGTAGCTGTTTATAGAAAGATTCAAGTGGGATGGTCACATCCGAAAGGCGAGTCAGTGTATTTATTATCCCCGTTCACCGCCATTTTTCCCACCACACCACTGGGTTGACATAATAACCATACAGCCTTTTCGCTTTAGTTATTCACAAGTAAGCTAAAATTTAATGAAATTAATCATGATTAATATATTTATTATGACAAGAGCAAATAAAAACTGTCGAAAGATGTGTCACCTTAGCAGTCCTGGTTTGCTGTTGTCACAATGGAACAAAATAACATTTATTTTAACCCTATACGGACAGGGGGGAGGAGCTGGGCTTTTGAAGCCCGCTCCAACTTTGAAGTTGTGTAATTTCAAAACGGTCTAAAGCTACGACCACCAAATTTGGTGACTTTTCCTAAAATGTATCTGGAAACAGTTTCACGTTAGCATCCTTTGTTTACAAAATAAGCATTGTTCACTTAAATGAAGATTATTTCTAAGTTTTCTTATTGAATTAATATTTTCCACTTGATTTAACGATACTTTATCAAATTATGTACACTTGTTTATTAATTAACCCTTGGACTTACAAGGCGGGTGTGGATTCCACCCCACTCCCCCCTTAAGGTTTATCTCGGAGTTTTTCAAGAGCATTTATTGTTGGCACATCCCGTCTTCAGTAGCAGCTTATTTGTCCTTTTGACGCATTTTTGTAAGTTTGGCGACAACCGGTTGCTATAGCAACAAGATATGACGTCATAAGTAGCATGAGGTGAAGCCATTTTTGAGTAAAAATGCGTGTTTTTCACCATTTATCGGTGAAAAACATATCAAATGCTACCAAACACATTTTGCAACTCTAGCAAAAAATATCTGCAATTTCCGCATTTTCCCGATAATGTTGATATTTAAGTAAAATCCAAGATGGCGGCCATATTTTCGACCATTTTGGATTACGTCACGGGTCCCCAGCAGCGCTACAACCCATAATGTTTATCTTATCTTGTAGAGCATTTGTCAAAATCCATAATGGCGGATCGAAGTATTACCAAAGCTCATTTATCTCTGTAATTTCATTATTGGTTCATATTTTTTTATTGTAAGACATTTCCTAGTCTGTGTAAATCCAAAAATCGGAGAAGGAGCGCCTGTGATTCACCGTTGACAATCGTGGAGTGATTCCGAGACCACGTAATGTTTCCCAGGATGTGTGGAAAATGATCTGATTGGTTCTTAGCTTTGTCCAACTGCGCCATGTGAAATACAGAATTTCGATTGGTTATTTTAGCGCGGGTTTTCCCGGGTTCAGTTAATGATTATACTACAGCATAACGTCTGAATGAGATATCAGTCTTCTCTCTCAATCTAGATAATATACCAAAAGGTATATTCCCGAGCAGCTTTTCAAGAGTGATCAGCATCTACCCTTACCATTTAAAGGACCCTAGTCATCCAAAATGCACTGCGCGCTCAAACGGTGAAATCCGCCATTTTCGATGCCATCGAAATTACTGAATATTGCATAGTGAATCGGAATCTTACTGCATCGTCCCAAGTTGTGTAAATGAAACTCTGTAACTGTTATTGTTGCTTTTTTGAATTTTTAGTCTATCGGTTTGAATGATTTTTTCGTAGTTTTGCGCTACCGGTGGACAAGGTTTTGACATCCAAAGTCAATGGTCTTATGGCCTCACCGTTTCCCAAGCGTGGACGGCCGAAGGCGCCAGGAAATGGAAAGAAAACTATTCTTCGCGAATCAACTTTCGAGTTTTGGAATGCGAGCAAAAGTGAGGTTGGAATCGTACGGCTAACCCATAGCCAGTTCGCCGAATTGTTGTTGTTAAAGGATGTACAACAGTTGTATCCGGCCGTGAGAATTATGAAACAGCAAACATGCTGGAGATTCAAATATTTCACAAACTGATTTCATGATGCATGCAATAACGCCATACGTTTAAGAACAAAAGTACAGCCTAGCTCCGAGACACGCAACTAAAACGCAGAATAAACTCCGAGGAGTCGAAAACAATTGTAATATGCCATTATTCTATGGAATCATTGATATTATCTCGGAAGCCATGCTAACCGCAAACTTGCGCCCACGCAAAGTCACGGACTGAGAAATTAACTCAGTGATCCTAGCATTCAGGACTACTACTGATCTTGCAAACTATGCGCCAAAGAAACATGCCGAGAACTAGCAAACAAACGGTACGCGATGGGATACTTATTTATTCTCATAGTAAACGGCTATGGAAAGCGTAAATATCTCCTGTCAGTCAGTATCAGAGACTTTCCTAAAATCAAAGAAGCGGCAACAGTGAGAACAATTATTATTATTATTATTATTATTATTATTACAATAGTCCTGTTATATCTTAATTTTGATAGGTAGATAGATAATTTATTAAGCACAGAATTAGGGTCATTGATCTATAAAAAGAAAACAATCTCTCAGACACGTACTTGGGGTAACCCTATTCTAAAGCCGCGCTGTAGTGTTTTTTTTGCGACAAGCAAGATTTGTACTAGGCCTGTCACCTTTTATAACGATATTTTTATAAATATCTCGCCTCTGACCTTTCGCGGCGATTTCCTTACTTTTGGTCACGCGCCACGTGTAATATAATACCGAAACTCCGGTATGTAAAAAAAACAAAGGTGTGGCTGACTAGGGTCCTTTAGACAGGGATAAATGATCAAACATTCGTTATGGAAACAGTGGATGGAAATACAGTAATGCCTGTAAGTAGGGTCAATTGTAAGTCCTCAAGCGCAAAGCCGCGTTAACGATAAGGTTCTGCCCTTCTTGTTTCCTCGTTTTCGTGGTTTGCGTGCGAGATACCAAACCTGAGCTTGTACGTCAGACATCATTGTGACAAATAATTGGCAGCTTGTACGCCAGATATCATCGTGTGATCGTTTAGTCACTTCCTCCGACCGTTTGCATCTTGAAGAATGTTTGATTTTAGGTAATAACACAGGGAATTTTGCAGTGACGTTATACTACTCACACGCCTTTATGCGTGTCAACAAAGTGGTGCTGTTAGGAGTTGTATGGTTTCGGTAGTTTCTTGGTGTTGCGGATGGTGTGATCACCAAATGACGTAAAACAAAAGATTCAAAAGACACTGAACAATACCCACACCACAACACAAAAGCTAACCAACAATGGCTTCCGCAACACCAAGAAACACCCATGGTTTGCCAGGCTTTCTCGGCCTTCCAACCCCAGAAACCGTTTTAAAAGGGGCAGTACGCAGCTCTTACAAGGTCTTCTCTGATTTGCTAAGAAAACAATAGAACAAACAACACAACAATGGCAAACAATAGACCCTAGACCTAAAAACAATAGAGCTGCATGATATACAGGTCCAATGAAATTAGAGGTTGTAAAGAGCTGCGTAGTATCTGTTTTAAAATGGCCCAGAGGAGGTTGGACACGGGCCGAAAAGCATCATGGGATGATTTTTCGTTTTCAGCGACACTCGTTCAGTTTCAAACGAACCTTCGAGCTGTGAGGACCTCGAGGAACTACAAATTTTCAGACTTTTAGCCGCCATGGAAGTACAAATCGGTCTAAATTGAAGTTTATGCGATTACTCTTGTATAGATACCATTTATTTCTACAACTGAATAACTTGAGGTATCATTCTACGCCGATCGAAAGACTTAATCGTGCACCGACTACAAATTTTAGCCACAATAAGCACTAATCGGCCTACATTGAAGTTGATAAAATTACTCTTGTTACTTAGCAGGGTTTTAAGCCGGTTGATCGAAAGACTTATTAAAGCAAGGCTGCACGAGGAATTCGAACCGAGGAATATTTTGTAACGAAAGCTATAAGCTTAAATCACGGAATTATTACCAAGGTTGGTAACCACAACAATCGATCGTTGCATTTTATAGTCCTCTTGTCCGCTCTTGAGTTTCAATGTTATAATTTTGAAATACACGAAGGCAATTTTGTTGTACGGAATGCTGGATTTGTGTTGTTACGAAGTATAAGTACATAAATAAATAAATAAATAAATAAATAATAAAACTGTAAAATCGTGTGAAACAACAAATATAATCAATGAAATCAATAATAAGTTTACATCATGTGAAATAACAAATAATCAATGAAATCATAATAAGTTTACACAGATTATTCCTTGTTAAAAAATTCAGGAGGAAAACATGATTTAAAACCTAATGGAAATAAAGCAGTGACTAACATACATTTTTGCATCTGAATTCAAGAACCATCCTTCTAGAAAGAAATCCAATTCTGGCCATAAAGACCTGGTAGAAAATTGTGACTAGGAGGACCTCAGGCAAAAAGGAATTCAAACTTATAGGCTTGAAAATGAAAATGCAGAGTGTTTTCAGGCACTCTACTCTAATTTGTGGCAAAACAATTCAAGGTACTAAGGAACCATTTTTTCTTTGGGCCTTCTTACTTGGAATGTAATTAGAGCACAACAATCAGGACTGTGCACATGAGAACAACTATATGTTCTTTCACTTGAGCACAAGTCTTAGGTAATTTATAACAAATGTGCAATTGCCTATCTCATAAGCAACCAGAATTTGGAAAGGTGGTTGCTTAGGAAGGATGGTTTCTTATGAAAGTCAAAGTACAACAATAGTGAATGGTTGCTGAACGGGAGCAAACTGTAGTTGTTCCAATAATTTTAACAACTTTCCTATCAGACAGATAATTCTTAATGAGGTATTTATGTAAACCATTAAACAATTCCCCCAATTAATTTAAATGCCAATTAGTGGTAGAACAAGCAAAGAAGTGTTGAAATGTTTCTATTTTTAAGCAGAACTATTTTCACTACAAGCTCCCTCATCCTACTTCATGGTTTTATTGAGTAATTAAAAAAAAGCCTTTTGAGAAGTTGGTACACAAATGAGAAACAGAAATTTCACCTGCTGGCTTACAGCCACCCCCCCCCCCCCACCCTTGCCATCCTTGATAATCATTCAAGGAATACCCAGGGGCATAGCTAGGGGGGTCCTGGGGTGCCCATGACCCTCCCCTTTGTGAGATAATTTTAGTAAAACACAGCGTGGATGCCGACATGACAATCTGCTAAGTACCCTGGGGGTGACACAGTGTGACACCCCCTTTGAAAAATCCTAGCTACACCCCTGCACACCATAGTTAAATGGAGTTGATCAGGAGCCCATTGATATTATAATAGAAAAAACTCCTTTACTGGAAAAAGCGGACTTCATATTTGAAGAAAAACACACTAAAACACCATGAAATGTTGCGTGGAGAAATTCTCGCAGAAAAGACTGTGAATGAATACGTTACTCTGATTGGTCGACTACTCCTACCAGGATACCTTTCGGCCCGTGTCCAACCTCCTCTGAAAATGGCGTGACTGCATTGCGCAAATTAAAAGGGCAGTGACACAGGGATTTTGGCTATTTTTGGTCAAACCCATGCTACAAGACTTTAACTTATTTACAAAATAATACTTCAGTCACCAAGAGAAAGAAATCAACCAATTATTGGAAGGAAGAAATCATGGTACGTTCTTGGCCATTTTGGAAACGAAAACGCGAGAACTTGGAAAAGGTTACGCTGTTTTTAATTTGCAATTCATTCAGACTCAGCTGTCTATGACAAGAGACACTCATCGACAGCTTCGTTACACCAGAGTGGTAATTTATCACAACCACGTTATAGTTATACTATAACGAGATGAAACAATAAACAACAAGAAATCTACGAGTAGTGAAACCGGGCTTTAAACGTTCATAAGAAATTAAGAATTCGAATTATAGCCAGTAGCGTAAGTACTCCACAATCAAAGATTCAAAATTAACTTTTGTCTAGCATTAACAATAATCAGGTGTTACCTTTTTCCCAGATAAAATGGGGGTACTTGAACATTTATAAATTATAATTCTGGCCATCCACAGCCCATCACACTTATAAAATATAAAAATCGACATCTTTAGTTTCCACCTATGCAAATATGTATTTTTTTCATTTGAGCCGCCATTTTTTAGTTTCTTGTCACGGCAAGTTCAAAAGGTACCATTTTCTCTGTTTTTCTCGATATTTGGCAGTAAAAAAAACGGCAACCACAACGTCACTGGTGAACTCCATTTTTAACTCGTGAATGCACAAAGCATTGAACAAGCTGTAACATTTGGGTAAATTGTCACGCAAACGCTCGCTTGCTCGATCGGGTGTAAACATTGAGCACGCGATATGTAATGAACATTACTCATGCGGGTGGCGTCGGAGTGACGGGAGGGTGGGGAGTTGGACGCAAGTGGGGGGGGGGGGGGGGGTGTCGGTGGAGCAAAACGCCGAGAACAGGGGCTTGTCTGAAGGTGTACATAATCTTTTATTGAAAGCGTCTTGTTTCACGAGTTGCCTCATATAGAAGCCTTTGTAACACATTGCAACGTCTGATTTTATTTGCATATGTCCTGTTATAGGATGAAAAGGTAGCCCAAATTGGTTCGCGGAAGCCAGCAGTGAACGGGAGTGTACCGCACAGTAGCAATCACAATTATGATTATGACCTGTTAGAGGTAATTAAGTAGACCATTTATCATCTTTAGTAAATATCAATGACATTCAATATGGCACCAGCCTGTTTTACCCTATTCAGACCGAGGAGGGACGAAAAGTGTCCGCGCTGACTTAAAGGATACTAATAAGTAGCTAAAATATCCCTTAGTATTCTGTACCAAAGTTAAGAATACTTATTGGCCTTTGATAGTATTCCATAAAACTCTGGGAAATCAGTTCTTTAAGGTTGCAATATTAGTATAATAGTATCTTACCATATTAGTGCTAATTAAATGTTTTAGCGTTTAAACGAATGTTTACTTAGTCAGTAGTGGTCCTCTGATTCCCCAGACAGGTCTGACCTGCTACTCCGCAGCCAACGCAGTATGACTTCTTTCAGACAGTGTTGTATTTATGTTTTAACATTTCCTTTTATGACGTATACTTTTCATTAAGACGACTGTAGAATGTGCCAAGAAATGTGAACGTTTTATGTTTTCTAAAAAAATAAATCTGACTTTTTAAAAGCGATAATTGGATACCCTAAAGAAAACTCGTTCATACAAAATATATAAATTCGCAATATGATATTTTGCAATTACATTAAAGATTGAGTGATCTTATGATTGAATTGACGTAGGTAACTGTATATACGCTGTGTCATTGCCGTGCGATGGAGCGAGGACTTAAAAAAATGTTTTCTCCCGCCCACGCTCACGCGTGGTTGGCGGACCTCTCGATTATTCAGAAAAAACACAAGGTCTACATTGCAAGTCAAAAGTATGCAAAAGGTTAATAATCCATTGTAAATATAAAACGAGGGATATTAAAAATTCGTCTTCTTAAATATGAAGTCTAAATAATAGCAATGTTTTACAGGTAAGCTGGAGGCGCGGTGTGAAGTACATAGCGTGCTGAACCTCAGATCTGAAGTTCGGTAGTTCGAGGTCCGGTTTTTGTCCTGGTGTTGTCTCCTTACAGCCGTATAACCTACAATCTTGGACATTTCAAATGAAAAACGAAGACCTCCCCTCCCTCCATTTCAGTGATGGAAAAAATGGCGTATTTTGGTTTCAGCGCGAATTCATCACTGAATCTGGGGGAGGGGAGGTCTCATTTCTCCTCTTATTCCGTCCTAGATTACGGGTTTTAAACTCCTTGAGCTGCGATGGACTACAGCATTCCATCCAGGTGGAATAGTCATTATCCTAGTTGCTCCTTGCTTGCCGAAAATAAAACCGGGTTAATCGCTGGCCATGTGCGTCTTCTGTGCGACATTTTTCCGGTCAGGGTCAATTTATTTTAGGTCAACAGAGGGTTTCTCTGTTGAACAGAGGGCTGCTTAATAGATACTTTAGTAGTGTAATTTTGGCCATTTTAAAACTATTAAAATCAAGCATGTTAGCAAAAGCTTACTTTAGTGAAAGCAAAAAAGTCAATCGATATAATATTGCAACAATGCGCACCAAAAATTTCAATCATCGTCTGATGATAACAACAAAAAGGTAATGTATACTTATTAATCGGGCTGGAAGCCAGCACGATTTATAAAATGAACGTGATTCTTAGTCACAAATGGATACCCGGGGGGGGGGGGGGGGGCTCACATGTAAAAATGACGGGGTGCTCGTCGGTTTTTTTCGAAAAACACCCTAAAAGGTACTTGAATCTCGACGAGCACTGCTGTCATTAAGCGACGACGAAGTCATCGCATTATTGTCGTCGTGCTTTGGTGTCCGGATTACACCCGAGAAACATTGGGAACTAGCTTTGCAGGATAAGGTCACGTGACCACCTCGTCCCAGAGAGTTTGCTTTGTTCCGCCATTTTGTTTTGGGGTGTGGAGAAAGGTTGGTTTGTTTTCAAATTTTTCACCGCTGTGCTTTATTTATGGTGGATATATTTGCGGTCGTTTGCAAACAAACGGACACGAAGTGACATACATACATCAGCAGTACATACTCGCACTCGCGATAGGCAAAAGGTCTACACTAAATTATCGAGTCTGGGCGCTGTTTCGGAACGGATCTTTGCCTGTCTCGGAAAGAACTTGTCAGAACTGAAGGCCAGAAATAGCACTGAAATAGCATTGATGTACTGAACTTAAGTATCCTACGATAGCTGTTACCTGAAAACGAAGTGTGCGGTGGTTCACGATCAGTTGTGTACAGAATATCGGAGCAACTTCATTGTATCGAAGGAAGAGGAGGAAATTAACTCGGATTCAAGCTATTTAATAAAGGTAGCCATCATTTACCAGCATATTGTGTATACAGTTATGGTATCTTTAATGCAATATAGAGCCGCTGTGGGGTTGTATAATGCTCATCTCAAAGCCAGAGAATGTTTAAATCGTGTCAAAGGAAAATTCTGGTCTATGTTGTTGTTTCTCTTTTATCTAGAAGCTATATACCTTCCAACGATGAGAAATGTTGTTTATGCGTGGCAATTGAGTTACTACACTAAGCTTTGGTTCACACAAATGTGCATGTATCGTTATTATATTCCACTTTTGATTCGACTTGCTAACGATGTAGAAATGAATCTTGGTCCTTGCTATTTTGTAGATACCTCAAAGATAGTTACAGCTGATTTTCATCAGGGCAATGTCTCGCTGTTTGGAAGTAATTCTGGTAAACAGTGTGTAGCTATGTGCTTGACGGCCGTTGTTTACAATTTTAGAACGAATGCATCGACTTGGATTAGAAACAATTTAAATGAAATATTGTTGCTTGGTAATTCACTTTATTTCCATTTATGTAAGTTTGCAGGAAAAGACTATTTGTTGCTGTCTGAGATTCCTTCTGCTTTATCGATCGACAATGAAACATTTTTTATTAGGTTCAGTGAGAGCAGTACTGGTGACTTACATATGTCTCAGATAAGAGATTGTCATTTACCATTACAACATGCTTTCGATATGTTGATGACACAGTATAATGCTTTTCTGTTGACCATTGAAATAAACACGGTTGCTGTTATTGTTGACAACCATGGTCATTACAAATTATTTGATTCCCATTCACGAGATAGTCATGGAAATTTCCTACAAATGGAACAAGTGTTCTGTTGGAATTTAACAGTATAGGGGAAGTGGTGCAATATCTTCAGAATTTCTATTGTGACAAGGAGGTAGTCCAATTTGAAGTATTGGGTGTCAATGTCACTTATTTTCCAGGTGACCAGAGTTCCATGCACAACTCATCTTGTAATCTGACATTTACTGAAAAAGAACATGCACCCAATAGTACAAAGTCATGTGATAACATAACGTATAAAATATGTGATCCTTTGTCAGATGGAAATGAAAATCAGAAAGCTATATTCGACTCAGACATGGGGCTGGTGGCTGTGCAAGCACTACCTAGGAAAACACAATTTAGGCAAAATGACAATAT
Source organism: Cladopsammia gracilis (assembly GCA_022457155.1). Lineage (NCBI taxonomy): Eukaryota > Metazoa > Cnidaria > Anthozoa > Scleractinia > Dendrophylliidae > Cladopsammia > Cladopsammia gracilis. The sequence continues at coordinate 93,583 of JAJGOT010000755.1, forward strand.
ACAACAACAGGAAACTAGTGGGATGGAGAATGTAAGCATTTCTTGGAAGAGAAAACAAACCAATTCCCTAGCGACAGAAAAAAAGCTGCTTTCAGAAGTCCAGAAAAAGAAATAGTGCACAGACTCAGTGGGAAGAACGAGAATGTATATTGCAAAAGGACAGAAAATTGTACCAAAAAAGGAAAGAAACTGAATCCAGTGAACAGAGAGAAAAGAGATTGAAGACTGCTAGAGAACATAAGAGAAAAGTTAAAACAACTGAAACCAAAGAGCAAAGAGAAAATAGGTTAAAGAGATCTAGAGAACAAAAACGACAAGTAAGAGAGACTGAAACTGAAGAACAAAGAGAAATCAGGTTGGAGAATCGCAAGGTAAGTTATAAAAAGAGAAAAGACAAAGCAAACCAAACATGCATTGAAAATCTGGTTGGTACATTTCATGAACTGGTTGCTACAGGTCCCACTTTTGTATGCATATGCTGTGATCAGCTCTGGTACAAACACAGTCTTGTTAGAGGTGAAACTGTAAGAAAACTACTTGATAATGAAGTTGTTTCAAAATGCTTACCAAGAAAAGAGCAGTATTGTACAATGGAGTGGGTTTGTCGTACATGCTATCATCACATTAAACAGAATAAAATTCCTCCATGCGCAGTCCAAAATAAAATGAGCTTTCCAAACAAACCTGATTTTCGATTCTAGACTTGTCTGAGCTAGAGTGGAGACTTGTTTCACCCAGGTTAATCTTTCAAAAGATACACGAAGCAGCCAGAGGAAAGCAATGCAAGATTCATGGAAATGTTGTAAATGTCCCTGCTGATGTTGTAAATACAGTTAATGTATTACCAAGGGTATCAGCAGAAACAGATACTATCAAAGTTCAACTTAAGAGGAAATTAAAGTACAAGAGCCATGTTATGTCTCAAAATATAAGACCCTCCAAAGTCTTTGAAGCAGCAAGGTGGCTTACTGAAAGTGGTTCATTATACAGGGAAGAAAGTATTAAGCTTAATACAGATTGGGCTTATTTGTTCACAAATTGCCAAACAAATGATGTACACGTACCTGACAATAAGCCTTGTTGTAGTTCAAGCAGCACTTCTGAGACCTGTACAATGGTAACTTCAATTAACACCATGAATACCACAGAACAAACTGTGTTGGAAAATGCTGAATTATTCTCATTTTATTTTGATAAAGTTTTTGTCTGTCTAGACTGTGAAAAAGTTCTGACAGACCACTTAAGTTTAGAAAGTCATATGTTACATGATCATAAGGTAGAAATTGATGAGGAATCTTGTCAGGAAAGTAATCTTCCTATCTTTCATCAAAGTGACTGCAACAGTAATGAAGTTGTCTTTTTTTGTTCTGTATGTAGTGCCTGGGAAAAAGGTAAATTAGCTTTTACAGAACATATGACTACTGTTCATGATCTGCCAGCACTGGAAGAAGACATATCTTTAATACACTGCATAGATCATACAGCTACTGAAAGTATGGCTTCTACAATAAATGTTTTCAGACATAAAATCCTTGAGCCAGAAAATGTTTTGCTTTTGGAGGGTGGTCACTGTGGATCAACCAGTCATGTTAGCCTTAAAGCATTTGTGGGTATACCAGGTGTGCTAAATCTATCAAGAGGCCCAGATAGTAATGAAGAGTTACTTTTAAGCCAATCACCTAAAGATAGTTGTACTTCTGACATTATGACAGAAGATAATTGGAATGAGGTCGATGAATCAGAATTGTGTGCTGGTACTTTGGATACTTTGCTAACACCCCCTGATTTTGTAGAGGATTGTGAACGTGAAAAGGTTTTAAACTTTGCACCAGGTGAAAGCAACCAACCAATAAGTATTTTTAAAGACCAGTATTGTGAAGAGCTGGCATATCCTGGTATATTCTGTGGTCAAGCAAGAGCAGACAATAAGGACCGATATGTACCTGTATATTATAGTGTCATTTGCAAATCAGAATTAAGGAGATCTGATCGTAGAGCGGCTCGTTGTGTTGAAAATATATTCTTTAAGCTGAAAAAGCTTCAAATGAAAATAATCTTAGGCAAGTGCCAGGTTGCATTAAGAAAGCATAAAACCAAAGGAAAGACGCTTACAGCAGGTGACCTAAAAAAAGATGGAGCTTTAGATCGATTGGTCCACTTAGATGAAGGCTACAGATTTTTGAGAGCTCTCAGAGGTTCTCCACCATACTTTGAAAAGGCTAAAAAGGATTTATTTGCCATGATTAGACAACTTGGGTCTGCAACATTTTCCTGTAGTTTTTCTGCGGCTGAAACAAAGTGGAATCATTTGTTAACACTTCTAGGTAAACTGATTGATAACAAAACATACACCAATGATCATTTAAATGCAATGACTTGGGAAGACAAATCAAGGTTAATACAAAGCGGTCCTGTCACATGTGCTAGACATTTTGATTTTCAAGTTCAGCAATTTATTTTTAAATTTTTGCAAAGTGATTGTGCTCCTCTGGGCAAAATAGAAGATTGGTTCTACAGAGTTGAATTTCAACAGCGTGGCTCACCGCACATTCATATGATTTTATGGATTGAAGGTGCACCAAAGTTTGGGGAAAATTCAGATGAAGATGTATGTAATTTTATTGATAACATAATCTCATGTTCAAAACCTGTGAATAACTGTGAATTAGCTGAATTAGTTTCTCGTCAGATACATAGTCATTCCTTCACGTGTAAAAAGAAATTTCAGAAACAATGTAGGTTTAATTTCCCGCAGCCTCCAATGAAAAGAACTCAAATATTGTATCCTCTTACTGATGTTGACAAAACTAGTAATGTGAACCAGTACAAAGGTAAGTGGAAACAAATACATGAGCAGCTCAATGCCATGAAAGAGGGAGAGAACATTTCCTTTGAAGAACTCCTTGACAGACTTGAAGTCACAGAAGATCACAGAAGATCAGTATATTATAGAGGGCCACAGGGTCATCAGTTGTACCTTAACTGTTACGTGCTACCCTCTTAAAATAAAGTCATTAAAGTTAAAGTTAAAGTTAAATTATTGCCCTCCGAAGTTCCTTAAACAGAACAACCATATGTTTGAAAAGAAATCCAAATGAACTTAGAGTCAATCATTACAACAAGCACTGTCTTCTTGCATGGAGAGCAGACATGGATGTTCAGTTTATCCTAGATATCTATTCTTGTGCAATGTATGTTGTTTCTTACATATCAAAGGCACAGAGAGGTATGAGTGAACTTTTAAGGAAAGCATGTGAAAAAGCTAGGGAAGGTAATTTAAGCATTAAACAGCAGGTACGTGACATTGGCAACAAGTTCTTAAACAGTGTTGAAATAAGTGCACAGGAGGCAGTGTATATTGTCCTTCAGTTACCAATGCGTCGCTCATCACGTGAAGTGGTCTTCATTAATACATCTTTACCAGATGAAAGGGTTTGTCTTTTGAAATCAATTGATGACATTAAGCAACTAGAAGATGACTCTGAGGATATTGAATCAGGTGGACTTATAAAAAGGTACACGAAACGACCATCCTATTTGGAGAATGTCACATTAGCTGATTGGGCTGCTTGGTATGATAATAGTACGTCAAATTTCAAATGCTTAAAAAAATGTAAAACAACTGATACTGATGGTTTACCTTTAGAAACATTAGATGAAGACAATAGTGAAGATGATGAGATAAATGCAAATGTTATTCCTAGTTGCAGCAATTTGACAACTAATAAAAAACAAAAACAAATTAAGAAGCGCTCAAAGCCTAGAGTAATTAGAAGTGTTTGGTTTAATAAAGAGAGTTATCCTGAGAAACACTATCGTGAACTACTTATGTTATTTACTGCTTGGAGAAATGAAAATACTGATTTGCTTGAAGAGTGCAGCACTTACATGGAGAGGTGTCAAATTTTAAGAGAACAGATAAATGATCAAATGTCTCACTATGCAGCATCCAGTGAGCAACTTGACCAAGCCTTTGATGATATGCAAACTATAGAATACAGTGATGATATGTGGAATTATGTAGCTCCAAATGCACAGCACACATAATGTAATTTGCTTGCAGAAGCCCAAAATGAAAGCATAGGTGGAATGGAAATAACTGAGAACTATGATCTCTCTGTAGACCTTGGTATTCCTTCCAGTTCAGCTACATGTAATAGTGAACAGAATGTCTCATTTGATGAAATGCCAGATGAAGATTATCGCCAAACTGTCCGTTCACTGAACACAGAACAAATGAGATTTTTCTACCACATTTTACATCTTATGCAATGAACCATTTTATTGTTTTCTTTCTGGTGGAGCTGGAGTGGGCAAATCGCACTTGACAAAAGCACTATTTCAAGCAGTATACAAGTATTTAAACACTAGAGCAGGTGATGACTTTCATCAAATAAAAGCTATTCTACTTGCCCCAACTGGAAAGGCTGCTTATAATATAAGAGGCAATACGATCCATACCTCATTGGGATTACCTGTAAACCAGTCATTAAAGATTTACAAGAAGTTAGATCCTAGTCGCCTTAATTCTTTTAGAAGTAAATTTGCTGGTTTGAAGATAATTTTTATTGATGAGATGTCAATGGTAGGAAATTCTATGTTAAACATTCAGATTAATAAAAGACTCCAAGATATCAAAGGTACAACTAGTGACTTTGGAGGAGTATCTATTGTTGCAATTGGGGATCTCTTTCAGTTACAACCAGTGTTTGATGGTTATTGTTTTGAAGACTTGCATACAGACTATGCTGCTTTAGCAACTAATTTATGGCAGAAACATTTTACGATGTTTGAGCTGAATGAAATCATGAGACAAAGAGAAAGTCGCCAGTTTGCAGAAATTCTTAATCAATTGCGCGAAGGCTTTCACACCAACAGTGACTTGAATGTACTTATGACAAGAATTCAGGATTGTATCCCAACTACCCCAAACATGCTCCACATTTATTCATTCAGAACAACAGAGTTGATGACTTTAACTTGACAATTTATAATCCAGCAGCTACTAGAAAGTATGTTGTGAAAGCAGTTGACAGTGTAATAGGCGCCCAGTCTGAGAAATTACGGCAGCGTTTGTTGAGACAGGTACCAGATGATCCACGAAAAACTATGCAATTAATTAGTCGCCTTCAAATTGCAGAAAATGAAAGGACTGAACTCTCTCAAAACATCAGGATAGACGATGGGCTAACGAATGGTGCTGGTAATGTAGTCAGATATGTTCGTCTATTGAGTTCAGAACGACCTGAGGGAATTGTGTGGGTAGAGTTTGATGATCCTGAAGTTGGACAGAAAATCCGCATTGAGAACCGGCATCTTTATAGTCAAGATACATGCATCCAGCTCTCTTGGACACCAATAAAACCTGTCTGTGTAACGTTTTATGTAGGAAAAAGTAGGGCTGCTCAGATCGTTCGAAAACAATTTCCTCTGAGGCCATCTGCTGGAAAAACCATTCATCGATCTCAGGGTTCTACTGAAACTGAAGTTGTTGTTGATCTCAGTGGAAAACGAGCCATTCCTCACATCCATTATGTTGCATTAAGTAGAGTTACCACAATTGAGGGATTACATATAAAGCATCTTAATGAAAAGAAGATATGTGTCAGTGATAAAGTTAAGGAAGAAATGTATAGGTTACGAACTGAAGCTTATCTTCAGCCATCCTTGTTATGTCTCACTGACATTAGAGATGATTATACAAAATTTGTATTTCTTAATACACGATCGTTGCATAAATATATATATATATATATATATATATATATATATATATATATATATATATATATATATATATATATATATATATATATATATATATATATATAAAACCAAAAATGTGAGGGTCAAGAGTCCAACTCCAATGTAGCTTTGCTGGTTTATTCGCTCAACGTTTCGACCATAACGGTCTTCATCAGGAGCATCTGAGGTATATACTAACTGTTACAACATTCGAAATTTAAAAAGCTTAACGGAAATAACACACGTGACATGCTGACGTAATAATCAGATATCAGCAAGCATTTTACGTTGGTTAAGGATTTGCATTGTTTGCGAGACCCCTCACAAGTTCTACGGTTATATATATATATATATATATATATATATATATATATATATATATATATATATATATATATATATATATATATATATGATATCAGAAGTAATGTTGACCTGAATGTAGCAGATGTAAATATATTTGCTGAAACCAGATTTTGGCTATTTGATAGAAATGAAGAATATGAAATTGATGGGTTCTCTTTATTTAGAAATGATGCCTTTATAGCGGAGCTCTCGCCGGGCCGAAGGCCCGGCTGCGCAGCTCCATACTCATAGAACCCATGTCCGTCATTTTTCATGGTCATGGCTAGCGGAATGTTTCGCGGGCGCGTTGTGTGCCCGCCGCCGTACGCCGAACGCCCGCCGTACGCTCAACATCCGGGATCTTTGAGGCTTTGTTTTTCGCGCGGCTACACAGTCGTCAGCTCGGTGAACATGTTTTAAAAGAGTTTGGATCTTTCGCTGGTCGATCAGTTTTTAGCGGAGAAGTAAAGTCGTTATTTCCCTGCATTTTTCCGCGGTTTGCTACTCAAGACAGGGATACTAATTAAGGGATACTCAGAAGCCGCTTTAGTGGAAAAAGAAGAGCTTTCTGGGATAAAATCTTGCTTCGGGGAACTTCATACATTTTTCAATGCGGGGAGATGTTTGATTACGGATTCCAGTACCAAAGGATCGGAGAAAACGGACACTTAAACTCTCGAACGTTCTGAATATGACGGCGAACAACCTTTGCCGAAGAGGAGAAACACTGGACATCGGACAAACAAACATAAACAGAAAAGCAAGTAACTGTCTAAATGTGATTTGCAAAAATTGTTTAGTTAAGACTAAGCTTATAAGTTAAGCTTATGTAATTTTACCAGAAGAATTTTCTCTAAGTTTTTGCATTCAGAGCTAAATTTACAACTTTGAATATCCGTGGTTTTGGCAATGAATCCAAACAACGCTCTGTTTTTGATTTTGCGAAAAATTCCCGTTCTGATTTTATTTGTTTACAAGAAACTTTAGCGACAAGACAAAATGCGATGACGCGGTAAAAGTTTCTGGTTGCCCGCTCTTGGTAAACAAGGCGGCGTTTCCATTCTTGTCGCTGAAAATACTGATTTCAAATGTTTACAATGGAAAAAAGATTCTTCTGGTAGAATTGTTAGTGTTTTAACTGAACTCGACGACACGAAAATTAATTTGGTTTTATACCTATGCACCCACGAATCCAAATGAACGTACTACTCTTTTAAAATTATTGCTGGCGATTTTAACTGCATTGAAAACGTTTCTGATAAGTTTGGAGGAAATCCTACAATTTCCATGCCTTTAAAAGATCTGCACAGTGTTCGTCGTTTTATATTGATATCTGGCGCAAAAAAACACGGCCGACTGAAAAATACAATGCACATGGTTTAATGCGGATAAAACTATCGGTACACGTTTGGATAATTTTTTTATTGCTCAGGACTTGTATAATTCCTTTTTAAAATGTGAAATTTTGCCTTGTGTTTTTTCCGATCATGATTCTGTTGATTTAAGCCCCAATTTGCATAATGCATTTTCCCGTGGACCAGGACTTTGGAGGCTAAACTTAGAATTTAATATCTCAGAAATTATTAAGAAACATGTATTGCACCGGAAAACATTTACTTCCATTCAAGCTTGGTGGGATTTTCTTAAAGAATCTATAAAATTAGTTGCTATCGATTTTGGTCGAAGTAAACAAGGCACATTAAGTTAAATCGCGATATTAAAAGGCCACGCAACTATAAATTCTTTGATCGAAGCTAAACGGGCTCTTATTGAAGGAGATAACTCAGTGAAAACCACCATAGAAACGCTTGAAAGAGAAATTCGGGTCATTAATTTATCCCAAATGAGAGGAAGCCAAATTCGAAGCAGAGTCAAATGGCTTGAAGAAAGTGAAAAACCAACCAAATTCTTTTTTACGTGTTCAGAAAAATACTGTTCAATCTATTTATAACTCCACCGGTGTTGAAGTCTTTTCACAAGACTCCGGCTCATTTCGATTTTTACCGTAATTTGTACTTGCAAGAACCTGTTAATTTAACAGTCCAAACCGAATTTTTGAACAAACTTGAAAACAGATTAAGTGAGAGCGAAATTTTATCCTGCAAAAGATTTTTATCTTTGGCTGAAATTACCCACGCAATGCGCGGACTTTCTTCAGGGAAAACCCCCGGATCAGAAGGATTACCTCAAGAATTTTACGCTAAATTCTGGGATCTTTCAGGCCCTATTCTGTTCGAAATTATAAATTTAGTTTGGAAAATAATTCTCTCAATGATTCAATGCAAGGAAGCGTGACTAGATTACTTTACAAGAAAGATGATAAGAAAAACCTCAAAAATTGGTGGCCCGGCCATTTCGCTACTCAATGTTGATTACAAAATTTGTTAAAACGCTCTTACAAACAGACTTTCAAAAGTGTTACCCTCGATTATTTCAAGAAGATCAAACTTGTTCCGTCCCAGGTAGGACGATTTTTGAGAATTTATTTCTCTTGCGTGACACTCTAGATTATATAAATATTACCAATGAAACTGGTATCTTGCTGTCAATATTGATCAAGAGAAAGCCTTTGACAGGGTAGAAAAACATTGGTAAACTTTTTACCAATGTTTTAAGTCGTTTTGGATTTTGCCCTAATTTCCAGCGGTGGATTTCTACATTATACTGTCAAGCAAATATGAAAATTATAGTTAATGGTTTTTTGACTAAAGAAATTCCACTCGAGTGTGGGTTGAGGCAGGGAGATCCCTGGTCTCCACTTTTGTACATTTTATGTGCAGAAGTTTTGGCTACCAGTATAAGAAAGGATGATACTATTGAAGGTTTTCTCCTTCCAGAAGCCTGAGGATTCACCAATATGCGGATGACTCCACATGTTTTGCAAACAACATTTTTTCTTTAGACAAATTGTTTACCTTACTTCACAATTACGAGACAGGTACAGGGACTAAATTAAATGTGGCAAAGAGTACAGAAGCCATGAAGTTAGGAGCTTGGTGCTCACGTCCGGACACTCCTTATGGCCTGACGTGGGTGTCAAGAATGCGAATCTTGGGTGTCTGGTTTAGCAATGGTACTGCAAATGTGGAACCGGATAACTGGTTATCACGCCTTTCCAAGCTAGATTAAAATTTGAACCTGTGGAAGGGTGTGGGGTGTTTTCACTCCCACCCTGTCGGCACTACTCAATAATAATGTTAAGACTATTTTCTTTTACCTAATGGACTTCTGCTGACGACGAGAATGACATGCGAGCACGCTTTTTCATTAAGACCATACTTTATGGTATATGGGTTTTCGAAATAAAGCAACTTTTCACAATGGCACCGAGAACTCTCGGGCCACTGTAAGGGACATAAGGAATGACATCACAACACAGTTGCAAAATGACCGGGGGGTACTTTGCAAATTTTTGGGCAGGGGTGTGCTGCTGGGACTCTGAGACCCTTAACCTACAGTGTATACTAGACCATTTTAGCTGCATTTTGCAACCCTATTGACAAGACTAAACACCGAAAAATCCTACCCTTAATCCTAGACGTTTTCTAGACTCACTATTTTGCAGAAACTCATTCACTATCACAGTCTAAGATACCAGGGGTCAGTAAAAATGTCGTACAGCACGCCTTACCGATTATTAAATGCCATTTGTCAGTAAACCTCGTCCAGACTAAATTCTTCAACCATCTGATCAGTTTCGCGGAAAATGATACCCTATTCTAGACCAAAAATCTCTGATTACTATACCCTATCCCAGACTAAACTGCCTGAAAACCATACCCTTCACAGCGGCACATACCTATATAGCTCATATATGGGAGTACCCCCCCCCCCCCCAAACAGAAATTTTCTGCTTTGTGGTGTCATCCGAATATTTGTGAAATACAACAGTCAAAGCTTCTGACTCTAATAATTTAGCTACTGGGAACTCATTCATTGCCAGAAATGACTAAAGTAATCATGTGCAAACCAGAATGGACTTTCAAGTGGACCAAATGACCGGAAATGAACTTTTTAAATAATCCCTTATGGACTAGACTTTCAAGTGACTGTAAACCGGAACTGACCTTGTATTATTGGAACCGGAAATGACTAGCCTTAACTCAGGATGCCTTGTTACCGGAAATGACTAGCATCTCAGGATAATATTGTAAACTTTAGGGATTTGTTATTGATAAATAAAACATTTTAAAAGAAAAAAAAAACACTTTTGTTGTGTTAAGCGGAGAAAATGGTTTGCAAAATCGTTTTTCCCTGCTTTATTTCGCGGATTGCTACTCAAAAGAGGTTTCACATTTCTCAAACAGTGAGCTTTTGTGGAATTTGTGCAGTCTAAATGTACTGTGCAGATGGTCGCGTAATAAGCTTACTGTTTTTGAGAATTGCTAAAATTGAAAAGTAGCCTGGTCGTCAATCTTAATTCTAATTTTTCTTGTGCTTCCGACCTTTCACCTAAGTTAAGCTTATCATCATCGTTTCTGTTCAGAGAGCTCCGCTGTTAGGCTAAGCCTATCTATATATATTAGAGTGAAGTTATGCTAATGCTTGGTATAACTGTCTCACTGGGACTTTCGGTGATCGATAAATTCCAGCAATGATAAAACCTGGAAGTGTTTTTAATTTTACAATTGTTATTTCAACTCCACACAAGTTTCTGCACTTGGGATATTCATCAAAACAAAGAGCTCTGGTATAAACTGCAGTTCCACCACATGGTCTTTGTGTGTGTGTGAATGTACATCTAATATATATAGATAGGCTTAGCCTAACAGTGGAGCTCTCTGAACAGAAACGATGATGATAAGCTTAACTTAGGTGAAAGGTCGGAAGCACAAGAAAAATTAGAATTAAGATTGACGACCAGGCTACTTTTCAATTTTAGCAATTCTCAAAAACAGTAAGCTTATTACGCGACCATCTGCACAGTACATTTAGACTGCACAAATTCCACAAAAGCTCACTGTTTGAGAAATGTGAAACCTCTTTTGAGTAGCAATCCGCGAAATAAAGCAGGGAAAAACGATTTTGCAAACCATTTTCTCCGCTTAACACAACAAAAGTGTTTTTTTTTTCTTTTAAAATGTTTTATTTATCAATAACAAATCCCTAAAGTTTACAATATTATCCTGAGATGCTAGTCATTTCCGGTAACAAGGCATCCTGAGTTAAGGCTAGTCATTTCCGGTTCCAATAATACAAGGTCAGTTCCGGTTTACAGTCACTTGAAAGTCTAGTCCATAAGGGATTATTTAAAAAGTTCATTTCCGGTCATTTGGTCCACTTGAAAGTCCATTCTGGTTTGCACATGATTACTTTAGTCATTTCTGGCAATGAATGAGTTCCCAGTAGCTAAATTATTAGAGTCAGAAGCTTTGACTGTTGTATTTCACAAATATTCGGATGACACCACAAAGCAGAAAATTTCTGTTTGGGGGGGGGGGGGGGGGGGTACTCCCATATATGAGCTATATAGGTATGTGCCGCTGTGAAGGGTATGGTTTTCAGGCAGTTTAGTCTGGGATAGGGTATAGTAATCAGAGATTTTTGGTCTAGAATAGGGTATCATTTTCCGCGAAACTGATCAGATGGTTGAAGAATTTAGTCTGGACGAGGTTTACTGACAAATGGCATTTAATAATCGGTAAGGCGTGCTGTACGACATTTTTACTGACCCCTGGTATCTTAGACTGTGATAGTGAATGAGTTTCTGCAAAATAGTGAGTCTAGAAAACGTCTAGGATTAAGGGTAGGATTTTTCGGTGTTTAGTCTTGTCAATAGGGTTGCAAAATGCAGCTAAAATGGTCTAGTATACACTGTAGGTTAAGGGTCTCAGAGTCCCAGCAGCACACCCCTGCCCAAAAATTTGCAAAGTACCCCCCGGTCATTTTGCAACTGTGTTGTGATGTCATTCCTTATGTCCCTTACAGTGGCCCGAGAGTTCTCGGTGCCATTGTGAAAAGTTGCTTTATTTCGAAAACCCATATACCATAAAGTATGGTCTTAATGAAAAAGCGTGCTCGCATGTCATTCTCGTCGTCAGCAGAAGTCCATTAGGTAAAAGAAAATAGTCTTAACATTATTATTGAGTAGTGCCGACAGGGTGGGAGTGAAAACACCCCACACCCTTCCACAGGTTCAAATTTTAATCTAGCTTGGAAAGGCGTGATAACCAGTTATCCGGTTCCACATTTGCAGTACCATTGCTAAACCAGACACCCAAGATTCGCATTCTTGACACCCACGTCAGGCCATAAGGAGTGTCCGGACGTGAGCACCAAGCTCCTAACTTCATGGCTTCTGTACTCTTTGCCACATTTAATTTAGTCCCTGTACCTGTCTCGTAATTGTGAAGTAAGGTAAACAATTTGTCTAAAGAAAAAATGTTGTTTGCAAAACATGTGGAGTCATCCGCATATTGGTGAATCCTCAGGCTTCTGGAAGGAGAAAACCTTCAATAGTATCATCCTTTCTTATACTGGTAGCCAAAACTTCTGCACATAAAATGTACAAAAGTGGAGACCAGGGATCTCCCTGCCTCAACCCACACTCGAGTGGAATTTCTTTAGTCAAAAAACCATTAACTATAATTTTCATATTTGCTTGACAGTATAATGTAGAAATCCACCGCTGGAAATTAGGGCAAAATCCAAAACGACTTAAAACATTGGTAAAAAGTTTACCAATGTTTTTCTACCCTGTCAAAGGCTTTCTCTTGATCAATATTGACAGCAAGATACCAGTTTCATTGGTAATATTTATATAATCTAGAGTGTCACGCAAGAGAAATAAATTCTCAAAAATCGTCCTACCTGGGACGGAACAAGTTTGATCTTCTTGAAATAATCGAGGGTAACACTTTTGAAAGTCTGTTTGTAAGAGCGTTTTAACAAATTTTGTAATCAACATTGAGTAGCGAAATGGCCGGGCCACCAATTTTTGAGGTTTTTCTTATCATCTTTCTTGTAAAGTAATCTAGTCACGCTTCCTTGCATTGAATCATTGAGAGAATTATTTTCCAAACTAAATTTATAATTTCGAACAGAATAGGGCCTGAAAGATCCCAGAATTTAGCGTAAAATTCTTGAGGTAATCCTTCTGATCCGGGGGTTTTCCCTGAAGAAAGTCCGCGCATTGCGTGGGTAATTTCAGCCAAAGATAAAAATCTTTTGCAGGATAAAATTTCGCTCTCACTTAATCTGTTTTCAAGTTTGTTCAAAAATTCGGTTTGGACTGTTAAATTAACAGGTTCTTGCAAGTACAAATTACGGTAAAAATCGAAATGAGCCGGAGTCTTGTGAAAAGACTTCAACACCGGTGGAGTTATAAATAGATTGAACAGTATTTTTCTGAACACGTAAAAAAGAATTTGGTTGGTTTTTCACTTTCTTCAAGCCATTTGACTCTGCTTCGAATTTGGCTTCCTCTCATTTGGGATAAATTAATGACCCGAATTTCTCTTTCAAGCGTTTCTATGGTGGTTTTCACTGAGTTATCTCCTTCAATAAGAGCCCGTTTAGCTTCGATCAAAGAATTTATAGTTGCGTGGCCTTTTAATATCGCGATTTAACTTAATGTGCCTTGTTTACTTCGACCAAAATCGATAGCAACTAATTTTATAGATTCTTTAAGAAAATCCCACCAAGCTTGAATGGAAGTAAATGTTTTCCGGTGCAATACATGTTTCTTAATAATTTCTGAGATATTAAATTCTAAGTTTAGCCTCCAAAGTCCTGGTCCACGGGAAAATGCATTATGCAAATTGGGGCTTAAATCAACAGAATCATGATCGGAAAAAACACAAGGCAAAATTTCACATTTTAAAAAGGAATTATACAAGTCCTGAGCAATAAAAAAATTATCCAAACGTGTACCGATAGTTTTATCCGCATTAAACCATGTGCATTGTATTTTTCAGTCGGCCGTGTTTTTTTGCGCCAGATATCAATATAAAACGACGAACACTGTGCAGATCTTTTAAAGGCATGGAAATTGTAGGATTTCCTCCAAACTTATCAGAAACGTTTTCAATGCAGTTAAAATCGCCAGCAATAATTTTAAAAGAGTAGTACGTTCATTTGGATTCGTGGGTGCATAGGTATAAAACCAAATTAATTTTCGTGTCGTCGAGTTCAGTTAAAACACTAACAATTCTACCAGAAGAATCTTTTTTCCATTGTAAACATTTGAAATCAGTATTTTCAGCGACAAGAATGGAAACGCCGCCTTGTTTACCAAGAGCGGGCAACCAGAAACTTTTACCGCGTCATCGCATTTTGTCTTGTCGCTAAAGTTTCTTGTAAACAAATAAAATCAGAACGGGAATTTTTCGCAAAATCAAAAACAGAGCGTTGTTTGGATTCATTGCCAAAACCACGGATATTCAAAGTTGTAAATTTAGCTCTGAATGCAAAAACTTAGAGAAAATTCTTCTGGTAAAATTACATAAGCTTAACTTATAAGCTTAGTCTTAACTAAACAATTTTTGCAAATCACATTTAGACAGTTACTTGCTTTTCTGTTTATGTTTGTTTGTCCGATGTCCAGTGTTTCTCCTCTTCGGCAAAGGTTGTTCGCCGTCATATTCAGAACGTTCGAGAGTTTAAGTGTCCGTTTTCTCCGATCCTTTGGTACTGGAATCCGTAATCAAACATCTCCCCGCATTGAAAAATGTATGAAGTTCCCCGAAGCAAGATTTTATCCCAGAAAGCTCTTCTTTTTCCACTAAAGCGGCTTCTGAGTATCCCTTAATTAGTATCCCTGTCTTGAGTAGCAAGCCGCGGAAAAATGCAGGGAAATAACGACTTTACTTCTCCGCTAAAAACTGATCGACCAGCGAAAGATCCAAACTCTTTTAAAACATGTTCACCGAGCTGACGACTGTGTAGCCGCGCGAAAAACAAAGCCTCAAAGATCCCGGATGTTGAGCGTACGGCGGGCGTTCGGCGTACGGCGGCGGGCACACAACGCGCCCGCGAAACATTCCGCTAGCCATGACCATGAAAAATGACGGACATGGGTTCTATGAGTATGGAGCTGCGCAGCCGGGCCTTCGGCCCGGCGAGAGCTCCGCTATAATGTTAAGTGAACCTTTTCATGTGATACTTGGGGATTTTAACATTGACTGGAATGACAGTGTACAAAGGAGTAGTTTATTTAACCAAATGGTCACATCATATGGTTACACACAACATATTTTGGACTACACAACAGATAATAGAACTATAATTGATCACATTTACAGCAATCTCGATGAATCAACGTTCAAAACAGGTGTTCTTGAGACCTACTTTAGTGACCATAAGGCAGTGTGGATAGCCAGTAAAAAAGACTAATTTAATACCTGTAATCCTTATATATTGTGAATCTGAAAGCACCTGACTTTGCCTTTGACAGCTATTCTGCTACATTAGTTCTGTTATTCCCTGGTCTTCAGTCTCCTATACTGGAGACTTTTCACCCTCCAGAAGCAACAGGACTCTTTCAAACAAAGGTAAATGCTTCGTCATTCCCCAAGGGGAGGGGGGGTTGGGCAAGGGAAAAAAGACCCTGGGACAAGCTGTTCATGTGTCTCCCCCTTATCATGATGCTGTACATGTATATACATACTGGTACATGTATGTACAGGTTAGTTTATTTAGCCCATTTAGCTTTCAGTCATATTCTTATTCTTGCATTAGCATTTAGTGGTTCTCATTGGCATATACTGTAAGAGAGGGGGGATTGGGGGTATTAGGATAAAAACAAAATACTTTATAACCGTATTTAGACCACAAAGTACCTGAATTAAAAATGTCTCAGATACCATAATTATACCCAAAACCTCTGGCTGGGCTTGAAGAATTGACTCATGTGATCATTTAAAATGGGAAAAGAAGCATGAAGGCACAAGTGGCCCACATGACCGAAGCCTTGAGGTTGTGCAATAATTTTCTTTCTGTCTTCACCGGTTATTTCTTTTTTTGCTACTTTTGCCATGGAAGAATTTTTTTTGGTAATTGCCCAACCTCCCCCTCAAAAATAGAATGGTCCATCCCTAAATGTCACTAGCCACATGTAATAGTTTTTTCAATACAAAAAATAAAATCTCTCCGCTCCCAAATTGAATTCTTCACCATCCATTGTATCTCTAAATGAAGCACTTTAATTCCTCTGTTAAGTCCCCGTAAAGCCATTTTGATTTTAAACTTTAGTATAACAACACTTAAAAAAAAATGAACTGAATCTCAAGGTACTTCATTTATTTTCTTTTTAAAGGTACTCAATCGCCTCCAGTCAATGCATCTGCAAACATTTAGCACATCAACTAATGCTGGTAACAATGACGAAAAGTCTCAAGTGCTGAAGAAAATGGTGACTTGCTGTTCGTGCATTTATGAAACCACAAGATGTCAAACTACCAATAATCTCTGAAAACATGTTCAGAGCTGACGAAATCTTGCCAATTTGTGAAGCACAAACATGGAAACAATTTCCAGTTGTTGTCATTTAGCAATTGTAACAGTTTTACCCATGTACATTGCACAGTTCAAATTGTGCTTCCTGTATTAACACTTCATAGTAACGCTGTAAGAAATCCGAAAAACAGCTATCCCGACAACAATGGACTGATCATCAATTGTAACTTGCAAAATGTACAAATATTGAATAGGCCATTTGCACGATGGCGTCATTTGACTACAACTACCAGAATTCATTTCGTTTTTCCTTTCTTATTTAAATTTTGTAATCCCAGTGCGGTTTAAATAACAATAGCCTTAATTTGCACTACAAAAGAAAAAACTGAAGGATTCTGGTATTTGTAGTCATATGACGTCATCGTGCAAATGGCCTATTCCACGCAAGTGAAACTAACTCCGCTGAGATGTAATTTGAAAATGAAAGTGTTACCTGTGCTTAACCGGTGTGTGACATATATTAAGACTGATCAGCATAAAGTTATACCAACCAAGTATGCCACAAATATGAAGGAAAAACAATGAATTGTTTTGATTTTGCGCACGAGTTTGTGCAATATGGTTTAAATAAAATGAACAATTTCAATGCAGCAACCACAATTGTGTAATATATTTTCTCATGCATATCACGAGTATCTGTGTCAGCCAGGACCTTTAAGGCCCAGTAATGACCATTATGCTCCGCGTGCCTCTGTTATTTTTATTTATTTGAACACGCGATCGAGACTTACATTGTTTTTATCACGCAATGCATAATGGTCACTACTGGGTCTTCAACGGGAAGTTCTGGTATAAAATTTTATCCGAGCACCCCAGACCGATTGATTTAACGCCAACTTGAAACGCGTCATCGCTTCGGTACGCATTGCGTACCTATTTTTTTATATGGGAGTCCCCTTCCGGAATTTTCAAGTGTTTTGGAGATTTGAGAGTAGATAAACTAATAGGTGGCGTAGCAGACGCAAATAGGGATGGCTGTAGTTGATTCTTACTGTGTAGGCTAATAAATTGGTTGAATAGTTGTTTATGTAAAGGGTATTTGCTGTTTATAGTAATTTGATGGAATCATGAAACAATTTTTGAATTGATTAAGGGTTCTTGGCTTGCTTTTTATTGAATAAGAAGCCGTACACAGCTTGAATCGTACATGACTTTAACCCATTGCAGTATTGATTCCCGAGTGTTTCGAGTGCTTTTACGGACAAACATAAAATTACGTCTGAAAAGTAACACTGCATTCAGTAGCCGACACGATCGCTAACTAAAATGCGAAGTTATATAAAACACAAATCGTGTAAATCAAACCCACATGCGATTCAAGTCACGTAATGACCTAATGCGTGAAATTTCCGGTTGACCAGTTCACAGTCTCGCACATTGCATGTCAGAAGAATGTTCTTTCAGTCAAACTCGTATTTTCAAACGAGCATGGTTCACCATTCAAATCCTTTCAATAACAAAAAAATTATTCCCATTATACAATTTAAAACAAGCACTGAACGAAGTTCCTTAAGAAAACAGGTTCAGATGAATAGGGGATGAAATAAGTGAGATAAAAAATTAAACTTTGAATGGTATTTTCGGAATACTGGGATACAAAATACAATTTTATCAGCTCTACCTATATATTGAAACTGTACACAGCTTGAACTCGTGGCGTCTTTATTGAACCCAGTGCATTATTTAGTGCTTTAAGTGCTTTACCGAGAAACATAAAATTATATCTGAAAAGTAGGACTACATTCAGAAGCCGATACTTGAAACCACGATCGCTTCCATCCCATACCCTACACGCTGCCCTACAGAATCTACGACACTTTCACTCTCTTACGAAATCCTCGTCTATTCCTTCACCCAGCAAAATAAAACATTGCACAATAATTTAACTAATCAATCTCCCAAATATTTTTTTTTAGAGCGGTCTAAAATGCTCAACACTGAGCGACAGACCAATGCGGTAAATAAATATTCAGGTCTGGTTGGATGTCCATGTTCTGGTGTATTGATGTTAGCTATAACTAATTAAGATAGGAGATCGAGCATTGAATGTTTCTTTTTTGGGGCATAATCAATTTTGAATGGGGAATCCCGAAACATCGAGTTTGGATTCGAGTTCGAGTTAGAGTTCGAGTTCGAGTTGGACTTCGAGTTGGACTTCGAGTTGGACTTCGAGTTAATTGGACTTCGAGTTGGAGCTCGAGTTAGGCTTCGAGTTGATCTACTATAAAAAATGCGAGAGGAGTTGCAAAAGGAGAATGGAAAGGGTAGCTTCCCAACCATTTGGGATGGCTCTGACGCAGGGTGAAGGAGGGTGAAGGATTACTTTTCCGCAACACAGTTCAATCGGTGGCGTGACGCGTGACGCTAACGTAGTTCTGGTGACGTTATCGCTTGTCACATTGTCGGGTCATCCTGGACCGATCCGATGCGCGCAATGGTTTGACAATGGTTTGATCGATCTGAGCTGAGCTAGGTTTCATTAGCAATGGAAAGGTAGGTTTCATCTACTTTGTGAAGACTTGCAATTGACATGTTGATATTGAAATGCAAATTAGCGCTGAATAATGTCTCTCTTTTCAGCGAGCAAACCGTCATAGTCTTCTCATCGCCGGAGAAAGATGCACGTGGTGATGCAATGTTAGTGTCTTTTCACCGTACAGTATTTCTGAGGTCCTGTTAGCAATGGCAGGTTTAGTTTACTTTATGGAGACTTCAGATGAAATATAAATTTAGAAATGCAAAATGGCGCTGAAATATACTTCTGTTTTCAGTGAAGAAACGATCACAATTTCTTCATCGCCGGAGAAAGATTCGCATAGTGATACAATGTAAGTGTTATCGTATCATAGATCAAAACGGAATTTCGAAGGGAACTGAATAAATGAATGAAGTTTTCAGGGCTCGTACTTTTCTGTCCATAGCTTTATTCTACCGAGCGGCACAGTATTAAACTGATTTGGCCTGGCATTATCCTGGTATTATCCTAGGCAACAAACGTATAATTTTGAAATCTCTTATCCAACCAGCTTCACTAGTAGCGTTAGAGTTTGTTTTACACTTTCAATAGCTCTGATCAATTCGTTTTTATTCAATTCACATCTATTCAGGCTTTATAGTCTTAATATGTTATTGGTGTTATGATTCTTAAGTTTTGGTTGTGTTTTTACTAGAGAAGCCTGAAAATTCCGGAAATTGTCTTGTGTTTAGCGAGTTAAAAGTGCAAACTGTTTTCTCCAGGAAAAATGAGTGATTGTCTCGCCTTTATGACCGGAAATTAACTTGTCCTGGCAGTTGCCGCAGCCAGTCGCATTCCGTGTAGTGACAGATGATGCCTGCCAAATAATCTGGCAATATTATTTACCAGACGCTCGAGTCGTGGCTAAAGGCCAGCCTTGTAAACGTGAATAATTAAAAATAATAATAATCAAACTTTTTGCTGCATTTTATTTCTTTCACTGACGCTTTGCCTTTATTTTCCTTCCAAGGCCGCCAGTCGTGGAAATTTATGATTCCCCTGTAACAAAAAGGTATGTGTTACATTTCATGACTGAAATGTTTGACTATCGGTATAGCCGCCCGGCTATACTATCTCGTTCGTCTGCGACGCAGGCTCGATCCTCACTACCCTTACTGTTGCATTTGTTTCTTAGGTTGGCTGATAAAGACAAGGTTGGGAAGTCAGCAAAATCCAAGCTCGATGACCGCGACTTCTGTTCTTCTAGGTAAAAAAATCTTCATTTTCAGTTCGTAGTTGATTTAGTAGAATGTTTTCTTGTCTTCGTATTGACATTGACTAAAAGTTGACATTGAAAGAAAACTACACTCGATTTTTATATTGAATACAAATGCAATATACGATATCAAGGTGGTTACGTAATAGTGCTAATAGTTAATATTACTTTAGTTATTGAATAAATAAATAAATAATTTGTTCAACTCGAGCTCCAACTCGAAGTCTAGACTGTTCACAGCCTCTCTATTTTCTCAGAGTCCGTCGAGAAAACGAGAACTGCCGGCGAGCGAAACGGCGAGGGGGTGGGGGGCGGGGAAGGAGAAAAATAGAGAGACTGTAGACATCTTTGTTAAAAAGTACGTTTTCCCTTTTCTCCAGCAACGGAAATTCCCATTGGCTGAAAGGCGTCAAAACTGTCATCACCTTGACAACGGCGATTCATGAGCGTGTTTTGCGGTTGAAGTGTTTGTCATCGCTTGAGTGATAAATGGAATGTTTATGCAAACACCGAAGGAAACGTATCTTTTTTAAAAAATATACTAAACGCTTGAATCGCTTCTACTAGAACTGGACATTTGTTCACTTGTGCCGTCTATCCTTCGCTCATACAGAAGCTCTCTGATATAGAAAAGAATAACAAATTCAGTATTTCCAAAGGGTATAAAATAAATTGAGAATCGTGGAAAAAAAATCCAGTTCGTTGTTTCATGTCCATAACGTAAATTGTTCGGCTAACGGCTTGCGTGACGGAAGAGTTTTGCCGTGTACGAGCTTCACACTGTTCTCCGCACCAGAGTAAGGTAAAGGGAAACTTTTGCAAACTTTATTTAGTAAACTGTTTTGGTCAAACAGGGAAAAGGCTGAAACCTACAGATGATTATAACTGACTCTCACGCGCTGTCTAGCCTTGTCTGTTCGATGATTTATCTTTTTTCATTAAAATATCGTTTATAGTTATTCTTTGCTTATGCATAAACTCTGAAATAGAAAAAAAATTAACAATTTCAGAGTATTTGTAAATCGGCGGTGAAACTGAGAATTTATCGTGGATCGGCAAAAGTCACCGACTCGTTTCGTGATCGAAACCTTTCAGCTAATTACTCTTGCGGTTTGTTGCGGTTACCTTTCGATTTCTTATTGGTCCAATTTAATTAATAGGTCAAGGGGCGGAGCTGTTGGGGACAAGGCGCTGAAAGGGGGAGGAGTCAAAAAGCGTACTTTTTTCCAAAGATGTCTACAGTCTCTCTATTTTTCTCCTTCCCCTCGCCCCACCCCCACCCCCACCCCCTCGCGCTCCGCGCTCGTACACTACGTTCGCTTCGCTCGCCGGCAGTTCTCGTACGCGACGGACTCTGAGAAAATAGAGAGGCTGTAAACAGTCAACTCGAAGTCCAACTCGAAGTCCAACTCGAACTTCAACTCGAAGTCCAACTCGAAGTCCAACTCGAACTCGAACTCGAACTCGAACTCGAATCCAAACTCGACCGATCATTACTCCCTTTTGAATGGGGAGTAATGATACCTCGAGTTGGAGTCCGAGTTCGAGTTCGAGTTCGAGTTGGACTTCGAGTTGGACTTCGAGTTCGACTTCGAGTTGGATTTCGAGTTGGATTTCGAGTTGGACTTCGAGTTGGACTTCGAGTTGGATTTCGAGTTAGTAGGAAAATAACAAAGCCTTGCGTTTGTTATAAATTGATCCCATCGATTGATTATTAACTTTTTGAAATCATAAAAAAAATTCGAGAAAAATATCAAAAAAAGAAAACAGCATTTAACTAGATTGTCTCCTTAAGTTGACTATCATCTGGAAAGAGAGAACGTAATGGCAGAACGATTAGGAACACAGTTATCAGTTTTTCATCGTTCATTTTAAGAAACAAACACGTCAAAACAGTCAAATATATGTCCAATTATTTTGCGTAAATTGAAACGATCACTCCGTTGTTTAATTAACTTTTTATGGTATTTATCTGAATATCCCTGAAACTAACTAAATAACTAACTAACTAACTAACTAACAAACAATCTAACTGTTATTATTTTAAAAGCATATTTTATCGCTTTTATATTGACTGGCCGCGTGTTGTATTGTTTTTGGGTGTTCTTTGCAAGCGCAAGCACAATTTTTGTGATTGACATTCAGTATAAATAAAACTTGTTAACAACAATGAAAACAAAAGCGAAAAAAAAATGAATGGTGAGTTAATACCTTTAAAAATCTAAAACCTGTCCACCTATAATGGGACACGGTTACAATACTTATTAAGTAAATCATAGTACACTCAACAAAATTACTGATTGGGGAAGGGCAGTAGATTGAGGGAATGGGTCGGGATGGGGGGTGTTGTCCATAGAAATTCTCGTATGTTCTGCATATTGTGTCTATCCCTTCCCCTTGTGGGATATTCGTGTAAAGACTGGTAGAGTCTAGGGAGACTAAAAAAGGGAATCCCGAAACGTCGAGTTGTACATCGAGTTCGAGTTCGAGTTCGAGTTGGACTTCGAGTTGGATTTCGAGTTGGACTTCGAGTTGGACTTCGAGTTAAAAAAAAATAGATATATGAAAAAATATAATCGATAAAAAACGACAGAAATTAACTAATTGTATCAGAAATCGATAAAAATCGATAAGTGTGATTGTGCATATCGATTTTATCGGCGCTAAATTTTTATCCAATGTTATGTTTTGAGAGTGATTCTGTAATAATCCGCACTGGTGCCTGGGTAAACGGCAAAAGTTAAAAATGAAAAATGTAAACAACAAACGGCAAAAATCACGACTACATATTGATGAAAGGAAGGTGCCGGATCTGTGGCCAAGATCTGGATCGAGGGGGTGATCCCATATAAAAATGACGGGGGTGCTCGTCAGAAATTTTCAAAATATATATATAAAGGTACCAATTCTAAAACAACACATGTCATATTCTGTAATGTTTTTTCGGCTCATACCCTAAAAGGTACCGCCAAAATGCTAACGGTGGTCATTTTAGATTTTAGTACCCTAAGCGGTACCAAATTGACCTATAAATGGTACGACGAGCACCCCCGTCATTTTTATATGGGAGTCCTCCCCCCCCCTCCGGATCTGGATCATTAAAATCCTGTACAAGATAAACTAGTAGTGAAGTGCTGCGAGTAAAGCTTATGCAGAAGAAGACTTGTTTGGGGCTATCTCGTTAATTGCATGTACTTTATATAGTGAACAGATGAGCGACTTGATCTATTTTGCCATTGGATTAACTTGGCTAATATATATGCCGTTCGAACGGCAAAACGCACGGCTACTGAACAGATGAAAAACGGGTGGTCGAGTCGTTTAAAACGGTTACCATGAAATAGATGTCAGACAACGTATGCCAAGCAGAATGGTTTTCCATTCTTACATGAAATGGGTACTTGCATCTCGAAGAATAAGAATAAACCCGCAACTGATGAGGTTCAAGTGGAGAACCGAAACCATGGTCTTGCCTGTAGAAATCATATATATCATGGCATAAACAAAACAGTCGCCAGACTGTGAAACTCATTACAATGTAGTGAGAAAAACACTGCACAAATGACAATGGAGATAAACAGATTAGAGCTCCGGAAAAACCGTCAATTCTCAACTACAAAGCGGAGCAGTGACTGAAATACGCTCGATTTATACTTTCTGCGAAACATTGCATAGCTTTATAAAAAGCTGCAATCATCTCTGAAAATTCGGACCAACATATCACCAGTCCATGAAAATACGACCTAGACTTGCAATAAAAACACTACTGGGCCCAGCGAAAAAAAACTAATTGCAAGAAACCATTGACGGTCGATAATTTCAAACTTAAGATCCGACTACCTGAGAGATTCAGAGGGAGTGAAAAACCTTACATTGTTTGTAAACTTCTACTAGAAAATGGCTACATGAGCACAGCAAGAGGTCAAACAAAACTGAAGAAAGACGCCGATTGAACAGAGCTTACAGAATTGAAGAAAGCCGCCGAGTTGAAGAAAACCCGAGTTGAAGAAAGCCGCCGAGAATACAGCATAATTTCAAAACGACCTCCTAATCGAAGCTTGCTCAAAGCCTACATGCAATGTCAAAAGGTTTTACTGCAGAGCTATTAAAACGAATGCCACGATGGCATCAGATAAAAGCCGACACAAACTGCCATCGCTAATGAACAGACGCCTCGACAAAGAGGTCAAAACTAGCAGACAGCTTAAAAACACAAATGACCTCGAGACTAAAGTCTGTATCATTTTGCGACGTTTAGAAGGCTTTTAATTCAGTCACCTCGAAACCTCCATATACCCGCTACAAATACAAGAAGCATCATTTTGCGAGCTTAACTATAAAATGGCTAAAACACTCGCGAGGGAGTCGTGTAGGCTTGTCATCCTTTATTACACCATTAACCTCGTGATTTGAGGCGTTGTTTGAATTTTAAAAGGCTCTCTTCAAATGTTCTTTTTTTTAGAAGAGTTAGTTCTAAGCAATCTTATTGCTTCGCCTTTAATGAATCCATATTTTACGCTTGGTGGGTGGCACGAGGCGAATTGTGTGTACTGAAAGGTCTCGGTCGGCTTGTAGTGAGTGTTGATATCCAAGATGGAATATTTTGTGAATCTTACCCCTTTAAACACTGTGGTGTCGAGGAAAGTGATTTTGTTCTCTGATAGTTTGGCCGTAAATTTATTTTTTAGCTTGGTCATTTTGTCGGTCACGTCTGCCATGGGCGCACTTATACAGAAAATATTGGTCCGGACCGGGTAAACAGGACACCCCTCCCAGAGGGCACTTTTTTAGTCTCCCTAGACGCTACCAGTCTTTACACGAATATCCCACAAGGGGAAGGGATAGACACAATATGCAGAACATACGAGAATTCTATGGACAACACCCCCCATCCCGACCCATTCCCTCAATCTACTGCCCTTCCCCAATCAGTAATTTTGTTGAGTGTACTATGATTTACTTAATAAGTATTGTAACCGTGTCCCATTATAGGTGGACGGGTTTTAGATTTTTAAAGGTATTAACTCACCATTCATTTTTTTTAGCTTTTGTTGTCATTGTTGTTAACAAGTTATATTTATACTGAATGTCAATCACAAAAGTTGTGCTTGAGCTTGCAAAGAACACCCAAAACCAATACAACACGCGGCCAGTCAATATAAAAGCGATAAAATATGCTTTCAAAATAATAACAGTTAGATTAACTTAGTTAGTTTCAGGGATATTGAAATAAATACCATAAAAAGTTAATAAATTAAACAATGGGGTGATCGTTTCAATTTACGCGAAATAATTGGACATATAAATTATTTGACTGTTTTGACGTGTTTGTTTCTAAAAATGAACGATGAAAAACTGATAAAAGTGTTCCTAATCGTTCTGCCATTACATTCTCTCTTTCCAGATGATAGTCAACTTAAGGAGAAAATCTAGTTAAATGCTGTTTTTTTTTTTTGATATTTTTCTCGATTTTTTTTTTATGATTTCAAAAAGTTAACAATCAATCGATGGGATCAATTTATAACAAACGCAAGGCTTTGTTATTTTCCTACTAACTCGAAATCCAACTCGAAGTCCAACAAGAAGTCCAACTCGAAATCCAACTCGAAATCCAACTCGAAGTCGAACTCGAAGTCCAACTCGAAGTCCAACTCGAACTCGAACTCGATCTCGAACTCGGACTCCAACTCGAGGTATCATTACTCCCTTTTGGATGACGCAGTGTAGAAAACTTCAATTTTAATTAAATGAGAAATAGAACATGATCTTTATGTTAACAATCGCTTTGATAACATAGTATAAACAAGGCTGATACCACGTAAAACGTAACAACAACAACAATTTATTTTTCAAATAATAAAACAAAATAAAGTAGCAACCCGCAAATAACTAACGCGACAACTGTTTTACACAGGAAAAGTTACAAAGGGAAAGTGGCATTTATTGAGATAGTTAATTTATTCAAGTAGTGGTGGGGAGAGCGAATCATAATTTTTAACCTAAAATCTAGGTAAGACAAAAGGCCACAATTGTTGATACTAATAAATGGGAGAAGTCTACAATTTATC
This sequence comes from Cladopsammia gracilis, assembly GCA_022457155.1. Taxonomy (NCBI): domain Eukaryota; kingdom Metazoa; phylum Cnidaria; class Anthozoa; order Scleractinia; family Dendrophylliidae; genus Cladopsammia; species Cladopsammia gracilis. Next base: position 119,927 of record JAJGOT010000755.1, read on the forward strand.
AGAAATTATAAACCCTAAACAGCCCGATTATAATACTCGTAGCGTTCTTGTTAAAAATTTTACTAGCAAACATGCTGGGGTTAAAACTGTAAAGTCAGCTATGATTTTAACACGATATAGCATTTTAACTTTATTTTCGAGCAGTTTTCAAGAACCATCTTCCTTTTTCCAATTATGATGTTTCTGCGATCTACCAGCTGCTAAAAGATTCCCTCCTTCTCTCAGTTCGATTTTTCCACTGTGATCTTAAGGGCCGCTGCCAGCTGGGTATCTGCGACTTGGAGCAGAATTAACTAATTTTTTTGTCAGGCAATCTACATTTTACTTTAATTTTTAATTTTGGCTGCAAAACAAACAATCGATTATTTTTTCTCAATCACGAGCGTTCACACTTACAAAATTATGCAAAATCAAAAGTTTCAGATCGATAGACCATATGTTTCGTTATCCCGTGATCATATGTTTGGTTATCCTGTGACCATATGTTTGGTTGTCTTGTGACTTATTGTCAAAGAAAAAGTGTCATGGATCATGGAACTAATCCACAATGCTGTCCATAAAAAAGCATATCGAAAACTATAATCCGTATTAACTTGCATAAGAGTAAGTCATCTTAGTTTGTAAAAGAGCTGGGGAGACTTAGAGGCTTAAAAAACTCCGTTGTCAGAGAAATTAAAACTTTCTGAGGCTGTTTTAAACAACTCCTGCCAAAACAACAAGAAAAGCATGTTGGACATGCAAGAATTATGACACTTTCCCTTTAACGCAGATTAAACTAAGAATACAGCAATAAACGAAAACATAAAAAGCAAAATGATTATCGAGTCTAAAATCATGCATGAAAAAAAAGGAACGGAAACCTTATTGCTCTGGCTGGATTGTTGCTTGTGTCGTCGGTTTTACTTGGCATACTGGGTCACAACAAAAATGATGCGCTGAGCCAAGTTGTACAGTTGTGCAAATCCAATCGAAACGATGTGGCATTCTTATACATGTTGCATTATAAAGACACTCAGACAACTTAGGTATCATTCTGCACCGTATGTCCCATACGTCAGTATTACTTATGCAGTCCCCTTCCTTTACATATTTAAACATATCTTCTAGATATGACTGAAGGCAACTTCTAAAGTGCCTTATTATTGTTCCGTTAACAACCTGCCGCTTATGGTGTCTTGTATCTGCAAACCAATTTAAAAGACAGATGAGGTCAAACTCACAAAATAAATAAAGGTTGTAGAATTACTACAGTCGAACCCCGCTTGTTAGACACCTCGTTATTGAGCCCTGGGGGAGAGGGGAGGGGTCTCAAAGTGCCTAAGCAGCCTTTCAACACTTATAACTTTATTAATATTAAAGCTTATGCCACTAAACTTCGTGACTTTTCTTGAAATTTATCACGCAACAATTTAGTTGGACATTACACTGTTCACGTCACTTTTTCATGGCAACAAGCTTTTGACAACCACGTTTTTCGAAATTTGGATTTTCATCTTTTAATACAAAAAATCCGTTTGTCGTCGTTACTCTTATATTTTTTTGCAATTTATTTATTTATTTATGCGTTATTTATTGGTTTTGATCACTTCTGAGTCAATTTAGATGGTTTGTTACAACTGTTTACGTTGTAACAACAAATAATAACTCGTTCGAGTAAAACGTCTCCTTACTTTATTGTTGTTGCCTTTTTAATTACATGTCGCGCGTATTGTGACGTAGTTAAATTACATAATTTATGACACTCTCCCGGGCCGACAAGTTAAGCTGAATAGTACACGTTCATGCTTAAAGAGTAAAAAGAATGCCTTATAGTGTTGGCCTCAAAGTCAGTGATTATTCTATTTGTTCCTTGATTCTCTGTGCTGCCTTCTGAGCGGCAAGTCGTATAGGAGGACGTTGTATATCATTTTCAGGAGCTTTTTCTGTGTTTTTGTTACTCGGTATGTCACTCCCATCTGACATCTCTAATGGATAAAGTTTCTCTATAGGTCTTGATAGTTCCTTTCCAGAACGTACTCTCAGAGATACAGATCGTGTGAGTCCATCTTTCCCCGTGTGCAGTCTAGTAACTACACCTATTTTCCATTGGTTTCGTGGTGTGTTATCGTGTATGAGAACAACATCTCCAATAATAACTACCCTTTTGTGTAATATTCTCTTTCGACAAGTGTGATGTTCTCGGAGACTTGTCAGATATTCGGTTTGCCATCGAATCCAAAAGGCGTGTGAGTGTTTTCTGATACTGAGCTCTTTTTGTAAGAGCTTTTGTTGAAATCTCAGATGGAATATAGTCAGGATCTGCTTCATTTTCTTTAGCATTCGTGTCTGGTAATGCTAGAAGACGGTGTCCACATAAGAAATGTGATGGCGTCAGAGGAGAGGCATCGTTGATATCTGTATAAGAGTATGTCAAGGGACGGCTGTTTAGCACCGCTTCTACTTCAGTAAGTATTGTGTTTAATTCAATCATGTTTAGGCAGGCTTTCCCTAGAGTTTTCTTTTAACACCTTTTCATTAGGCCAATAAGTCGCTCGTAAAATCCTCCCCACCACGGAGCTCTTTCAGTGATGAATTTCCATGTTATGTTGTGATGAGCGAGGAACATTTGGGATGAATCCGTTTCAAGGATGTGAGTTTTAATTGCTTGAAGTTCTTGAGCTCCGGCTTTGAAAGTTTTTGCGTTGTCTGAAATGATACATTTCGGAACTCCTCGACGGCTTAGGAATCGTCTGAATGCTCTAAGGAAGGCATCGGTGGTCTGATCTTCTACTAATTCAAGATGTACGGCTCTTACTACTGCACATGTGAAAAGACATGTACATTTTAGACGAAGTTTGATTTGTTTGGTCGCGGACATAAAGAGGGCCTGCGTAATCGATCCCTGTAAATTGAAAGACTTGTGATTGTTTGACTCTTGATTGTGGAAACGGTGGTGTGGGTACAGAACGAAAGGGTGGTCCTTGGACTTTTCGGCATGTTACGCATTTTGATATGATTCTTTTTACAAGTTGTCGACCTTGAGGTATCCAATATGTCTGTCTGATTTGAGTTAATGTTTCTCGTACTCCACCATGCATGACCTGCTTATGCATAGATTGGACGATGAGTGTAGTTAAGTAGTTATCCTTTGGTATGAGGATAGGAAATTTTGTGTCGTGGGGCAGATCTGTATACTGTAGTCTACCACGACAGCGTATGAGATCTTCATCGTCAAGATAAAGATCGAGTTGTCGTATAATGGCAGGTTGTCTGGATTTGTCTTTGCTCTTCAGGTATGAAATTTCTTGTCTGTAGATTTTGTGTTGAGTAGCTTTTAGTAAGATATTTCTGGCTTCGGCGATATCATTCGCTGTAAAAGTTTCACTATATACTTCACTTTTTGTCCATTTTCTCGTGAAGTTGATAACTCGGGCTGTGACTCTGAGTAGACGGACTAGGGTGCTGTATCTTGTTATATCAATGATGTTAAGTATATTCGGATCTTCTTCAACGTTTGTGACAATTTGCATTTGTAGGCTTTGAAGTTCCTCGTGAACTAAATTTTGGGGGTATGGAGGCCATTGTTCCTCTGGTTCGCTAAACCATGGAGGTCCTTCAAACCATAATCTTTTCTTATCGTTGAATACAATAGTGCTAACTCCACGGGTTATCAAGTCAGCTGGGTTCATAGATGTCGGGCAAAATCTCCAAGTTTGGGATGACGTGATTTCTTGTATCTTTTGAACTCGAGTTTGAACGAATTGTTGTCGTTGTTTGTTGGAAGATAACCATGATAAGACAACTTGAGAATCACTCCAGTATATAACTTCACTGCTGTTCACAAGCTGCAAGGTTTTGTTTAGGTATTGAAAAAGTTTTGCTCCCAAGAGTGCGGCCAATAGTTCTAGTCGTGGCAGTGTCGTCGTTTTCAAGGGTGCGACTCTGGTTTTAGCCATGAGGAATGCGGTGTATATACCGTTCTCAGCTGACAATCCTCTTAAGTAAGCGACCGCTCCATAAGCTTGTTGGCTGCTGTCACAAAATATGTGCAATTGTGTTTTTGTAATAGTTGCGAAGAAGTATTTTCTGGGTACTTCAATCGAGGTTAAATTGTTGATATCATCAGTCCATTTTAGCCACTGTTCTTTTTGTTCGTCTGGTAGACTTTCATCCCAACTTGGGGTTTGCTTCCATAGGTCCTGTATCATAATCTTTGCCTTTACTGTAATAGGTTCCACAAAGCCGAGCGGGTCAAATAATTTTGACGCGAAGCTTAGTGCTGTTCGTTTTGTTGTATTTGCCATAGCATCTCTTTCTCTGATCATTTTTTCTGGGTAGCTTTCAGCTGTAGCTTATTCTTCAGGCATTGCGTAATGAATGTTTTTTTGTGATCCGGTATCGATAAGGATACGTACCTGGCATCTCGTAGTTGGTCCGCTTGCTGTGACCAGTGCAGTTTGCATTATTGTAGTTGTGTGTTATTGTACTTGCTAAGGCTGTCATTGCGGAGGTGACGTTTCTGCTGTTTTGTGGGTGTTCTTGTTTTTCATATCTTTCACTTGAATCTCGTTTAGGCTCGCTTGGTTCACAGATCGACGTATGATGTTTTAGTCCGCAATTTAGACATCTTCCTCTTGAACGACATTGAAATCTTGTGTGGCCTGATCGGAGGCAGTTAAGGCATTTATTTTTCTGCGCCAATATGGTCTTTCTCTCTTTTGCCGTTTTTACTTTCGAACATTGGACGTGGCGATGTTTACCTTCGCAATATATGCATGGTTTTAGCTCGAATCTCCCGTTTGTATTGAAGCTTTTTGGTGGCGGATGTCCATAGCCTTTATTACATAATTTATGACAGGTTTTCGGAAAATTCCAGATGGTGGATCATATAATGCTGTGTTCACACTAGCGCGAAACATGTTTAGTCTGAGCACGAATGAAACATGTTTTCACTATGAAAAGTGTTCACATCAGGCGGCGCATGGCGCGAGTCATGATCGAAACATGTTTACTTTAAGTATGATTAAAACTGTCGATCTAAGCCAGACGAAACCCGTTAGTGCAAATGTCTTATCCTTGTTAAACACTGCATCAGCCTTCGTTTCCGAAGAGCTTGACAAATGAGATTAACCCTCAGACGTACAGGGGGGGGGGGGGGGGGTGAGGGGGTTGCCACCCCCCTTGAGGTTTTTCTCCGATATTTTCAAGACAATTTAAGATTGGTACATGCCGTTTTCAGAAGCTGTTCGTTTATCCTTGAGACACATTTTGGTACAGTTTGGCGACAACCGGTTGCTATGGTAACGAGATATGACGTCAAAAGTAACATGACGTCAACCCATTTCTGAATAAAAGTGCGTGTTTTTGCACCTTTTTTCAGCGAAAAAACATATAAAACGCTACTAAAAGCATCAAAATGTTTAATTGTTTGTTATTTCACAACTCTAGCAAATAATATTTGCAATTTCCGCATTTTTCCGAAAAACTTGAATTTTTAGTAAAATCCAAGATGGCGGCCATCTTGGCGGTTATTTTGGATGACGTCACGGACCCCAGCAGCGCCACAACCCATAATATTTACCTTATCTTGTAGAGCACCCCGCGGGCTATCCATCTATCTATCCTTGTACCACGATGGGGGTATAAGTTTGCGTGTATGTCCGTGGGTTAAACCACAAAATCATACAACTTACAGCAAGTTTGAGCTCTGTTTGTCTCGGTTCATGTGTAATTATAACGATTTTATTCGAGCTTATGCCTGCTTCTTAAAACATAATAAATTATAGAATCAGGCGTGAAACTATATAAATATGAACAATGAAAATGCAAACATATTTACGGGAAGCGTGTTTCATTGAAACATGTTTACTCTAAACATATTTCGGTGCTGATGTGAACACAGCATAATTATAAGATGTCGGCTGTGCAGACCTAATTACTTAATCTCACGTCATATGACGTTACGTGTGGACCACAAAGGAAACATTTGTCGTATACCATATACCCTCCACCTTTCATGTTTATTTATAATGCTCAGAAAACTACGACGGGGTGGGAACAATATCACCCCGCAGGCCTTTCTAAACACGGCAGGACCAAACCACCCCTTAAAGGGATCAATAAGGTACGGCAAAGTTTGGTTATTTTAGCATAACTTTAAATGTATTGAGGATTTCGTTACCAAACTCTTCGAGTGAACAGCGGTCATATCCCAAACTATTTTGACATCAAAATTGACGGAAGATATCAAATTGTGACGTCACAGTTGATGACAATATTCTATAACCTTAATTTAAAGTTTTTGTATTCCAACGTTTTCCTAGTGTTTTCTGAGAAGTTAAAAAAAGACGTTAAAAACTGAAAACCGTTCGTCGATATCACAAATATTAAATAATGAGATATGACATTTTGAATTTTGAGCAGAAAAGATTATCCCCCTAGGTAAATATATGATAATTAGAGTTGGTTTTTGATGCCAGTAATTCTAGTTGTGTTGCAGATTGATTGTCCTATATGAATAAGTGTTGATTTGATAGGAAATGTATGTTTCCGGGGGGGGGGGGGGCGGGGCACTGAAATTTCTTCGAATTGTTATGACTCGAGAAATATTAGTGACAGCGAATTACGTTTTTCGGTATATTAGTCCCCTAGTCAAGCTCTTTCAAATAATAGCGGAGCACTCGCGGGCCCGCTGCGTAGCCCTATACTCATAGAACTTATGCCCGTCATTTTTCATGGTCATGGCTAGCGGAATGTTTCGCGGGCGCGTGTCTCCAACATGTGTGTCGCGCAAGGCTAGCTCGCGGGTGCGTATGACGTCGCAAAGCATGCGCGTATGACGCCGCACAACATACGGGATCTTAGCAATTTTGAAACCAAAGCGAGGCTTTGTTTTTCGCGCGCTTCCCGTGGCTACAACCAGGGAAGTTCGCAAACGCTTGCCTCCGCGCCAGTTAGGAAACCAACACAACCCGTCCTCGTCACTGGAAAAACCACGGAGAAAAACAAACAAGACACGCCAATTCCTGAAGCAAAGAAAACGGACCCTAAAACTCGCGAACGTTCTGAATCTGACGGCGAACAACCTTTGCCGAAAAGGAAAAACACTGGACATCGGACAAACAAACATAAACAGAAAAGCAAGTAACTGTCTAAATGTGATTTGCAAAAATTGCTTAGTTAAGCTTAAGCTTAAGCTTAAGCTTATGTAATTTTACCAGAAGAATTTTCTCTAAGTTTTTGCATTCAGAGCTAAATTTACAACTTTGAATATCCGTGGTTTTGGCAATGAAGCCAAACAACGCTTTGTTTTTGATTTTCCGAAAAATTCCCGTTCTGATTTTATTTGTTTTAAACAAGAAACTTTAGCGACAAGACAAAAATGCGATAAATTCTCTGACAGCTAAATGGTGCGGTAAAAGTTTCTGGTCGCCCGCTCTTGGTAAACAAGGCGGGGTTGCCATTCTTGTCGCTGAAAATACTGATTTCAAATGTCTACAATAGAAAAAAGATTCTTCTGGTAGAATTGTTAGTGTTTTAACCAGTATTTTACATGTAAATGAACTCGACGACACGAAAATTAATTTGGTTAATACTTATGCACCCACGAATCCAAGTGAACGTAAATGCTTTTATGATACAATTCATGAATATTTTTTCCGAACTCTTTTAAAATTATTGCTGGCGATTTTAACTGCATTGAAAACGTTTCTGATATAAAGTTTGGAGGAAATCCTGCAATTTCCACGGATTTAAAAGATCTACACAGTGCACGGCCGACTGAAAAATACAATGCACATGGTTTAATGCGGATAAAACTATCGGTACACGTTTGGATAATTTTTTTATTGCTCAGGACTTGTATGATTCCTATCTAAAATGTAAAATTTTGCCTTGTGTTTTTTCCGATCATGATTCTGTTGATTTAAGATCCAAATTTGCATAATGCATTTTCCCGTGGACCAGGACTTTGGAGGCTAAATTTAGAATTTAATATTTGCGATATGATCTCAGAAATTATTAAAAAATATGTATTGTACCGGAAAGCATTTACTTCCATTCAAGCTTTGTGGGATTTTCTTAAAGAATCTATAAAATTAGTTGCAAAAGATTTTGGTCGAAGTAAACAACGCATATTAAATCGCGATAAGGCCACGCAACTATAAATTCTATGATCGAAGCTAAACGGGCTCTTATTGAAGGAGATAACTCAGCGAAAACCACCATAGAAACGTTTGCAAGCGAAATTCGGGCCATTAATTTATCCCAAACAAGAGGCTACAATTGTAGCCTACACTCATGCGCTTGTGAAAGAAAGTTTTATGGTTTATTTTAAACTGGTCACGCACCCCTTCCCCCTCCCTAACGAATTTTGCGTGACACACTAAAGAAAACGCTAAAACACGTTTTCTGTACTCGCTTTGAATATTTAATTTTTTTATTCCCGATCAAATACACACTCGTCTTTTATTTCCCAAACCGTGACTTATTTCCGTTACATTTGAAAAGACTACTTTTAAAAGCAATGAAATCAGCAAACGACCGGGCTATTTTTTCAATTTTAGCGAATCTCAAAAACAGAATTACGCGACCGTGCACAAAAACTTTTACTCGGTCTAGAATTACTAGTATGACTAATTTTCGAATAAAATACACCAGTTGTATCGAAAATTGCCCTAGAAACTGATTAGGAAATGAAAATTGCAAAACATACACAGACATCTTTGCGTATTAGGCGACGCGTATGAAGTTTAATAGAACTATAAAATAAAGTCTTGTTTTGTTTACATAATATCACATGTCATTACGATTGAATTTTAGCATGTTTTATAAAGATTTCTCCAAAACTAACCAGAACACAAAGAAAAAGTGAATCACAAATTGATATCAACATGAATTCTCACCGAAAATTGTAATTTCTTTTACGGTAAAGTACCTCGTCTGTTTGAAAATTCTTCTTCGGTTTTGATCGCCCCGCACTGATAAAAGCGTGGTGAAGTTCCTCGAAGCAAGATTTAGTTGCTGAAAGCTCTTCTTTTTAACCCGTGAATATACGCGCATGCGTAATGAACGGGTTATCGGTAACGGCGACTGATATGCAAATGAGTCACTCACTCGCTCACTCCTTCCATCAGCTGTAAACTTAATGACGTAATGCTTTGTTACGAATGCGTTTTGTAACAAGAACAGCGTGAATCCAGCGATAACAATAACTGAATTGGTGTAAACGAATATAAACAACAATAAGCTTAAAGATGTTTCGCAGTTGGAGTCTTTAATGCAACGTTAAAATCGATCTATAAAAAGAAATTTTCAACTGAGACTACGCAGTTTTGATGGTTATCTACATTTAAGTAATTTACGTAATTACTACATTTAAGTAATAAAATTTATTCTTATTAATTTATTTTATTAATTTTTGTCAGTGGTCACGGTGGTCGAGTGGTGTAAAGCGTGGACTCACAGCCGAAAGGCCCCGGTTCGAATCTCGCTCGGGCTGTCTATTTTTTTTTTCGTTTTTTTTTTCTTTCTTCTTCGGACTGAACATTATGAAAGTGATGTACTGTATTTTAATTTTTGGCGTTTGTCAAAAATCCTTACGTTTAATTTAAAAAAATATATTGAACCGTGACAGAGTGAAAACATAAACTTACCGCATTGCGTTTAAACGCGTTACGCATTTCAAATTCACGGGTTGGCTCTAAGGAGCCTTTGATTATTCTACACTATAGCGGCTTTTGGGCATTCTTTAGAGCTTTCTCTTTCCATTTTGAATATTTTACATGTGAGTTATTGATCCGATGACACGAAACTACGGTTTTAAAAACCAAGCACATGCCGAGCGCGGCAGCCATTTTTGTAGAATTTGTTGGTGACCCGACGACCCGGTCACTAAAATATGCGTGCATACATTTGCATACAAAATCGTGAGATCCAAAAAAATAAAAATAACTAGAAATACGTGTCTCGCAGAACCTCGCGAAGCTCGGGGGAGGATGCACTGCAAAATTTTAGCGATGTGGGAGAGATGGAATTTCTGATTTGACTGGAGAGGTTGGGTTGCATGCCGGCAATGGCCCCGAAATTTAAAGTTGAGACATTCTCGTTCCCAGTCGCTTCGATTTAACTTGTACTTAGTGCCCTGTCTTCCTAAATTATAACAAATGGGAACGGTACTGGTCAGTTTTGGGTTTTGAGCTGTGGGTCACTGTAACTGCTATGGGACTGGGTATCAAAAGATCCTAGGGCCCTTCTTCCCCCACCCCCACCCCCCCAACCTATGTTCATTAATTTTTGTCAGAAAGAAAATTGGTCTGAAAGTGGATGTATAGTATTGTTGTGGACATGGGTCCAGGACAATATGCAGTGGTGTTCTGTTTATTTTGATTGGATGAGAGTTTTGTTTATGCTGTCTTGATTAAATTTTCTTTTTGAAGCTTGTTAGTGCTATCTCCCAAAATTAACCTGTTCCTTTACATAATGCTGTAGCTGTTGTTTTATATACTAAGCAACGTATAGAGACCAGGATGGAGAATTCGTAGGTTAAGATCAGGACTTAGGTCTTCATGGCAAGTTAACCCCTTTAAAAATCTCAAAATGAAAATTAATTTGTAAATGTACATTCTCCTTACTGATGTCAATACAGTTCACATAGTCATATAACTACAGTGAATTTGTATTCAACTTCCACAGACAACTCATGTTAAGGGTGATCAGGTTCTTAATTTGCATAATCTATGTACTTGTTTGTTTCCTTAGTGACCTTAGCGAGAATATCGATAATCATCAATTTACACACCATTCCAATAATAAATGTGAAGCAGTAATGTTGATGTGCCTGTCAGTTGTTTAGCTACTTAAAATCTTTTTTTTTGCAAAAGGTAAATTAAAGAATAATAGGTAACTCCTGCTGTCTTGATTAAATTTCCTTTTTGAAGCTTGTGAGTGCTATCTCCCAAAATTAACCTGTTCCCTTTACATACTTCTGTAGCTGTTGTTCTATGTGATGTGTATCAAATAATTGCCAATCCAATTCACTATTCGCTTGAATGGTTGAGATTGCAGGAGTTAATACTGTATTTTGGATACAGGTCATGAGAATTACGAAATTGATTACAAAAGTTAAACATGAATATTCAAGATGAAGCAACATATTCATTGCAAATATCATAAGCAATGTATAGAGACCAGGATGGAGAATTTGTAGGTTAAGACCAATACTTAGGCCTTCATGACAAGTTAACCCCTTTAAAAATCTCAAAATCAAAATTAATTTGTAGATGTACATTCTCCTTACTGGTGTCAATACAGTTCACATAGTCATATAACTACAGTGAATTTGTATTCAATTTCCACAGACAACTCATGTTAAAGGTAATCAGGTTCTCAATTTGCATAATCTATGTACTTGGTCATACACTGATATTGTGAGGAGATTTGAGATACTGATCACCATTCCAATAATAAATGTGAAGCAGTAATGTTGATGTGTCATGCGTTTAATTATCTATACAGTTGCTACACATTAGCTGGTCACTATTGCTAACAGAAAATTGTTTTTTCCTAAAAAAATGAAAATTGTAGACAGAAATTCTCCTTCATGTACTAAACCATTTGAATATTATTTATTATTGAACTATTTTGCAACGAATGTCGTAAACTCAAGATAGCGTATGCAAACTAATTTCTATGGACACAAGGATAGACGACAACTTTTCACAAATGCACGTTGACATGGCCCAGTTAAGATGCGAATTCAAACAACAAATCGACGGCGCCAAAGAGTCCATTAAAGAATTTGAAAAGTCCCTCGAAAACGCCTGGGCAGCAATAGAAGATGTTCAGCAAGAGACAAAGGCGCACAAAGACTCTAAACGTTCCCATCAAGAAATGTTGGACAATCAAACAAAAACTATCCAAGCACTGCAAGCAGAGATGACAAAAATTCGGGCTGAAAACGAACAACTGCGGCCATCACTTAAAGACACAAGAAAAACTTACTGCCCTCGAAAATTACACAAGAAGAGAGAACTTAAAGTTCATGAACATACCAGAGGACAAGGACGAAAATTGTCGGAATATAGTCTATGACATCATCGAAAATGATTTAAAGATCAACACTGAAAATATCCATTTCCACGCCATACACCGTAATGGCAAAGCGACGACTCATCACGACACTGACGATTCTACTCCATCGCGTCCACGACCCATCATCGCAAGATTTCTAAGCAGGGAGCATACGGATAAGGTGCTATCCGCCAAAGGCCGGCTAAAGAAATCCGTCAAGCACAAAGATGCTTATATAACCAAAGATTATGCCCGTGCCATCCAGGAGGAAAGAAGATCCCTAACCAAAGCCACGTTCATCGCCAAACAGAAGGGACATGATTCAAAAGTAATTAATCGTAGTTTGTTTATTGACGTATCATGCAGTCTTATCATTTAGGTCATTTGTGTGTTTAATCTCTCCCTATTTTATTGTTACATTTCGATTATGTTTACGTTTAAGCCCAAGTCTTACCAATTACCATTTCTCTGTTAGCGCTGAAAGAAATTTATTTTTATTAGTTTTCACTCCGCGAAGCTTGTGTTTACTAACGTCAAAAACAAAACTAACAATCTGATTACTGCCAACGCTTTCGATCTAAAATGCCTGTCGCTAAATGTTAGAGGCCTCAACAAATCAATCAAACGCCGAACCATTTTTCGCTGGTTACATAAACAAAATCACCACGTCACTTTTTCTGCAAGAATCGTACTGCTCTAATGATATTGCCGCCTCTTGGGAAAACGAGTGGGGTGGCAAAGCCTTTTTTAGTCATGGAACAAACCATAGTAAAGGTGTAATAACACTAATTAATCCCTCTGTGGATTTCAAAGTCGTAAAAGTTATTTCGGATAAACTAGGAAGGTTCATTATTTTAAAACTGTAACTCGATGAAAAAACTATTGTCCTCGTTAACATTTACGCACCTAATGACATTACCCAACAAGTTATTTTTTTTCAAAAACTAAACAAACAACTGGAAGAAATCGCCCAAGATACAATCGTAATCGGTGGAGACTTTAATTGCGCTCTCACCTCAAATGACAAAAAAGGCGAAACCCCATCTCTACAAAATCAGCTGTAATCAAAGAAATCAACACGCTATGTGATTCATATAACTTAGCTGATATTTGGCGAAACCTGAGCCCTGACAAACAAAGCTTCACCTGGAGAACTAAATCGTTGAAAATCCAATGCCTCTTAGACTACTTTTTAGTTTCACAAGAGTTAATTCAATTCGCAAACAAAAGTGAGATCATCCACATGCCGAATTCTGACCACTCTGCTGTGTCTTTTACTCTGCAGTCTAATCACCAAAGTCAAAAAAAGGGTCCTGGCTTCTGGAAATTCAACACAGCCTTATTTAAAGACGAAGCGTACGTATTAGCACTGAAGTTGAATATTCCAGTCTTCAAAAATAAATACAAAGATACGCAAGACTTAGGCCTAAAATGGGAACTCATTAAAATGGAAATAAGAGGGTTTACCATTCAGTACTCTAAACGAAAAGCGAAAAAACAACGAGATGAAGAAAAAATATTGCACCAAAAACTAAATAACCTCCAAGCTAAAGCTGAAGAAATTCCGCACGACAAAAACATCATACTCGAACTTCAACGCGCTAGATCACTTCTTAAAAAAATCATGCTAACGAGAACAAAAGGCGCAATCCTAAGAAGCAAAGTGAGATGGTACGAAGAAGGGGAACGTAACACGAAATATTTCTATAGCTTAGAAAAACGCCATCACGACATTAAAACAGTATCAAAACTCAAAGTAGGTGAAAATTCCTATATAGACGATCAATTTGAAATCTTAGAAGAAGAAAAAAACTTTCACGAGCTACTGTACCGCTCCAACAACATATAGATGACCAAAAAATTAAGAACTCGTCATTTTTTAAATCAGAAAATGTAACAGAACTTAACGAAGAAGACATGAAATCCTGCGAAGGATTGGTAAACGAAGATGAATGTATCAATGCACTTAAAGATTTCAGCAATAATAAATCTCCGGGTACCGATGGTCTACCAGCAGAATTCTACCGACTTTTTTGGTCAGACATCTCCTTTGACCTACTTGCCAGCTACAATTACGCCTTTCACTACGGGACACTTTCTGTAAGCCAAAGACGAGGAATAATCTCGCTTATACCAAAAAAAATCTTAAGATAAAACAATCCTAGAAAATCTTAGGCCAATCTCACTCCTAAACGTTGACTACAAAATCCTCACTAAAGTTATAGCCAAGAGAATAGAAAACGTTCTGCCAACCTTAATAAACCCAAATCAAACAGGTTATGTAAAGGGCCGCTATATTGGTGAAAACGTACGACTGATTTACGATCTAATACACTACACAGACAAGCTAAATAAAAAAGGCATTGCTATTTTCTTGGACTTTAAAAAAGCTTTCGATTCCATTGAATGGAACTATCTTCAAGAAACACTCCGGCTGTTTAACTTCGGCCTTGACATCCAAAACTGGATAAAAATATTCTATAACAATGTTACAAGTTGTGTCGTGAACAACGGCCACGCCTCTGTCTTTTTCTCCTTACAGCGGGGAGTCAGACAAGGTTGTCCTTTGTCTGGCGTCCTTTTTGTCCTCGGCATAAAACTTCTCACTAGAGCTATAAGAAGCGAGCCGGCTATAAAAGGTATCCAAGTAAACAACCACGAACTAAAAGTAACTCAATATGCCGACGACACAACAGTATTTGTATGTGACCTTGACTCCGTTACAAGTTTATTAAAGCTATTAAACGATTTTAAAGAATGTTCCGGCCTAGAAATTAATACTACCAAAACCGAAGCAATGTGGTTAGGAGAATGGAAACATAACATAGATGAACCTTCAAATCAAATAAACGCTGACAGACTCAATTTTGGCGAAAAAATACTTTACCTGGAAAATTGTTGAACACTTGGAAACGAAGAAATTTAACTCTTTATGGAAAGATTAACATTGTCAAGACTCTTGGGATTTCTAAATTAGTCTATTCTGCTTCTGTACTGCCTGTTCCAGATCACTATATCCAAGAAATCAACAAATTAATCTTCAACTTTATTTGGTCCGGAAAGCCCCCTAAAATCAAAAGAAATACCTTAATCGGAGAAAAAAAAGATGGCGGCTTGAAAATGTGTGATTTCAAAATCATGTAAAAGGCACTGAAGCTAGCTTGGATAAGCAGAATTCAGGATGATTCACAAGCTTCCTGGAAAATAATCCCTAATCATCTTTTGCACAAACACGAAAATCTTGTCTTTTTAACAAAATGCAGCTTCCCAGCAAATATACTTGACAATGACAACAAACTCCCCACTTTTTATAAAATAATGCTAAAATATTGGTATGAGTTCAAAGTCGCAACTAAAACCGATTGCGGAACGCATCCTAGAAACGAATCATTGTGGAACAACAGAAAAATCCTGATAGAAAACAAACCTGTTTTTTACAACAATTGGTACAACGCTGGCATTACCAAAATAAGCGACATATTAAACCAAAACAGTGAGTTTTTGAAATTGCACGAGTTCGCTCTAAAATTCAATCTTAATGTCCCTTTTACGACATACTATGGTCTGGTTAAAGCAATTCCAAATGAGTGGAAAGCCAATTTTAAAAGCCCAACTCCGAATTTAGAACACAATACACCAGTCAACACCCAGATAACTAGATGTATTTACTCCTCTCTTTTAAAAGCCGTTTTCGTTCCTCCCACCGCTGAAACCAAAATTCTTCGTCACGGGTTCACAAAAAAGACCATTCAGAAAGTTTATCTCATGCCATTCGCCGTCACAAACGAAGTAAAAATAATCATGTTTCAATACAAAGTGATTCAAAACATACTCCCAATCCGCGTCTCACTTCATCGAGACGGCCTCCTATAAAATCCTATATGCAACTTATGCACCTGCTAATAAACTGCGCTCTCACAATTGATTTTTGGACCCTGTTTCAAAACTGGTGGTACCAAAAAACATGTGAAATAATAACGTTAACTACAAGCCATATACTTTACGGCTGGCATGATAGAACAAAGCATTGGCAAACACTAAACTATTGTCTATTAATTGCCAAATATTGTATTTTTTGCACAAGCCTTCGCGGAAACGTCTTAGATTTCGAATGTTTTATACTGAGTGTTCAAGAAAAACTTAAAATTCTTAAAGAAATAGCGACTGCAAAAAAAGCACTTCCGAAGTATTATCGCACCTGGGCACCACTACTTTAGTTTTTTTCTTTACTTTTGTACATTTTTTTTCTCGTATGTGTAAACTACGTAACTGCTATTTACACTGTAATAGCTAAATTTCTTTGTAATAGCCAAATATCTGTGTATATTCCTGTTAATAAATCAAAGGGCTCTTAACGCCATCTCGTTAATGCGTTATAATGCGAGGTTATTAAAAAAAGACTGTTTGTTGTCAAAGGTATTAGGTGGTGTTGTCTTCTTAACTATATTTACCTATTAAAGGCACCCAACTTTTTCAATTGTTCATTTTTTTTATTTTGTAAAGATGCTGTTGTAGCGCACCTTTAGAATAAGTCTTCTTAAAATACGTACATGAAAACATCACATGATGCAAATCAGCCAATAGAAATTTATGTTCACGAAATGGGCGTACTTTTATTTTAGTAGCCCTTTGTGTTTACTTTTCATTATTATTATTATTCTTTTTTTTGCAAAAGGAGGAGAACTTGTGCCCCTTTGCTAACAAGTTTTCTGTATAGCATTGGGGGATCTGCTCTTATTAGTGCTCCACTTTTTCAAGACGAAAACGCAGAAGTGTCGGAGAGTGATGGTGTGGGTCGTGTGGTAATGTCAGTTGGTGTTTGGGTAAAGGGTGGTGATTATGTTGATATGAATTCTGTGATCGAGTTTTTTTTTGTGTTGTTGCTAGCTTTCTAGTGATCTTGATGAATACACTCAGTCTTGATGAATGGAATAGAATGTCAGTTGTAGGATGTCTTGTTTCTCTGGTTTTACAACAAACCATGAAGACAAATGAAATGGTAGAGTGTTTTTTTATTTATTTTGATGTGAAAATGGCGGGAAAATGGTGATCGTGTGGTCATTTTTCGTTGACGTTTGCTATGTGCGCAGTTATATTAATTGGTTTTAATGTTATAGGTAGTAATTTTGAGAGAACTGCGGAGTTTTCTCGCTGACGTGAAAATGGCGGGAAAATGGTGAACACGTGGTCATTTTTCGGTCACGTTTGCTATGGGCGCAGTTCTAGTAATTGGTTTTGAATGGAATAGGTAGTAATTTTGACAGAGCATGTGGGTGATGGAATGGTAGTGAAGATCGTGTAATGAGAAAGGGTCAGTTTTCTACACTTGCGATATTGTACTCAGTCACTTGTCTTGCTAAAAAAATAAATGGGAACTGGTACTGGGTTTTGAAGTGTGGGTCGCTGTCACTGCTATGGGACTGGGTAGCAAAAGACTGTCATGCAGTTCTTGTCCGCTACCTGTGATGAGGGGGACTAGGGCGATTTGCTTCCACGATTATGAGCTTTTTGAAAAGTGTGCTAGGTAAAGTATTTTTAATTCTAAAAACGGAAATGGCGTTGTTGAGTGTTCTAGTTTGAAAATTTCGTGGGGGGACATGCTGGCAGACCGCCGTAGGTAGTTTGCGTTTTCGGCGCAACTGCCTGCTATAAAGGTTGGATCCTGAAAATTAAAATGTTGTAAAGACAAAAGTAAAATAGCTGGGCCTACTGTGACTGTTTATTAATAGCAGGAAAGACATTGACGCTATTCACACTGCATACATTAAAGTAACGCATATAAGATTAGTACATATAAATAAATTATCACTTTGGCTCAACTGCAGTGCGGCGTGGTTGTGCGCTGACGCGTCGAAGAATTTCTTTTGCCTCTTTGTTCCCCTCTTCTATTTTCTGATAGCAGACGTATAATATCCAGTACCTGGACGAGGAGGTCAAGGAGTTCAACATGCAGTGGGACAAGCAGCCATGGAACAAGGAGCTCGAGGAATTCAACCAGCCGTGGGACATGCGGCTCAGGTTGTTCAACCAGCCGTGAGACAGAGACCTCAAAGAGTTCTACCAGCCGCGGAACAAGGAGTTCAAGGTGTTCATCCTGCTGCCGAAAATGCAGCTCAGAGAGTTCAACCAGACGCGGGACAAGGAGTTCAACCAGCATCGGGACAAGGAGTCCAACATGCATCGGGACAAGCTTAATAGGGAGAGCTAGAGATAAAGTATATCTG
This sequence comes from Cladopsammia gracilis, assembly GCA_022457155.1. Lineage (NCBI taxonomy): Eukaryota > Metazoa > Cnidaria > Anthozoa > Scleractinia > Dendrophylliidae > Cladopsammia > Cladopsammia gracilis. Next base: position 138,199 of record JAJGOT010000755.1, read on the forward strand.
TTTTTCTCTTTTAAAGATACATGTGTAGATATGAATTGTGCGCGGGGGAAAGGGCTGCAACCCTCCTTTTCTGTGTGTTTTACTCTGCTTATTGCGTTGTACGAGTTTACTTGTTTTGGTTCCACGCTTCATTTGTTTTGCATTTCAGTCAATGTGTTAGCTTATTAATTCATCGGGTAGCTCCAGTGTGCTACGAGCCTTTCTGCACGAGCGGTCTACATTCTATACAGTCTGGGATACTTATTTAAATGTTCACGTAATGTTCGGCGGTGTACACATTTTTTAGCTGCCTTTTATCATCGCAAGGCACCTCTGTCAATTGTAGGTTTGGTATGTGTAATTAACATGGATGGAATACTTCATAATGTTGCGAATACAATGGATGAATGTGTCAACAAGCAGCTCGGCGACTCTGCATGGCTATTTGTTTTTGGAGTTAGGAGTAGAGTGGAACAGGTGAGTTCACCGCAGCTATGTGTTTTACACCACTAAAGCAGAGTGTAGTCAAAACAAATCAAATAAAATGGGGTGAGAGTTCACCGAAAAAAAAAATGGGGTGAGAGTTCACCAAAGGAAAAAAAAAGAATGAGGTGAGAGGTCACCAAGGAAAAGAGAAAAAAAATGGGGTGAGAGGTCACCAAGGAAAAGAGAAAAAAATGGGGTGAGAGTTCACCAAAGAAAAGAGTACAAAAATGGGGTGAGAGGTCACCAAAGAAAAGAAAAAAAATGGGGTGAGAGTTCACCAAGAAAAAGAAAAAAAAATGGGTGAGAGTTCACCAAAGAAAAGAAAAAAAAAAAGAAATGGGGTGAGACGTCACCAAGGAAAGAAAAAAAAATGGGGCGAGAGGTCACCAAGGAAAAGAGAAAAAAAAATGGGGTGAGAGGTCACCAAGGAAAAGAGAAAAAAAATGGGGTGAGAGTTCACCAAGGAAAAAAATGGGGTGAGAGTTCACCAAAGGAATAACAAATGTGGGTGAGAGTTCACCAAAGAAAAGAAAAGGAATGGGGTGAGTGTTCACCAAGGAAACGAAAGGAAAAAAAAATGGGATGAAAGTTCACCAAGGAAAAAAAAAAATGGGGTGAGAGTTCACCAAAGGAATAACAAAGGCGGGTGAGAGTTCACCAAGGGAAAGAGAAAAAAAAAATTGGGTGAGACTTAACCAAAGACAAGAGGAGGAATGGGGTGAGAGTTCCCCAAAGGAAAGAAGAGGAATGGGGTGAGAGTTCACCATGGAAAAGAGAAAAAAAAATGGTGTGAGAATTCACCAAAAAACAAACAAACAAATGGGGGTGAGACAGCAGGGAAAAAAAAATGAGAGAGAGTATTGAGAATTCAATGATATTTGAATGTGATGACAGTTTCATGTTTGAGGTCTCACCGATGTGTCTCACCTACAATCTCAAGGTCCAGGATGTTGCAAGCGGAATGGCACGACTCCATCAGTCGCGGGTTTTTATCTCGGGACGATCAGGACGAGAAACGCGAATTTTACCGCAAATAAAGTAAATATATGTCGAAAGGGTGACGTAAATATTTAAAATGCTTATATATTTCCTCAGATCGACCCCCATGCTCTCCCTTTGATCCGCAAGTGCTGTAAGTTTTCTTTTTCCCTATTTTACCTTCTGCCTGTAGTCACAGGGAGTCGAGAGTCTTGAAACCAGGGTACCTCAAAACCCTCCCGGTCATACTGGGTCATGACTGTCCTCTCTCTGCTGACTTCTACGGGTTTTTTTTCACACGCGTATTTCGCCTTTTTTTTTGTCTTTGTTTTTCGCTTTAGGCGATACACTGGTCATGGGAAAAGCATGACGATTTAATACCCCCATCAATAATGCCGGTGATTGCACAAATGCGACTCAGTGGGTCAATACCGGGGGAAACCCCGTAGGGGTCAGCGGTGAGAGGGCAGGAAATGACCGGCTTGGAAAATGGCTCGACTAGTAGAAAAAGGGAGAGGCTATTGGACAGCTTGAAGAATTAATGTTCCGGGATCCGGACCATTTTTGTCGCACAGGAACTCCATAGAAATGCAGTTAATTGGACAGAAATAGCGAAGTTGGCACCCTTATTGAACCAGGAGAATGTGCTATCTTCGATAGCGGCATAATGTGTTAATATTCCCATACTTTAGACACTTTAGGGGGACGTTCAAGGGGGAACGTTGCGATTCCGACCGGCCAACCCCTTGAATACTCACTGAGAAGTAACGTATCGTGTGAATAATTTAGAGAATTTGTCCGGAAAACGCTTTTAAGTCGCCTGCAAACCGGTGCGATCTCGCTCGTGGGTAAGGTTGGTCATGCGAAACCACCTCATTTAGTACTACCCGTAACGGCTGAGACCACCAAGCCGAGAGTGTGTCACGATGCACGGTACTTGTGGATGCTGAAGAAGCCTTTTTTCGTTGGACACGGTGACGGATTTGCCTCGGTATGTCTTCAAGGACTTTTTTACCACACTGTTCTCGCTAACAAGTCAGGTTACGGCCACCTATGGCGAAGGTTTTGATCTCAACTAGGGCTTCGTTAAGGTTGGCCTCGAACGCGGGTACAGAGCCTACCAGTACATGGAAAATATTAATTAGTTGAAACGGTTTGTATATATACGTTCGGACAGCCTTGGGAAGACACCTCATGAGAAGGAACGTATGTGAGTCAAGATGGACAATCTCTCCCACCAGGGTTATCGGGTTAGGTTTGGGTTTAGTTTTGGGGAGTTACGACTAGGTTGTAACGATGGCCTCCTTAGTTAGTTATTAGTATTGGGGAGGAGTCCATCGTTGGTATGGTAACAGAAGGACACTGGGTGACACAAAGGAACGAGAGCCAAATTTATCCCCATATCTTATTGCGGTTCGACAATGGATGCAGTGTTGGATAGTTTACTATTCACACTGCATACATTAAAGTAACGCATATAAGATTAGTACATATGAATAAATTATCACTTTGGCTCAACTGCAGTGCGGCGGGGATTGTGCAGTTACGAGGCGATGCGGTTTACTTACGGGAAAGCCCTTGGGGCTAACACCAGAATTGGTTTCCCCACCCACCCTCCCATACATTCGCACTGTGACCATTGTCGGGTCGCCAAATTTATCCCCATATCTTATTGCGGTTCGACAATGGATGCAGTGTTGGATAGTTTACTGTTATGTTCATTGTCGGCAGATAATTTTAGATCCTGTCATGTTCGGTATTTCAGAGAGAAAAGTTAGAGAAATTGAAAGCTTTCATATATTATAAGGTACATGGTAATTGCGTTCGTCTGCGAACGCGATCTTAATTTCGTGTTGAATGTCCTCTATCGTGTGTTGAGTATCCTGTGCAATTTCCTAGCGGAAAAAATCGAGATTTTTTGTCATGCTTGGACATCCCATTACCCCCCCCCCCCCACCGAAGATGCTTTTGTGTTTTTCAGGGGTAAATTCACGAGCGGGAACTGGTATCTACTTTGGCCTCGCTTGCTGCCGATCGGAGAAGGACGCTTTCATATATGCAGCGCATAAAAGCAACTGTACGCTTTTCAATGGCTGGAAAAAGTTGAGAATTGACCGATTTTTATCAGATAGCAAGTGAAATGGAGCCTGGAAAATCATCCACGGACATTTCAGGGTCTGTTTATGAAGGCTGTCGATCCGCGTCGATCTCTACACAGTTCATGGGTCTCTGTAATACGGCAAGTGAAATAACGGTTGGCTGCGATTTTTTTCCTTTTTAGATCCAATAATTCTTCCTCGTAACTTATGCGCGCATGGTTTTGCTCGCTGTTGTTGACCGTTATTGCTGTTTTCAAGTATTAAAAATATAGAGGGCTGCATCACGGTGTTCCTTTGTTTGGTTATCTTATGATTTCTATGTTACTAAATAACATTCGATTTCTTTATGATTTTGTTTAGTTTTATTATAGATCGTGTATGGCCCGGTTCAAACGTCGAACTTCACATGTGCCGAAACTTGCTGCTTTTGGGAAATATTCAATGATGTATGTACATGTAAACAAAAAGTAACGCAAATGTCACGCTGTTTCTTCCTTGTCACAGCAAAATGTTCGCGAGTTCCTTGCATTCTCAAGTGGCGGTGAAGAAAAACATTTAGCATGGTGTGAATCGACATCTATACTGCTTCTTTCAATTCAGCTTTTAACGAACATGTCGAACGTACTCTTAATCTCTGATTATTACTAGTATTAATGGCTGAAAGAACACATGAAATGCGAGACAAAAAAGGACGCTAAAATGAGGTTAAAATCAACGGTGCGCAACAGTATGGGATTGCGCGAGTGACGGAGTTGACGTTAGTCCATTGGACTGTGCGTGTGAAAGGTTTTCAAAGTCAGTCTATACTAAAATGTTCGTTGCATAGGGCTAAATGTACCAAATCTGGAGCAGTTTGAAGGATGGTCTTGGAGATTCGAAGATAGTATTTTTGTTGGGCGTACGTGTGTTGCAAGACAGGCGGATTTCTTCCCGTTCTTTCACGGCTTATTGTGAAAAATAGTCGCGCGGGATATCGAAGAATTATAGATATTGTTCTAAGATTTGCTATCAAAGTTTTAATAAACAGTTTTTGTAAGTTTAATGAATGAAATCAATGGTTTTGAAGGTGAAATTTCATCGTATCTCATTATATAATTTAATAATCTTGGTTCAAACAGGTCACTGCTGGCTATTTCACAAGTGACAGGATTCGCGGTTTCATGTGGTTCGTAAGGGCCACTTGTGATAGGAGTGTTTGCTACATAAGACATTGTAAGAACGCGTTTCGATTTTTCAACAATTTCATGTAAAATTGTATCGCTTGAAATCCCTTTTGTTGCTATATATATATATATATATATATATATATATATATATATATATATATATATATATATATATATATAATATATATATATATATATATATATATATATATGCAAGTAGACCTCCAGCTCTGAGGTCGTTGGTGCGCGTAGAAACTCGTAGCGAACAGCACATATAGAACAGTGTACAACATTCCGCGATCACCGAAAACAATTCGTGATCGCGGCACATTGTTTCCATGTAAGTATAATTACTTGGTAACTGCGGTAAGGCAAATTGGTAGTTGCAGTAGGATATACTGTGCGGTTGTTGTAGAGTCGAATGGCTAGCCTGCAGAACAGGCTTTATTTTTTTATGCGTTTCAGACGAGCGCTAAGCGGGTGGCCACCGGAAAGCGGAAGTGGATCTGAGGAAAGTGGTTTTAATGATAAGATTTGACAGTGATTTGCGTTTAAAAACACAGGTGCTGTAGTGATATGATGGCTGATAATATGCGGTGAATTTGGCTTTCCACTGTTCGTCGTTTGGTGTGAATAAAATTGTTAGTTGTTAGATCGGTAGATGATTTTTGTCGCAATGGTAAGTCTTCAATTGTCTTTAAAGTCTATATAATATTGGTTAGTTGGATACTTAAGGATTAGAAAACAGGTGTCGTGAGTAGTTATTAAATTTGGTACTGTAGACCACCCTGAAAGTACTAAATTGCCACATTTTTCCGAAAACCCCCGTCATTCAATTTTTAGTACCGAGTATTTTCAAACCCTGATTAAAACTGTGATATTGATTTCTATGATTTATATTGATTTTCATATTAGAATTTTTTATAAACGGAAATAAACAACTCTTACACATGAAAACATTTTGTAAGAGTTGTTTCTACTAAACTAAGTTAAAAAAATTCTAAGAATTAAATAACTTAAATAAATTCATGAAATGAAATATTTGTTTGAAATGACTGAACTGTAAAAAATTATGACCTCGCTCGCTCGCCTTCGGCTCGCTCGCTCGGGGGGTTTTCGGAAAAATGTGGCAATTTAGTACTTTCAGGATCAACTACAGTACCAAATTTAATAACTACTTGTTTCGTAGTTTAGAAAAAATAAGGTTTTTAGTATATTTGGTCAGTGAATTTTAATTACAATGATTTACAAATCACTTGCAGTTTGTTTTGACTATGGTTAAATATTTAATGATTTTATAACTACTATATTGTTTGTTGAATTGAAAAAATGGAAGCGGAAGAAAAAAAAATTAAAAAAAAAATATTTATATATAATAAAATGATTTCTACGCAAAGCAAATCTGTTTCTACGCAATATAAAGCAATTCCTATCTCTCTTTATGGAGTAAAATATTTTGATAAAATATTATATGGTAAAATGTTTATAATAGATAATCACTTTTACAATATATATAGAAATTATCAAAGATTTTATGAAATAAGAAAGAAAGAAGTTGCAAATATGATTAAATCAGATAGAAATATAAGAATGAAAGATTTAGTTAGAAAATTTAAAGTAAGTAAAAATTATCATGAATTTGATAAAGAAAAGAAAAAATTATTGAATAGAATAAGAAAAGAAATTAAATATATGAGAAAATATTTAATGAAAAGGGAATATAATAAAAAAGTTTTATATGAAGTTATTTATTATTTATATGATGATGATGAAGATGATGATGAAACTAATTATCCATTTAATAAGAAAAAATGGGAATTTAGAATTCTTAGACATCAAGGGTTAAAAAATTTTATGCATTCCTGTTATTTACAATACGCTGAAATTAAAAAAATATTAAGAAGACAAAAAAAGTATAGAAAAATATCTACTATTGAAAAAGAAGTTAAATTGGCAAGATATTTTTCATTGAGGAGAGATCATAATGAAATATATAGAGAAATTGAAAAATTAATTGAAGAATTTAAAAATTATTTTAAAGAAAGTGTATATATGAGTGATAGTGATAGTGATAGTGATTGTGAAGAAGAAATTTGTAATGTTCGTAATAAAAATGAAAGTGATAGTGATAGTTTTAGTGAAGATGAAGAAATTTTTGGTGAAGAATTTCTTTTAGCTGCAGATGTTGTTTTTATGATATGAAAAATCAAACAAAATTTATATCCCTTTTTAGGGATTTTTTTATGCCGAAATTTATAATTTAAAAAAAAAAATTAAAAAAAAATATTTATATAAAATAAAATGCAACTAACAAGTTTCGAAAACATTTCTAAAGAAAATCTAATTTTTAACGAAGCCAATCAATATAAAGTCAAGAATTCCAAGATGAAATATCATTGTATTAAAATCGAAACAACTTATCCTAATGGTAAGCAAGGTCCTCTTATAATTGAAACACCTTTACTTTTTAGTTTTGGTGTATCTGAAAGAAAGAATCAAAAATCACAAGAATTAGTTGGATATACAATTCCTGTTTGTTTATGGGAAAAAGAAAAAGATCCAACAGAAGAAGAAAAAAACTTTTTTAATGCATTAGAAAATATCCAACAACTTTGTTATAACCATCTTGAAGATACAATTGGTGTTGAAAATTCTCAAAATTTATCTCATATTTTATATTATAAAAAGAAAGAATATACTGATAAAAAAGGAAGAACTAAAACAATAATTGATAATAATGTTTCACCAGTTTTATATGCAAAACTTATATATTCAGAAAAATCTAATAAAATTCTATCTTTATTCAAAACAAAAGGAAATAAAAATGTTGATCCATTTGAATACCTTAATCAATATTGTAAAGTAAAATTAGCTTTGATAATTGAGAGTATTTATATTTCCAAATTAGTAAAATCTATTCAAATTAAAGTTCATGAAGTTTATGTAAGACCATTAAAACCAAGAGAATCATTATTAGAAATAAAAGAAGAAAGTGATGACGATGACGATGACGAAGTCGAGGAAGGAAGTAATTCACAGGATTTGTTTTAGTTTGGAAAAAAATTATCAGCCCTCTTTTAAGGGCTTTTTTTTATGTCGCTTGAAACAATTTTTTAATACTACAATAGTATTAAAAATCTTTTAAATCACTCAAAGGAATCCACGAATTAAACTTGTCAGGATATCCACTCCATTTAACTAAAGCTAACTTTTTCTTGGTGTCTCGTTTCAATACTTTCTCAATTCTATATATTTCTTGTTTTGCTTTTTGTAATTCTTTTTCATAAAAAGATCCTTTTACTTCTTCTCCCATTAAATCAACAATTTTATAGGTAATAGGTTTTGTAATTAATATTTCATTAACCACAAATATTTCCTCTGTCCAGTTTGGAGTATATCCTTTATCAAATACAGGTCTTTTATACTTTGATATACGAACGAAATCTCCAACCTTAAATTTTATTTTTCAAGGTTTCAAATAAATTAAATCTGAATATAAATTAGCATAAACTTTTTCTTCGTTTTCTTTTTTACTTGCTTGAATTGGAGTCATTTTAATACTAGAATGTCTTGTTTTATTATAATCATTAACTAATTTATCAAGGATGTCCCAATAAACAGTATTGTTATTTACACTGAACATCTTAAACATTCTGGTTTTCATTGTTTTATTCCATCTCTCAACAATGCTTGATTTCTCTTCATTCTCTGTATGATATAATTTGATTTTATTCTTTTCAAGAAAATCCTTAAAATGTTTATTGATAAATTCAGAACCTTTATCTGTCCAAAGCATTTTTGGTTTACGTTTACTTTTTTTAAATATATCATCAAATGCTTTACTAACACTTTCAGTCTTTTTGTTTTTCAATGGTTCAATCCATCCATATTTACTAAAAATATCTATTACCATCAGTAAATAATTTATTCCTTTATTCCATTTACTAAACTTTTGCATTTCAACCAAATCTGCAGCCCAGATTTCATCAATCCCATTTGATATTACAGTTCTCTTTGAAAAGTTTCTAGTGATTGGTTTATGTAATTCATCGGCTAATTGTTGAGTCCAATCACTATTATTACTCAACACCGCTTTACGTTTTTTGACTTTGTCTTCTTTGGTAAACCCAAACCAAGTTTCTGTTTAGTATTTATAACAAATCTCGCTGTTTGCCCCCATTTCGGTATTTCACCGTATGGAATCTGATCTAAAGATTTAACCATTTGTCTATCACATTCATTCTTATTTTTTCCCATATCATAACATATATCATGATAAGCAGAAATTTCATCTACTTTATTATATGGTTTAACTTTCCATTCTAATACTTCACCTGTTTTAGGATCATATCTTAATTGATCATTCAAAGGGTTATACGGACCCATGTACTTATAATTTCCTGGAGTCCAACCACCTTTTGGTTTTGGTAATTTTCCAATGAGGCTATGAATATCTACACTACCTCCTTGAAAGTCTAAATCTTTTCTATTTGTTTTATATTTTAATTTTGGTCTTATTTTAGTACTTAGTTGATCCATCATATCTGAAGTTGTTTTTTGTAAAAATGGTTTTGCTTTATCTAAAGCATAATCTAATGCTTTTTTTTGCATGTTTTTATTTCTCATTAATTCACTTGCTCCATATCGTCCCATTTCAACTGTTTTTTTACCTAACCAAGGTAAAGCATGAGTTAAACCTGTTAATGCTAATTCACCAAAGCCTTCTCCTTCTTGTGTTTGTGAAGAAGAAGGCTTTATTAGTTTCCCTGTTTCTTAACAAAACGTGTTTTTTTTATTCCACAAGAAGCACATTTACAGAAAAACATTAATCTTCCATTTTTTGTTGTTTTATATCCACTAGGTTCTACACAATCAGTTTGTTTTTTTTCTTTCACACAATAAGATTTCATTTTATATTAAGATTATATAAATTTATAACAATGATTGTTATAAAAAAAGATTATTCAAAGTATTTTTTAATAAATCTTTCATTAAACATAGTATCACTTAAACTGAATGGTTTTAGTATATCATAAAAATCTTTTTTCATTGACCATTGATGAAGAAAATAAAGACAATAATAACCACAAAGAATACTTTTAATATTTTGATATTGACTTGAGTTGTAAATTATTGGTTTACCATTACTTTTAAATTCTTCAGGATAACCCATTCCAAAACTATCAAAATACCATATAAATTTATTATAATGACTTTTCACACAACAAACCCAATGAGTTCCAACGTTTTCATATGAATCAAGATTTATTATACATGGACTATGATTTTTAGACATATTTTCATCTCTTGAATATATACCTTTGAAATTTGGAATTTTTAAGTATTTTATCCATTTCATTAAATCAATATTACTTAATGGTTTGTTTATGAATTTTGGTTTTATAATATTGTTCCGAGAATTGGAATGCTGTTGAATGGACTGTCCTTCCCTAATAAAAGACCTTTTCCTTTTTTCGTAGTTTTTTTTGACTTTTTTTTCCCATACCAAAAGTATTTTTTCCCCATTGACCTATAAAAGGTGGAGGAGGCTCATACATTCCTATTCTTGGTGCTCCTTTTCCTTTTGGTCTACCTACTCTTGGTGCTCCTTTTCCAGTAATTTTTTTAAAAGCCTCAATAGCAAGAGGTAAACCAATACTAGCTGGTAATGTACCTAATAATCCACCAGATTGTTTTTTAGTTGGTTTTATCACTAATTTACCTCCAGATTGAAGAGCGTTTAATATGTCTTGTTTTTGTTTATTTGTAAGTAGATTTTTATTATCAATGAGTTTTTGAATTTTATCTTGTGGTATTAAAAACCCACCTATTTGACCATTACCACTTATCTTTTTAACAATTTGACTTGCTCCTTCACTTGCTAAACCAGCAAGAGCAGATAATCCAAGTGTTTTAGCTAAAGTTGGTGCAACAGCACGGGCTAATGGAATAATACTACTAAATAAACTTCCTCCCTGCCTCATTACTTTTCTAATTTGTGTTTTTGATATCTTGATGTCTGTTCCTTTTCCTAATGATTTAGCCTTTTTAATTTTGTTAATTTGATTAGTTGTTAATAGTAATTCATCATTACCACTTGTTTGATTATTTTTCAATCTGATTGTTAAAGGAGTGTTTGTACTATATGCTTTTGCAAGCTTTTTTTTTTTATTATCAGATAAATTTATTTTGTATGGATGATAAGTTGTCATTTAAATTTTATTATTAGATTATATAAATTTTACATTTTTATACAATTACTAATTCATTTCCAATTTTATCAATTTTCACCATTTCTTCATATAAAACTATTGCATGAATATTAAAGTCAGCAGTTGCATTTCTGCTTAAAGTATATCTGAATATTAATTGTTTAGGATCTCTAGTGATTTTTTCTGTTTGATATGTAAGATCAAAATATATCAATCCATATAGAGAATTATAATTAGCTAAATTGAGTTGTGTTCCTGTATTATAATCATTTTTCCTCATTGCGTATGACATAACATCATTGAAAATTCTTACTTTACCTTCACTATCATATTCTGTTTCTGGATAAAATACTCCATTTCCATATTCCAATCTACAGTTTTGTAAGTGAGAATTAGCATCAGCTGTATTCAATTTGTAAGTATTCATAAGATAAGGATTATCTTCAGCTTGATCATCATTAGGTGGATTTGTTCTTTTCAAGTAAACAAAAATATGTTTAATATTATCAATACTGCTTGATATTTGAAAAAATCCTGATGATCGTGTAGGAGCTGATGATTCATACATTTCCCTTAAATATTTCCATTTTGTTTCTTTCATGAATGAAGTAACAAATTTAACATTTAAAGAGTCTTTTGGTGTTAATTTTGGTACCCAAAGTAAAAATTTTTTAACAACAACTCTTCCAGCATCAGTACCATTAGCCATATGAATTAATTCACTGTCATTTTGAAGCTCAATGTTGAATTGTAATTGCATAGGTACAAGCATCTTATCTTCAAGTTCTTCAAAGAAAGAAAAACGATTTAATGGTATAATAGTATTAATATTTTTAGAGCCTCCAGTACCATTGTTTTGAACTGCTTGAGACTGTATTCGTCTCGCTTCAAATCCTGAATTAGTATTATCTGTTGTACCATCAGTATCCAAATACCAGAAACTGTTTTTAGCTACTGATCTGCTATAATCATCAGAATATTCTAACAAATTTTTAACAAAAGTAACTTTATGTAAATTATTAGTATCATAAATTATTTTACCTGCAGATTTAAGCATGATATGATTAATTAAACTATGTGAACCATTTAAAACTGTAATTCTATCAGCTGCAGCATAACCAGCACCATCTGCTAATTTTTGTAACTCAAAATCTACTTCAAAATATGCGTTATACCAATCGTAAAATGCTGATCTATCATTAATTGTGAATTTATAACCAGTTTTAACTTGATGTTGAGCATTAGCTGGAGTTCTAATCACATCATCTAATTGAAATCTTATCATTTCATTTCTTTGTAAATATTCACTTGATCTGAAAGCCATTTTTTATTTTATAAGATTATATAATTTTTATTTTTTTATTTTTATTCCATTAACAGATATTAATCTATTTAATATCATGTCAGTATTTTCTTCTTGTTTTTTAACTGTTTTTGGTGTTGTTTGTCTTGTTTGTTTTGTTATTTTAGGAGTGTTTATTCTCATATTACCTAATTTTTTCATTATTAAATCACCAGATTTTTCAGAAATCTTTTTACCTAATCTTTCTCCAGTATGAGAAATCCCTGCTTCTAATGCTTTTTTAGCCATAGGTTTAGCAAATTTTTTGAAAACAGTTGTCATAACACTTCTCATTGGTTTTAAAATATTATCAACAACCATACCATTACCTTTATGTTTATACATAAATTTACCCAATTTTGGATTATAAAAACGAGAAAATTCGTAAGATTTCATTTTTTTATTATTAGATTTATATTATTTTTTTCAACAATAATGAAAAAGATGTATCCGCCCCATTGAGGTCAATTAATCTTCTTTTTCCATCTGTAATGTAAATTCTTATACTATTAATAGTATTTTTATTTACTGGATTATAAGTAATTCTTTTTGGTTCAAGAGTAAAACTATATGATGGTCTTAAAACAGAAGTGGAAAAACTATAAATAATATCACTATCTTGACCATCTACAAGTGAATCATTAATTAAATCACAATGTATATTTAAAATATCTGTATCTTGACTTAAATTTGGAACTCTAGGACCTACATTTATTTTATCTTTTATAATTTTCTTATCAAATCCTAGTAATTCATAAAAATTACTTTGCGTAAAATCCAGTTGATAATTTTCTTTCAATCTTATTGTTACTCTAAAAGTTGTTACATTGAAAATAATACTGATTGGAAATTCATCCTCTTTTCCAGATTCTTTTATAACAGTTTCTTGTTTAACATGTACGTTGATGTCTTCATAATTCCAAACCCCACCTGGAAAACTGATATCATGAAATGTTCTACCATTATCAGAACTGTATTTGATTAATTGATTTTTATATCCAGCATTAATATTAAACCAAGTAAAAATCATATTAATAACTCTATTAAGTCCAATAACATATTGTGCATTGTTGTCTAAAACAATTGGTTTACTAAATTTTGTTGTGAAATTTTCAGGTTTGTTGTTGTTTTCTGTTTTAACAGAATATGATGATAATACTATTTCTCTATCCATTTTATAATAATAATATATTATTGTTTAAAATAATTTTTATAAATCTTTTCATGTTGAGATTTATTTATTACTTTTGTTTTCAAAAGGACGTCTAAAATTGCAATTCCAATATTATACATTTCAATATTTGTATTACCAGCTATAATAGATCCCACAATTAATTCAAGTTTTTTAAGAAGTTCTTTTGGATCATTGTAAAATGTTACATTTCCACCTTTTTTTATTTTAAGTCCTTTTCCAGTTTTTTCTAATTTATTTCTTCTTTGTGTAATTATAGCACTTTCATTCTCTAACAATTCTCTTTGTTTTTTAAATTCTTCTTTTTTAGGAGAATCTTCCATTTTTTTTATATCATTTGTTAATTTTCTTTTTATATTTCCTATCTCTTTTACTTTATCATTCCAAACTTTAAGTATTTTTTCTTTTGATTCTTTGTCAATATTTTCTTCAATAATAGGTAATTTCCAACGTTTAAATAATTCTTTTTCATATAAAGCTTTTCTTTGTGTTTCTTCCAAATATCCCCCCGGTGTATATCCTGGTGGAGAGTCTTCTGGTAATTGTTTTTCTTCTTGTGGTGAAACTTCATCACCAAAATCTGGTGGTGGTGAAATGATTTCATCAGTGTCTTCATCTTCATCAATTAAACCTTCTATATCCATTTCTTCATATGGATCTACTTCTGGATAATAATCAATGTCTGTTTTATCTTTCATTTTCTTTTTTGATTTTGTCACTTTGCTTGTTTGTAATGGTACTAAATTACTAACATTTACATCATCTAATTTTGATGTTATAGTTTTGAACATTTTTTCATATCCTAATTGACTTGTTTCTTCACCTAATTTTTTCTTTGTTATTGTATCATGAACTAAATTGATTTTATTTCCTAATTTTGATTTATTTTCTGCAAGTTTTTGCCATTTCAATAGACTCATTTTATTATAAATATATATTATTCTTTATTATTAATAATCTTCAAAATCTTGCTCTTCAAAATCTTCATCTTCTTCACTTGGTGAAATAGATTGTCTTCTAAATTCTATTAATTTGGATAATTCTGATTGTTCTGGTGGTAGTGGTTTTAGTGGTTTTGGTGGTTTTAATTTTTTTCCTTTTTTTATTTCATCTAATATATCTAATGGTGATTTTGTTGGTGGTGGTTGATATATTGGTTCTTGAAAAAGATCATTTGGATCTGGATAAATTTTATTAATATCTTCTTCTATTGGTGAAGGTGGTGGTGGAAAATAATCTTCATCTTCTTCATCTTCTATTGGTGAAGATGGTGGTGGAAAATAATCTGGTTCTTGAAAAAGATCATTTGGATCTGGATAAATTTTATTAATATCTCGTTTTTTATTAATTTGTAAATAATAATTTCTATCTAATCTTGAAGTTATAGGTTTAAATATTTTTCATAACTTAATTGACTTGTTTCTTCACCTAATCTTTTCTTTAATATTTTATTATTAACCAAATTTATTTTATTTCCTAATTTTGATTTATTTTTTGCAAGTTTTTGCCATTTCAATAGACTCATTTTATATTATCTATATTTAAAATAAAATGAAAATACCAAACTATGATCTAGATGATGACTTAATTTCTAATTTTAAGCAATTGCATTCTTTCATGCCAGATCAAAATTTTAGAATGCTTATTTGTGGTCCTTCAGGTTCTGGAAAAACAAATGTTTTACTAGATATGATTCTTAGGTTATTATATTATGATAAGATATATTTATATGCTAAAAATTTAGAACAACCAAAATATAAGTATTTATTAAGAAAATTTAAAAAATCAATTAATAAAGAAGCAGGTTATGAAGTTATAGAACCTAGTAATGATGAAATTTTACCAGTTTCTGAATTAACAGATGATAACCAAAAAGTAGTCATATTTGATGATTTTGTTTGTGAAAAGAATCAAAAACCACTGATTGATTATTTTATTAATGGAAGGCATAAAAATTGTAGTGTTATTTATCTTTCACAAAGTTATTACAAAACACCAAAAGATATACGACTAAATTGTTCTCATTTTTGTATTTATGAATTTCCAAGTAATAATGAAATTTCTATGATATGTCGTGAAAATAATGTTGATAAAAAGAAATATAGATTAGCTACAAAAGATCCTTATTCTTTTTTATATATTGATAAACCAAAGAAAGAAATATTTAAAAATTTTAATGATATTATATAAATTTAAAATAAAAAAATGAGTAATTTAAAAGATTTATTATTAGAATCTATTATTAATATTAAACAAAATAAACCACAAATATATCATTTTTTATCAGAAATTTATGGCAATTTAGATTCTTATGATTATGTAATGGATATTTTCTTATCACGAATAGTGTCATCTCCAATGGAAAATAATCAACAAAAAATTTATTTAACAGCAATGAAAAATGATCAACAAATAATTAATATAAAAGAATTACCTTTATATAAACATGAAGTTTCTAATAAATAATATGTAGGTGATCTAAAAAAAGATATATTATATAAATTTAAAATAAAAAAAATGAGTTACTCAAATGGTTTATTATCAGAACCTAGTAATTATAAAACAACTCAAGGAAAACCAGGATTACAAGGTGTTGGTTTTAAATTAACTTCTTCAGGCGATTATGATATTCAAAACAAAAAATTAGTAAATGTGGATAATCCAGTAAATTTAAAGGATGCTATTAATTATGGTACTGCTAAAACACACTTTTTAAACTTAGATGGATCAACTCATATGACTGGTGATCTTGATTTAAGAGGAAATAAATTAATTAGTCCTGGAGGAATTGAAATGAATAGGAAATTAATTACAGATATGGATACTGATGAAAATAATGATTTATCAGCTGTAAATATGGTTACTTTGAAGAAATATCATCCAGATGTTCCTGCTCATACTCATGAAGTTACTAAAAATATTGATTTGAAAGAACTTTTTAATGTTGTACAAAGTAAGCAACAAAATTTTAATTATTTAACACAAAATTATAACAATTTAGTTTCTTATAATGATGTAAAGAATATTTTCTTATCACGTAAAGAAGTCTCTCCAATGGAAAATGATATTGATATCAATAATAATCGAATATATAATCTATCAAAATTACCTACATTTGACCATGAAGTACCGAATAAAGAATATGTTGATCAACAAGATAATAACTTAAACAATATGATAAATGAATTAAACACAAGAAAATTAAGCAATCCTTCTGGAAGAGACCTTATAATGCAAAGTCAAAAAATTAGGGGATTGTTAACAGATAAAAATGATCCAAATTCAGCAAGCAATGTTCAATATGTTAAAACAAAAACCAGTGAAAATACTACAAAAATAACTAAATTAGAACAAGATTATAAAGATTATGTTAATAAATCTCATATCTCTTCTACTTTTTACCAAAAAGATCAATTTAGATATTTAATGGAAGATGATGATGAAAGTAGCAGTGAATATGGAATTACAGTATTTGGAATAAATGATTTTTCGGGGAGTCCTCATTTATACAATAAAAAAGCATATCATTTTAAAATAAATAAAAGTTCAAGTGATAATAAATACTCAGGAAGACTTGGATTTAATTTATATAAAATTCCTGAAGGAGAATATACTATTTGTATTGAATTTTTTCCACTTTCTATGACAAATGTGAGTGTTGATGTTGTAAGTACAAGTTTGAATATTAATCAACAATCAACAAAAAAGTTTTCTAATTATACAAGATCAATTATTCATTTACATAAATGGAAGATTTCCCCACCTGAGTATATAATGGTTGATATGAAATGTGATGGAATTTCATCTTCTACTAATCAAGGACAAGGATATTTAATTATTTATGGTGTTAAAAATTACGTAGCAGACGTTGAATCAAGTGTTTATGATACACCTTTTATTTTTGAAAATCAGAAAATGGTGATGGAAACAGATATTGATATGAATAATCATGATATTAGTATTAAAAATCCAACAAAAGATGATCAACCTGTTAGTTTAGCTTTTTTGAAATCGTTGAAACAATATTTTGTCATTACAGGTTATCATTCTATTACTAGTGGATTATATGTAAATTTCAATTATGGAATAATTACAATCGCTTTTCCATTAGATTGCACTTTAGAAGCATTAAACTCTTACGTTCTTACCAGAGTAATTACAGACTCTGTTCGTTTTAAAATATATATAAAAATAAATCCTCAAACAGAGAGAATTTTAACTTCTAATGATAATGCTGAACAAACTTTTACAAATATTAATCTACAATATAGAAAAAATGCAAGATTAAGCGTTACAATAGTAAAAAAAAATCCTACTAGTCCATTAGATTATCCAAAAATACCTATTTCATTCACTTTTGCATTCAGTAAAAGTTTAATATAAAGATTATAAATAAAATGAACATTAAAAGAATAAAATCATTAAGAAATACTAAACAAAAAGATATATTCGAATTTAATCATATTTCTTCAACTTTAAACCCTGAGAAAATCCAACAATTAAAGGATTTATACTCTTTTTACCATAAAAAGACATGGATATACAAAAACAGCCAAAGTAAATACAAAAAAATAAATTATATTATGAATATTTCATCTGTGTTACTAGCTTCAGTTGGTGTAATAACAGGTGGAATAACCTTAAACCCTATTATTTTAAGTGTTTTAACTGGAGCTGGAATAATATTAAAAACATATCATGAAATGAAAAATTACAAAGGTAAATTAGATATGGTTAAATTTGGATTTACAACTTATGAAAAAGTGTTGACTAATTTACGAACTGCAATGAGAGGTGGTGAATTCGATTATCAGAAATTCATATCTGATATGAAACTTTTGGATCAAGAAATGATTGAATTAGCACCCTCTTCATCGAAGATTGAAAAGAAATACAATAAAAAGTATAAGACGTAAGAAATTTTAATACTTTTTAGTATTAAAATTATGTTATTTCAATTTCTTTTTTAACTAATTCCCACCATTCTTCATAAAAAACTTTTGTTGGTTTTGAAAGTTTTAGTGGTAGTAATTCATCAACATTATTATAACCAAGAATTATTAAAATATTTTTTATAATAAAAGTGATATTAATAATTCTCTTTCTTTCAAATTGTGTATTTACTTTCTTAATTAAATTTGCATTATCAATTTTATAAAGTATTTCATTAATCTTAGAAATATCATCATTTTTTATATCAAAAGTTTTTTGTATTTCATTGATCTTTTTCTTAAAAAAATACTTTCTTTGGTATACTGATTTTTTTCTATAACAACATCTTTCCCAATCAGTTATATTAACATCATAATTTAATATTCTTTGAATTTGAAGACCACAATCACAACAAACTTCAGCATAATCTATAATTTCTTTATTCTCATGTTTGCATTTTTTATATATTGGAATATTTCTTTTTTTCTTTTTTTTTGATTTTACTTTTTTCATAAGATTTTAATATGGAAGAATATAATTTAATCTCTTCTTCTGTATACATTAATCTTTTATTTTTTTATTTTTTTCTTTTTTTTCTTTTTTTATTTTTTTTAAATTTTCTCTTTTATAATATCTTTCTCTCTTATACCTGTTATATCTAATTTCTTCATCAAAATCTTCTATCATAAATAATCTTCTTAAGTGTATTAATAAAATATCTTTTTTTGTGAAATTAATCATTTTATTTTATAATATTATTTTTTTTTTATTTTCCAAAGGTCTCAAAGCTAAAGTATTAATTTTATTTTTACAAATCAGTCTTTTATCGTCATTTGCAGATAATGCTACTTTATTCATTTTCATCGAGTAAATTTGATGATCTTTACTTCTGATTATATTCATTGTTCTCATTTCTTCTTTTTCTGAGAATAAACATTTCTTGTAATCTTCAAATGTTATTTCCCTTTTAATAACATTCTTCTTAATTCCTTTACATTTCTTTACTAGGTTATCTTCGATGTCTTCAACTTTAAAAGAATAAAGCTTAGGTCTTAGACCAACAAAATGAGTAATTTGTTTTCCACAAGCTTCATCTTTAAACATACCTATTACTTTCTTATTAATTCCAATTTTAATTCCAGATTTATGATCTTCAGGATAATCACTTGTATCAAACTTTTTTTTGATATCTTTTCTTATATCATGATAAAAATCATCTGTATAAATTTCATACATTAATGAATCTGTATCTGTGAATAATAATTCAGCTTTATTTCCATACTTCTCTCTAATATAATTATAATGAAAATCATACATATGAAATTTTGACAAATCAAGAACAGCTTGACCCACATAAATCGGTTTATTAAAATATATTTCTGTCTTTTTCATATGAACTGCAATTAAATTAGAATCAAATATTGTTGAGCGGTCAAAATTAGGTTTTGATGAAAATTTCTTTCCTTTTTCAGCATTATCAAGAAGTATTACATTTTGTCTTTTTCTAATATTTTCAATTGTTTTACCAAAAACTGAATTATTCATTAATTTGAAAAAGTCTTTCTCAAAGGAATTTTTTGATTGTTTTCTTAATTCTGTATTCTTTTCTATATAAGGTTTCATCCATTCAGATTGATAAAATGATATTCCTCTGTGTACTTTTTTAAGCCTAAGTCCTAATTCAAGACATTGTCTAAGATTTCTATAATGTATTACATAATTCTTTTTATTGTAAAAAGTTCCAACAAGTTTCTCAACGGAATCAAAATCTAACTTCTCTGTAGCAAGTGGATAATCATTATGTTCTTTCCATAATTTTTCTGGATATTCAAGATCTACTTCAAATATATAACCATGATTTGTAATTTTCTTTTCCAAAAGTTTAATTACGTTTTCTTTTGAAAGATTTTTCATCCATTTAAAACCATGAGTTGGAAGTTTTTGAATCATTGACCAACCATAAAGATTATTAGCATCAAGATAAGTAATAAATTTTGATTCTTCATTTGGATTATATTTTTTCATATATTTATTATTTGCTTCTGAATATCTTTTTGATATATGAGTAATTCCACCTCTAATTCCTTTTTCAAACATCATTAACATATCATAATCATGCAATAATTGAAGTCTTTGTTTCGTTTCTTTAAGACAAGCATCCCAAGCTAATCCAGGTGATGTATAATAATGAGCTGGATCTAAATTATAATGTTTCAAGCATGTCTTACGAAAGTTTTCAAAGACATCAGCTAAAAGTAATACATCTGTTTTAAGATATAAATCATGATAATCTTTAATAGTTTTACAATTAAATTGTGACCAAACGTTTTGTGCATGGTTGTAGTCCTCATCAGATATGTCTTCATTATTTAATTTTGAATAAAATTCTTCTTTTGGAGGTAATTGTGTTTCTTTAAATTTTTCTAAAGAATTTACATAATCATAAGGATATACTCCTTTTCTTATTAATAATTCAATATTATTATATACTTTTTTTGTTGAGTGAAAATCATTTGGTTGTAAATTTTTAACAAGATTTGCTAAAGAAGTTTGCATAAATTTAAATGAATCAATAAAACGAATTTCAAAATTTAATGACACTATTTCATTTGTCTTTTTCGATTTGTATTCATCAACTTTAATTTTCTTAGAAAATGATATATATTTCTCTTCCGTTTTTGGAATACAAGATAAATCTCCTTTCAATCTTGATAATTGTTTTATAAAAAGATGAGAATCATATCCTTGAAGATTGTGAAATACTACTGGAAGTATTAAAGGTTTTCTACAATTAAGATTACAACTAATATGAGCAGTTCCTCTATATTCACCAGAGAAATGACAATGATCTCTAACTTTTCGGTCTTCTTTTTGAAATGGTTGTTCACAAATATGGCAAACAGATGAATTAATAAAATCTTGTCTATTAGAATTTGTAAATATCATTTTCTTTGGGGAGGTGTAAAAATTTTTATACAACGATTTAGTAATTGATTCTAACTTTTTCACAAATATTTTAGAAATATCTTCATCTTCTGTTTTCTTTGTGTAAATTAATGGATTTGGTTCTATTTGAATATCAATATTATCTAATGGTTTAATATAAAGACAAAATCCACAAGGCTCATGTTTTTGATATTCCATTGTGAAAGAATTATTTGGATCTGGTTCACAGTTTTCCATTGGTTTTGTAAAACATTCAAAATCAGCATAAGCTACAAATGGTAAAGGTAATTTTTTATTATAATTTTTAAAGAATAGAAATGAGTTTTTAGTAGGCATTTTTACTGCAACTGTTTCATTATTAGAACAATAGCTAATATGTTTATCTAATAATTCCTCTTTTGTAAAATAAGATAAACATTTTTTACAATAATATTTTTTATAATAACTTTTACTAATTTGTGAATTAATAAATCTTGAAAAATTTTTAATAAGTGTATAATGTGATTTTCCATTTTCTTCATAAAGAAATAAATCTATTGAATTATTACAATCTTTATCATTCATTCTTAAAGGATAAAATTTATTGTTTTCATTAATTGAAAATACATTTATTCCTGGAAGATCCGGATTTTGTTTTTCAAACTTTTTAATATCTGTTATTTTTACCGGAAAATCTATACCTTTAAAATTAAGATCATTTTCATATTGTTTTAAATCTGATATCCTTTGAGGATGTCTATATTTAGGTTGATGTAAGTGTCTTAAAATACACCACATGAAACATTTGTTATCTTTTCTATTTTCTAAGTTAATTATCGCTTTCTTTTTTTAAATAAAATCAGGAAGTTTAATATATGTTGATCCTTTCAAAGGTTTGTAATCTATAGTATGAATTTCTAATGATAAAACCTCTTTAAAATACCAACCTGAACCATTTCTTTGATAAATTAAAACTTTATTAAGAATTTCTTTAATTATTTTAAACAAAATCTCTTTTACATCTGTACTTTCAAGATTAATATGTGTTTCAGTGTTAAAATAAGCTTTATCTCTAATATATATAGGTCTAATTTTATCTTTTTCAAACTCCACTTTTTCCATTAAACAAACTAATATAAATCTAAATTTAATATTTCTATGATTTCTAAGAAAATCTTTTAACTGTGAGACTTTTTCTTTTAAATAATCATTAGGAAAGATGTTTGGTTTTCCTTCAATAACATACTTCTCAGTAAAATTATCAAGAGCAGATTTTTCAAGTTTAATTCCAATTTGATATTCTCTCACTGCTTTTTCAATAGCTTTTCTTAAATATTTTGGAGTATCTTCTGGGATTTTTTTATTCTTTATACGTTCAAGAAAATAATCATCAAATGTTTTAATTTTCTTTGATTTAGGTTTATATTTAGGTTTTGATTTAGGTTTCATTTTCTTTCTTAGTTTTGATTTAGGCTTCATTTTCTTTCTTTGTTTTGATTTAGCTTTATTTATATTTTTTCTTTGTTTTCTTATTCGCTCAATTTCATCAATCAGTTGTTTTGTTTCTCTTGATTTTTTATATTCAGAATACTCTGTTTTCAATTTAGATTGTTCATCTTTTTTTATATTCTTTAATTCTTCGATTGAAAGATTAGTTAAATCTTTTGAAGACATTCTTTTATTTCATGTAAATATTATTTTTTTTTAAATTTAAATTTTATTTTTTTTTGCTCCAACGTAATTTCAAAAATATTTACACTCCCTACAGACAAAAATCAATTAAATTTCTGGCTTGTTTTTTATCTTTATTACTTCTACCTGTGAATCATTAATTTTAATGAGAAAAGACAAAAGATTGCATACCAAATCTCACTAGCAACGCAGAACTTGAAAACTAAACTTGAAATCCATTTTCAGCTTTCTCCGTTACTAGTGAGATTTGGTATGCAATCTTTTGTCTTTAGTATTTTGAGGGGAAAACCCGTCTGGAATATTCTTTCTTTTGTTAAGATAATTTGGGTAAAATCCCATAAAGTTTACTTATAAAGTTTACTTATAAGGATTAGAGTAAAGTTTACTTATAAAGATTAGAGTAAAGTTTACTTATAAAGTTTATAAGTGAACTGACGCTTCAGCATTCTCTAGAAAATTCTGTAAAATCATTAAATATTTAACCATAGTCAAAACAAACTGCAAGTGTTTGTATTTCAAGAATTGTAAATCATTGTAATTAAAATTCACTGACCAAATATACTAAAAACCTTATATCTAAACTACGAAACAAGTAGTTATTAAATTTGGTACTGTAGTTGATCCTGATATTACTAAATTGCCACATTTTTCCGAAAACCCCCCGAGCGAGCGAGCCGAAGGCGAGCGAGCGAGGTCATAATTTTTTACAGTTCAGTCATTTCAAACAAATATTTCATTTCATGAATTTATTTAAGTTATTTAAGTTATTTAATTCTTAGAATTTTTTTAACTTAGTTTAGTAGAAACAACTCTTACAAAATGTTTTCATGTGTAAGAGTTGTTTATTTCCGTTTATAAAAAATTCTAATATGAAAATCAATATAAATCATAGAAATCAATATCACAGTTTTAATCAGGGTTTGAAAATACTCGGTACTAAAAATTGAATGACGGGGGTTTTCGGAAAAATGTGGCAATTTAGTACTTTCAGGGTGGTCTACAGTACCAAATTTAATAACTACTGTCGTGTGCGTCGTGCCTTCCACGAGCCATTGTAGTCCAAGTGTATCTGTTGCCTACTGTGTAGGGAGGGGGAGGGGGAAGCATAAGGGTGAAGTAAGAAAGATCTGATTTTTAGAACAGAATAGCCTGTTACAGAGATGTTCGTTTAGACTACGAGCAGTTTGTTTTCTTTCAGTGGTAAACTACATAGAGTGTAAAAGTGGCAATTTATTTTATTTAATTTTGTGGTCATGTTATTGGAGGGGGAGATTGGGGGGCTCTGAATCGCCGCAACACCGCCAAAATAAATTAAGGAACACCGCATCACCGCAAGAAAAGTCGACGAAACACCGTCACCGCAATATATCTTTTTGTCAAGTTACCATGAAAAAGGCTTAGGATTGGCGACCAGCAGAGTATTTAAGATTAACTAGACAGTATTGGACTGTTTTTTGTTACAAATTTAACATAATGGTACGTGCTTTTCAAAAATAAGTACGGAGTAAATAACATATAGAGGCTAAATTTAGAGTCAAACAGGAAACGGCGACACCGCAGATAATTTTGTTGCACCGAACACCGCAGACTGTAAAGTGTAAACATCGTACACCGTAGGGTTTGAGATCACCGCAACACCGCAAGCTGGGATTTTATTCACCGCAACACCGCATAAAAAAATGAGCAACACCGTAACACCGCAAATCTCCAATGTCCCCCTCTTATTGATTTAAAAGAAAAAAAAGAAGAAAATAGCGTGCAGATAGGCTTCTAGTCAGACCCTGGCGGCGGTGTTTAAGTGACGTTATTAAGAGCAGTGTAACGATATTGTTTGCATAAAGAAAAACCGGCAGTTCTGTAAGATTTATTTAGCACTTGGAAATTGTAACGATATTCTATGGTGATTTGATAAATAATAAATCGGGTATTTGTGTTTAAATGAAGATGAATTGGTATTTCAAGAGATTACTGGTCGTTCCGTGTGTGTTTATTGATTTAAAATAGTTACATCTCAGTTTTTAGGCGGTCTGTCTTTATTCAAGAGGTGTTAATTCGATTTCTAGAGTTGTTACTTTAGAGAGTAATATTTGGAAAACGCGTTTAGTATTCTGTATTGTGTAAGATGTGTTGAGTATAGAAAAATTGTATTTTGATTCCATAAGTTTTTTTGGCGAGTTTAATACAGTGGCTCTTTTGTGGTTAGTAATCCGAGATGAGAAGTGTTTATGACGTGCTAATTAGAGTTAAAAGGATGTAATGCATGTTTGGGGTTTTACACTTTGATGACTTGTCAACGATTTTCTGTCAAAAATGTTCGGCAAATTGATGTCGGTTGTGGTCGCTTTGCGTGGTTTTGTACGACTCTATATAGAAGTACTCGATTTTATATCATATGTCTTGTTGTTTTTTAGTTCATTGGAATATTAGAGTTAATTATACACAATTTATGAGAACAAAGTATGACAACGATGACATACAATTTGCGTGTTTAAGGGTGGCAAAAAATGTTGGTTTTTTTAGTATTGTTTGACGTGAGAAAAAGCGGGTAGTTGTGTTGGATATATTGAGGAGTTTGAAAATTGGGAAGATATTGTGCGGTAGTTTGAATAATAACAAATTGCGCATGTTTGTTTAAATGAAGATCAATTGCGATTTAAGTTGATTTCTTGTCGGAAGTATCGTTTAAATTGCTTAGTTTAAAATTCTTTCCGCTTTATTTCGTGTTGTTGTGGATGGGTGGATAAGTGTATTTCCGGTATGATGTCGTTCGTAAGTATTGAAGACGTATTTTGTACTTAGGGTAACGACATCGTTTGTACAGTCGGACCTCTATTAAGCGGCCACCCTCGGGACTTTGAAAACTGGCCGCTTAATAGAGGTTGGCCGTTTAATAGAGGTGCAATATAAATGGATAGAAATGGCAGTCAACGTAATTTTATTGCCTCTATATAGCAAAAGGCTTGTTGAAAAGTGAACATATGTGAAGATAAATGCAAAAATCATTGAAACAAAAAATTAAGTGCCCTGTGTTTGCGCATTTCAAGTCCGTGCAAAGTTCTAGCTCTAACACAGAGAGCATGTAGTCGATAAGTACAGTATTTTTTGGTGTTGAGTAGGTACAGAAAAATATGCAAATCCACGTAACAAAACATCAAGTTTCTTAGGCCTTTTTGCACCAATAGTCTGTAACAATTTTAGCTCAAAATATTTCACGGACGATTTATTTAAAATAATCCGTCACTGCTGTTTGCCGTTGTGGAGCTCGGAGTTGTAACGAGAAGATCAAGTCATTTGCCTTTCCGATAGATAGGGCAAGGTCCTGGTAACCGTGAAACTGAGCAAGTGGAGATTAAATTGCAGTTTTTATTGTTATCAGTTATCACCTTCATATTATCTGTCACCATTTCGCTTGAAAAGATGATTTGCTGGCCGCTTAATAGAGGTAAAAATACAGTAAACACTAAACTTGCAACAGCAAAAAGGTGGCCGCGGCCGCTTAATAGAGGTGGCCGTTGAATAAAGGTATCGAATACAGCACTTTACTGACAAACAATTTGGGACTTTGGAAAGTGGCCGCTTAATGGAGGGTGGCCGCTTAATAGGCGGCCGCTTAATAGAGGTCCGACTGTATTTGAGAAATCTGTGAAGTAGAGTTTTTGTGGAATTGTTCAATTTATTTTCGTCTTATAAATGTATTTTAATTTTGTTTAAAATTTCCGTGCGTGTTTAGTGATTTAAAATAAGTAAATGTTATCAGTTTTTCGGCAGATCTATTTTTGTTCGAGGGGTGTTAATGGATTTTTCTTATGGTAGAATGGTGAATGAATTTTTTGATCTCTAAAGTTGTTGCTGAAGAGAGTTATGTAGTCAAAACGCGTTTACGATTCTGTATTGTGTAAGATGTTTTTGACTATAGAAAAACTGTACTTTGCTTGTTTAACGTTTTGAGGAGTTTAATACAGTGGCTGTTTTGCGGGTTAGTGATGTGAGATGAGTAGAGTTAATGACGTGCTAATTAGACTTAAAAGGTATGTCTTGAATTTTTTTCTTTTTAATTTTTGATGACTTGTCAAAGAATTGAAATAAGTTGATAACGGTTTCGATAAACTGAAATATTTTAGTGTGCAGGCTGGTGTTTAATGACCTCCAAAATGAAATTAATGACGAGGTTTTGTTTAAGTTTAGATTTGTAAGTGAAAAGAGGGATTATTTTTTGGGAAATTTGAAAAAGTATATCAACTTTTAATAAGACATAGGGTGTCGTTGTGCATAGAGTATTTAAGAATTGTTTACCATTGTATTGTCTGTACTTTTGATTGACGGATGTTTGTCCGAAGTTTGATTAGAGATCTGTACTGTTCTGTGCATTTGTGAGGGGCTTGGCTAGAAGCATGTACTATCTTGTTGATTCGCGAGTGAACTTGGAGACATTTATATAATTCTCATCATTTAGGGGTGCATACTACTAGCTATAAAAATAGCTGTATTAAGTTTTGCAAATCGTCATTTAGTCCCACTATTACCTTTGATGGGATCTGGACGGAACTACGAAAACTAATAGATAAACCTGTTCGCAAATGTTTGTCAGAAGGCCGTCGAATGGGTTGGTGTAATGTCGAATGGAGGGAGGTAGGGAGACAGCATTTTACTATTAACGGTATAGCAGAACCCCGGAGGGGGACTCCCATATGTGGTTGGGTGGGGGTGCTCGTCGTATCTTTTAGGGGTTAAAATTCGGGATCTAGGTATCTTTTAGAATATATTATTAAAAAAACCCTCATTTTCCCAGAAAATGGTATCTTTTAGTGTGTTCCTAGCGAAAGACGAGTCGCTACTGCCTTCCGGTGTTCCTTCTGATGGTAGCTGGAATTCGACCCATGTATAGTCAGATCTATTTATTTCCAGCACTCTAGCCGCATCGCATTGTTCCATCGCATATTTGGTAAAAAAATGGTATCTTTTAGAGGTAAAATTCTGGTTGATAACGGCAACTTTGATATCTTTCAGGGTTCCACTTTTTTTCCTGACGAGCACCTCCGCTTGACGACTTATAGGAGTCCCCCCCCCCCTCCGGGAGCAGAATATTCTTACCAATTTTTCTTTTCACGATATTTCCGGTTGTCACTCGGTAAGCGACTTAAAAGGCAGAGCAAAATAGCATGTTCTTTTGAGAACAAGTCATATCTAGAATATTTGATGTCACTTTTAACGTGATTAGTAATACGAGTGGTGTTAATTAGCCCCACGCAGCTATCAAATGTACTGAATGGGAGAGCCCCTGACTCAGTCAAACTTCCCATATGACTAAAAAAACAATTGCCGGATTGACCCCTTTCATAAAATAGAAGTCCGTATAAAGGTGAATATTTTAAGTTCGTTTACCTACAGGTTGCAACTAATTTGATTGAACCTGCACTTGGCACCGGTAGCATAGTATTGGCTGACCCGTGTACTTTCGCTTTTGTGCTGTTTTAAAACAATTAATCATTGCTATTACAGTTTCATTATGCAACAGTACGCAAAAGACGTAAAAATTTAAGCCATTGAAGGCTTGCCGCAATTCCATTTAACCATCATCATTATAAGCCAAAAAATCAACAAAACTATGACATGTTTACGATACTATTGCACAATCAAACCGTAATAGCAATGAATAGAAAAAACGCAAAGTTCATGCTATTTTGCTCTGCTATACCGCTCATATTAAAACACAAACTTTCCTGTCCCATTTAACTTTCTTAAAACGTCTCCATTAGTAAAATACACCGTGAAATTCTCAAACTACGTTTCCCAAGAAAACGCATTTGACCTATTTTTACCCTTATGGCTTTACGACAAATGATTGAAACTGATAGGTAACGTGAGATATCGAAATGTAAGAAGGACTAATACCTTTGCGGTAACGTAATGTGAGATATGACAAGTTCATGACAAGTTCTGACCACAATCAAACCGTAATAGCAATGAATAGAAAAAAAAAAACGCAAAGTTCATGCTATTTTGCTCTGCCATACCGCTCATATTAAAACACAAACTTTCCTGTCCCATTTAACTTTCTTATAACGTCTCCATTAGTAAAATACACCGTGAAATTCTCAAACTACGTTTCCCAAGAAAACGCATTTGACTTATTTTTACCCTTTTAAAGTAGCTATAATGGCTTTACGACAAATCATTGAAAATGATAGGTAACGTGAGATATCGAAATTTAAGAAGGACTAATACCTTTGCGGTAACGTAATGTGAGATATGACAAGTTCATGACAAGTTCTGACATCCCAATACCCTAGGGAAATTAACAATAGGTCCGGGGGTGCTCCCCAAACATTTTAGTGGCAGTATGTGACGCCCTTCTTGAAATCCTAACCGGTTTAACCAACCATATCCTCAATGCCCTAATATAGCTTCTATAAAGAAGGGACAAGAAACCCCCCCCGGACAAAAGTCCACAAAATTTTGTTAACAACTTTTGTCCCTTTTTATCTCGTTAATGCGCATGCGCATTAAGCGAGATTTCGGAGTCGAGTACGAAAAAGGGACAAAAGTTTTTAACAAAATTTTGTGGACTTTTGTCCGGGGGGGTTTCTTGTCCCTTCTTTATAGAAGCTATATTAGGGCATTAAGGATATGGTTGGTTAAACCGGTTAGGATTTTAAGAAGGGCGTCACATACTGCCACTAAAATGTTTGGGGAGCATCCCCGGACCTATTGTTAATTTCCCTAGGGTACTGGGATGTCGGAACTTGTCATGAACTTGTCATATCTCACATTACGTTACCGCAAAGGTATTAGTCCTTCTTAAATTTCGATATCTCACGTTACCTATCAGTTTCAATCATTTGTCGTAAAGCCATTATAGCTACTTTAAAAGGGTAAAAATAAGTCAAATGCGTTTTCTTGGGAAACGTAGTTTGAGAATTTCACGGTGTATTTTACTAATGGAGACGTTATAAGAAAGTTAAATGGGACAGGAAAGTTTGTGTTTTAATATGAGCGGTATGGCAGAGCAAAATAGCATGAACTTTGCGTTTTTTTCTATTCATTGCTATTACGGTTTGATTGTGGTCAGAACTTGTCATGAACTTGTCATATCTCACATTACGTTACCGCAAAGGTATTAGTCCTTCTTACATTTCGATATCTCACGTTACCTATCAGTTTCAATCATTTGTCGTAAAGCCATAAGGGTAAAAATAGGTTAAATGCGTTTTCTTGGGAAACGTAGTTTGAGAATTTCACGGTGTATTTTACTAATGGAGACGTTTTAAGAAAGTTAAATGGGACAGGAAAGTTTGTGTTTTAATATGAGCGGTATGGCAGAGCAAAATAACATGAACTTTGCGTTTTTTCTATTCATCGCTATTACGGTTTGATTGTGCAATAGTATGGTAAACATGTCATAGTTTTGTTGATTTTTTGGCTTATAATGATGATGGTTGAATGGAATTGCGGCAAGCCTTCAATGGCTTAAATTTTAACGTCTTTTGCATACTGTTGCATAATGAAACTGTAATAGCAATGATTAATTGTTTTAAAATAGCACAAAAGCGAAAGTACACGGGTCAGCCAATACTATGCTACCG
Source organism: Cladopsammia gracilis (assembly GCA_022457155.1). Lineage (NCBI taxonomy): Eukaryota > Metazoa > Cnidaria > Anthozoa > Scleractinia > Dendrophylliidae > Cladopsammia > Cladopsammia gracilis. The sequence goes on from JAJGOT010000755.1 coordinate 168,785, forward strand.
GTGCCAAGTGCAGGTTCAATCAAATTAATTGCAACCTGTAGGTAAACGAACTTAAAATATTCACCTTTATACGGACTTCTATTTTATGAAAGGGGTCAATCCGGCAATTGTTTTTTTAGTCATATGGGAAGTTTGACTGAGTCAGGGGCTCTCCCATTCAGTACATTTGATAGCTGCGTGGGGCTAATTAACACCACTCGTATTACTAATCACGTTAAAAGTGACATTAAATATTCTAGATATGACTTGTTCTCAAAAGAACATGCTATTTTGCTCTGCCTTTTAAGTCGCTTACCGAGTGACAACCGGAAATATCGTGAAAAGAAAAATTGGTAAGAATATTCTGCTCCCGGAGGGGGGGGGGGGGACTCCTATAAGTCGTCAAGCGGAGGTGCTCGTCAGGAAAAAAAAGTGGAACCCTGAAAGATATCAAAGTGGCCGTTATCAACCAGAATTTTACCTCTAAAATATACCATTTTTTTTACCAAATATGCGATGGAACAATGCGATGCGGCTAGAGTGCTGGAAATAAATAGATCTGACTATACATGGGTCGAATTCCAGCTACCATCAGAAGGAACACCGGAAGGCAGTAGCGACTCGTCTTTCGCTAGGAACACACTAAAAGATACCATTTTCTGGGAAAATGAGGTTTTTTTTAATCATATATTCTAAAAGATACTTAGTGTAAGAACCCACTCGTTCTTGGGAATATTTCAGCTAACAAGACATCTTTAGATGCGCCATATTTAATGTGCGATTCACTGAAACAACAATACAAGCAAAATGTTCGAGTACAACTCCAAAATGTTCCGAAATGAACTTAATTGACAAATGTCGCTGACAATCTATACTTACAAGTTTTCGTGTCCTGTATAGCAACGAAATAGTCGACAAGTCTATAAAGTAATCCTCAGAACAACCTTCATTCGAACGGATCATCATCAACTCTGACAATGTGGTCCTTTGCGAAAATTATAAAACTAGCCCGTTTTACACGTCATGAAAAGGGAACGATGTGTCCACAAATAAACTTACGAAATTCACTTCATGAACAACTCAACGAAATGTCCACAGGCTAACATCCGGTGTTTACATCCTCCCGGCCAAAGACTTCTAAAGTCTTTAAGAGTCAACTGAATTTACTATAATCATAACATGGTCTCTGATAAATGTCACGAATACTGAGTGTTTGAAGTTCATGTCTTATCCTGGGCAGACATTCGCTTTTTAATGGACGTCACAATCTCCTCTTCCAATAAGCAAAGTTTGCGTACATCTCTGCGGTAGGTTCCACTTGCAGTTCGCACAATGACTTGACGTACCACACCATCGGAGTCCGGAAAAGACTTCCTGGACTAATGCTTTGGGCAACTGTCCTCGGGGGGCATTGCCATCCTTCATGATCACTAGGTCTCCGACTCTGAAATTCGGTCTTCGGTTTAGCCACTTCTGCCGCTCCTGCAATGTTGGAAGGTACTCTCTGAACCAACGTCTCCAGAACTCATTAGCGAGGATATGAACATGTTTCCATCTCGCTTGAAACTTGTCAGACTCCTGAAATTCGCCAGGCGCTGAACACGAATTACGACGCAGAAGTAGAATGTGATTGAGTGTTAGGGCATCCAAATCATTGGGGTCACTAGACACACGGGTAAGAGGTCTGTTATTGAGGATCTTCTCAACTTCTATTAGGAAGGTCGTTAGGGTCTCATCGTTGACAAGGTGCTCACCAACCATAGCATGTCCTTCTGATGCGTCTGCAAAGTGATGTAATTTCACTTGGTTCACCTCTCCAAAGTCTCGAGGAATAAACGAACGAGGGATGCTGTAATTTGTAAGGTTGGCAAGGCCTGCCTTCCACTCTCTCCACTTCTTTACAAGCTCTTCAGGTAGGTCGTCGTTCCAATCGTACTTCATTCTGCACAATTCTTGGTTAATTTCCCTGCCAGGAAGAAGCAAGGGAGCAACAGAACCAAGAGGGTCATATATTGTTGCAATGGATGACAAGATGCCTTTGCGGGTTTCCGGCTGGACCTTGTCGCTTACACTCAAGTTGAATGTGTCAGCCTCCACATTCCAATGAATCCCCAGGGCTCGATCCATGGGTAAGCTGTCGAATTTCAGGTCAAAATCTTTGACGGCTGGCGCGCGATCCCCAGGAGGAAAGGCACCAAGAACTTCCCGTTCGTTGGACATTAATTTTGTCAACTGGAATCCTCCTCTTGCTAGTAGCTCTTGCAGCTGCTTAGTGATCTCTATCGCCTGACCGGTGGTCGCGAAGGACGTGAGCAGATCATCAGCATAAAAATCTCTCAGAACTGCATCAATGGTCTCGGAGGAGAAGTCTTCTCTATTGTCATTAGCTGTTTTCCTCAAGGCATAGCCACAAACACTGGGTGATGAGGTGGCACCAAAGATATGTACCAACATCTGATAGGTCTTCGGATCCTTCGTGAAATCTCCATCTGGCCACCACAAATAGCAGAGGGCACCACGGTCTTCAGGAGAAACAAATACTTGATGGAACATTCTTTTCACATCAGCTGCCACGGCTATGCTGTTCACTCTAAATCTAAGGATCACGCCTATTAACTTGCTCGTGTTCTCTGGTCCTTGAAGCAACTGGTCGTTTCATGACACGCCTTGGGACTTGCAGGCACAGTGAAACACCACTCGTGGCTCATCGGGCTTCCTCGGATGCCAAACAGCATGATGCGGCAGGTACCAAATTGGTTTGAGGGTGGAAACCTCCTCATCTGGAACAAGCCTGGAGGATCCTTCGGTTTTGTACTTCTCTACGACACTGGCATATTGATCATGAAACTTAGGATTCTTCTCCATTTTCCTCTTTAACCAGTTTAGTCTTTTCTTGGCCGTTGGAAGACTATCTGGAAAGTGTACAGAACTGTCCCGGAAAGGAAGTTTGATTTGATAGTGCCCATTTACAAGTACCGCAGATTTGTCCATGATATGCTTCGCTCTTTGGTCTTCAACTGAAAGGCTTTGTTCGATGTCAGTTAGTGTGTCACCAAATTCAGTATTGTACATGCGTTCCAACTGCATACTTAAAGTTTCTTCATGCTCACTTCTAATAAAATTAACATAGACACCGTCTCTGCTGGGTTCACCCATCGGACCATATACTGTCCATCCCAGGGGTGTATTTACGGCGTAAGGCTGGCCTCTGGTTCCTCTCCTAATCTCTGAATTGTTGTCAATAATATCTGGGCGGTCGCTTCCAATAAGAATGGAGACCTTGTGTTCGTCTATTTCAGGAAGGCTGATGCCATCAAGATGTGGCCACTTCCTCAATTCTTTGTTGTTAGCAAAGTGTCTCTCTCCAATAGGCAGGCTTTCAGTCATTAAAACATGATCAAGAGTGAACCTTGTCTTTCCAACCAGCGCTTCTATATTCAGGCAAGGTCGGCGACCACATTCGTTTGCTTTATGATTTACAGTTGTGAGCGTGTAGTCAGTAGGTTCACCTTCCAGGCCTAATTCGTCTACGAGACTTCTTAAACAGAGCGTCGAGTCTGAACCACTGTCCAGGAACGCATAGGTTGTAAGCTGCTTATCGCCACCAGATCCACTAACTTTTACAGGGACAACCTTGAAGCAGACCCTTGCCCGACTGGCTCTAGCTGCTTCAACTGGAACAGATTTTCCGGATGTTGCAAAAGTGGATGGCCCAGTAACTGACTCAGTAGTTGGGGAGGTGCTAGATTCAATGGGTACTATGGCTGTTCCACCAACGGAGTTCTGATTTTCAACAGCTGGTTTTTGATCACCGGCGTTCCGTGTTACTGGAGGGTCTGTAGACTTCTCGCTGTCAGGAGGGTGGATAAGGAAGTGATGTCTCTTCCCACAACCGGGCTTTCGACAAGAAAATCCCTTGGGGCAAGACCTTGAAAAGTGTCCTTGTCCTAGACAACTTCCGCATAATTTCTTTCGTTGTACAGTTCGCATTCGATCTTCATAAGGAGCGCGCTTAAAAGTCTCACACTGTCAAATTCCATGCGGCCCGGAACAGTGATAACACTTTATGGCAGTTGGTCTAACATTGCTCGGCAAATCGTACGGCCAAATTACATGTGGTTCGGAACAGTGACAGCACTTCCAAGCAGCTGGTCCAACATTGCTTGGCTCCTCGTTCTCATCGCTCTGCATCGCCAGAGTAGTAGCTCCTAGTGGTGGTTCTTGTCTCCCTCGGTTTGCTTGACCCCTTTCCCTTCCGTTTTGGGTTGGTGGTGATTTCAGTTCTTGCCCGAACCGATTGTTCAAGCGATCAGCCCGCTTCTGAACGAACTTTAGGAATTCAGCAAAATTAACTACGCCTCTAGAATGAATCAGGTCGCCTGCAATGTCTGTCCATTTCCGTTTCAAGCCTTCATCAGGTAGTTTCTTCATCAGCATTAGAATCGTATCTTCATTGTCGAGACGAGCCATGTAGCGGGGACCCATGTTAGTTAACACACGTTTCGCATCTTCAAGCTTTCTCGCAAAATCCATCAGACTAGTGGCATCACATCGTCTCAAGTTAAGCTCTCTTAACCTTCTCATGTGCGCATCAGCTACCATGTGCGGTTGACCGAAGTTCTTCAACAGGGTCTCCCACGCTTCATTATACCTCTGCCCTACAGGAAGGTTGACACAGCTCTTAATCGCATCCTTCGCCTTTCCCACGCACTGGGCTAGTAAACGGGTTAGTCGCTGAGAATCATCTTTCACTTGGGTTTCAATATTGTCACGGAAGTTAACAGCAAATTCTGCGTATTCAGAAGGATCTCCTCCAAACTTCATCAGCTCTATCTTCGGTAGTGAGGGACCTTGTCTAAGTGCATCGGCAATAGCTATCCACGGAGTCTGGTCTGTGTGTGGTTGCGGATGAGGTATGGGCGGAGCTTGCTTTCCAATTTCTTGCTGTGATACAAGTGGGATGAATATATCTGCCTTCACATTCAATGGAGTCTCCTGTAGTGGCGACTTCTCCTTGGAGGTTAATGGGTTCAGTAGAGGAACAAAGGCGTCTGTTGCATCAACCGATTGGGGTGACACCTTAGGAGTACCTGCGTTGACCTCAGGCATTGCAATCCCTTGAACATCAAACAGGTCATTTTCACTCTTCAGTTCTTCTTCCTCCATCATAAGATCCACTACAGCTTTCCTCATTTCCATTTCCAGTTCTATCCTTTCCATTTTCCTAGACCACTCTGCTTTCTTTTTCAGCAGTTGCTCTTTGATTTCTATCTCTTTTCTCTTAAACTCGGCTTCTTCTTCCTCAAGAATGCGCTGAAGATTTTGTTTCTCCTCCAGAGCTTCCATTTTCAATTTCGCTTCCTCCAATAATCTCTTCTTTTCTCTCGCCACACTCGCACTGGACTTTGAACTCTTGGCGGTCCTCGAAGACTTAACGGATTTACCGTCCGATTTGAGGAGCGTTCCTTTCGATTTCCATTTGCTAACTTCCACGTCGAAACGAAACTTGGCATCCTTTTCCCTTTCGTAACTTTCCACGGCCGAAGCTTTCTCCTTTTCGTCGTCCTCAAATCCTAAATACGCTTCGTGGGAATCAACGAACTTGTGAAACGCTGTTTCAAGGCTGTTTAAACACGTGATTAATTCTTCTTCTTCCGTACCTTTCGCCATTAACAAGCGTATTCGCTGCATTCTCTTCGTCACGTCTCCTAAATGGCCGGCTCTCCTTCGTTTTAAATCGACAGCCTTTTCGACTCGAACCTCAGGCTCATTCAAGTATCTACTCGGCACCTTTCGTTTTGTTCCTTCGACGAATCCAAAGGCTGTGTTTTGCATCGGTGCTTCGCTCGCGCGAGTTTCCTCGGTCAACGTCATAATTTCTTCGATGAGCGACATCCTTCTCGCTCCTGTCGACATCTCACAATCCATAAATTCAGCGGAAAACTTTGAATGATGTAAGAACCCACTCGTTCTTGGGAATATCTCAGCTAACAAGACATCTTTAGATGCGCCATATTTAATGTGCGATTCACTGAAACAACAATACAAGCAAAATGTTCGAGTACAACTCCAAAATGTTCCGAAATGAACTTAATTGACAAACGTCGCTGACAATCTATACTTACAAGTTTTCGTGTCCTGTATAGCAACGAAATAGTCGACAAGTCTATAAAGTAATCCTCAGAACAACCTTCATTCGAACCGATCATCATCAACTCTGACCATGTGGTCCTTTGCGAAAATTATAAAACTAGCCCGTTTTACACGTCATGAAAAAGGAACGATGTGTCCACAATTAAATTTACGAAATTCACTTCATGAACAACTCAACGAAATGTCCACAGGCTAACATCCGGTGTTTACACTTAACCCCTAAAAGATACGACGAGCACCCCCACCCAACCACATATGGGAGTCCCCCTCCGGGGTTCTGCTATACCGTTAATAGTAAAATGCTGTCTCCCTACCTCCCTCCATTCGACATTACACCAACCCATTCGACGGCCTTCTGACAAACATTTGCGAACAGGTTTATCTATTAGTTTTCGTAGTTCCGTCCAGATCCCATCAAAGGTAATAGTAGGACTAAATGACGATTTGCAAAACTTAATACAGCTATTTTTATAGCTAGTAGTATGCACCCCTAAATGATGAGAATTATATTAATGTCTTTCCAAGTTCACTCGCGAATCAACAAGATAGTACATGCTTCTAGCCAAGCCCCTCACAAATGCACAGAACAGTACAGATCTCTAATCAAACTTCGGACAAACATCCGTCAATCAAAAGTACAGACAATACAATGGTAAACAATTCTTAAATACTCTGTGCACAACGACACCCTATGTCTTATTAAAAGTTGATATACTTTTTCAAATTTCCCAAAAAATAATCCCTCTTTTCACTTACAAATCTAAACTTAAACAAAACCTCATCATTAATTTCATTTTGGAGGTATTAAACACCAGCCTGCACACTAAAATATTTCAGTTTATCGAAACTGTTATCAACTTATTTCAATTCTTTGACAAGTCATCAAAAATTAAAAGGAAAAAAAAATTCAAGACATACCTTTTAAGTCTAATTAACACGTCATTAACTCTACTCATCTCACATCACTAACCGCAAAACAGCCACTGTATTAAACTCCTCAAAACGTTAAAAAAGCAAAGTACAGTTTTTCTATAGTCAAAAACATCTTACACAATACAGAATCGTAAACGCGTTTTGACTACATAACTCTCTTCAGCAACAACTTTAGAGATCAAAAAATTCATTCACCATTCTACCATAAGAAAAATCCATTAACACCTCTCGAACAAAAATAGATCTGCCGAAAAACTGATAACATTTACTTATTTTAAATCACTAAACACGCACGGAAATTTAAAACAAAATTAAAATACATTTATAAGACGAAAATAAATTGAACAATTCCACAAAAACTCTACTTCACAGATTTCTCAAATACAGTCGGACCTCTATTAAGCGGCCGCCTATTAAGCGGCCACCCTCCATTAAGCGGCCACTTTCCAAAGTCCCGAATTGTTTGTCAGTAAAGTGCTGTATTCGATACCTCTATTCAACGGCCACCTCTATTAAGCGGCCGCGGCCACCTTTTTGCTGTTGCAAGTTTAGTGTTTACTGTATTTTTACCTCTATTAAGCGGCCAGCAAATCATCTTTTCAAGCGAAATGGTGACAGATAATATGAAGGTGATAACTGATAACAATAAAAACTGCAATTTAATCTCCACTTGCCCAGTTTTACGGTTACCAGGCCCTATCTATCGGAAAGGCAAATGACTTGATCTTCTCGTTACAACTCCGAGCTCCACAACGGCAAACAGCAGTGACGGATTATTACCTCATGCGCAAAGCGCCATGAGGTCATAAAATGGGCTTCGTTTTTCTTGTTTTTCTTGTTTTTATTTTTTGTGTCACGATTTTGCATGCAAATTTATGCACGAATATTTTAGTGTACGCGAACTCACCCCCGCCTCCCCTAGAAAGTTATTTTTGCCTCCTATTGTTATAAACGGCCTCGGGAAGGTTGAACCAATCAGAATTCGTCTACTGAGCACATGTCTGGGTTTTAGGGGGGACTAGAGAGAATCGGTTTGTAACTCAGAGAAGACTTTTAGATTCAAACAAACTTGGCCTCTTCTGTACTCTACACTTCAATTTTTCAGAAGTTCATTTTCCATTACCAAAATGTAAACATGCCTTTGAAGACTTCGAAATGGAAAGAAAGAGTCCTTAAGACGATTTGTATGCCTTTGAAGTGGCGGTTAGAGAGCTGAAAGCGATGGAATCGTCCTGTGAGGATCACAAAGCGAGACACAAAGCGAGACATGTATTCCTACAGAATTCATACTCGAAGCACGAAGCGGCAGACATTACTAAGAATTTTCAAGCATTCCTGGAAAACTACGGTAAAGAAAATAACATTTTTGAATGTCCATTTACTTTGTAAGAAACATTTCATAGACTGTTGTCACTGTTTGTTTTTCGACATGTGCTAAAATTTGCTTGCGTCGCTGACACGGCTTCCTCGATGCGATAATTTAACGCATTTTGCTCTTGAGACTAAACTAATAGATATTTGAATAAAACGTTCAACTGAGAGAATTCGTTGTCCTTTTTCCTGTGTAAAGGCAAATTGCGATTAAACTTGTTCGAATGTTTTCTTCGTGAAGCCAATAATCACGCTAGTAAATATAATTAAGTTAGATGGCCAATGGCGCTTTCTAAAATAAAGTTTGCTTTCAAGATTTTTTGATTCGCGAAAACATTATGCGAATCATCTTTACGGATAAGAATGGAATTCTATATACACAGGAAAAGTCGGAAATTTTAGAAAACACTAGATATAAATAAAGCAGATTGCTGAATTTAAAATTATATTATTTTGTGATGAATTCGCCCGCGCTGCAGTTAGGATAAATAAATCGCCAAGCCTTCCGGAAGCAGAAAATCTCTGAATTCTGATAAGCGTTTAACTCTTTTATTCAAGGGAAAGACATTTTCATTCAAGGAAATATGAGTTTCATTAAAACGTTTTAACCTTTAGAACAAATATTTTGGATTCACGATCATTAATCGAATTACATTTCACACAAAATTTGCATATTTGAAATTAAACGGGTGGGGGGGGGGGGGGGGGGCATGATGCGTCACGCAATATTTATTTTTATTAAAATGTTTCACAGTTTTGACATTATAAAAGCAGAATCTCCTGAATCCGATTACATGTATTTTTTTCATTATCTCAGATAAATTTAGAACTTCCAAAAATTTATTGGAAATCTGGGCAGGAGGAGGGGGCAGGAGGAGGGGTCGGGAGGGAGGGGGGGGGGGGGGGTGGGGGGGGAGTCTAGCGGGCCAGCAAATCCGGGCGGAGGGGGAGGGGTCAAACAGTCTTGCCGTCCGTCGGTTGGGGGGGGAGGGGTGGGTTCTTTCTGGAATAACCCAATGAAATAGAAATAATTCACGGTTTGGGAAGTATTAGACTAGTGTGGGTTTGATCAGGAATCAACAAACTAAACATTCAAAGCGAGTACAGAAAAATTGGTAGCTTCAATCAACATGTCTTGTGTGATGGTGCACTGTGTGTCATGCAAAATTCGTTGACGGGGGAGGGGTGCGTGACCCGTTTAAAATAAACCGTAAAACTTTCTTACGCAAGCGCATGAGTGTAGGCTACAATAGTAGCCTCTTGTTTTCAATAAATCGTCCGTGAAATATTTTGAGCTAAAATTGTTACAGACTACTGGTGCAAAAAAGGCCTAAGAAACTTGATGTTTTGTTACATGGATTTGCATATTTTTCTGTACCTACTCAACACCAAAAAATACTGTACTTATCGACTACATGCTCTCTGTGTTAGAGCTAGAACTTTGCACGGACTTGAAATGCGCAAACACAGGGCACTTAATTTTTTGTTTCAATGATTTTTGCATTTATCTTCACATATGTTCACTTTTCAACAAGCCTTTTGCTATATAGAGGCAATAAAATTACGTTGACTGCCATTTCTATCCAATTTATATTGCACCTCTATTAAACGGCCAACCTCTATTAAGCGGCCAGTTTTCAAAGTCCCGAGGGTGGCCGCTTAATAGAGGTCCGACTGTACAAACGATGTCGTTACCCTAAGTACAAAATACGTCTTCAATACTTACGAACGACATCATACCGGAAATACACTTATCCACCCATCCACAACAACACGAAATAAAGCGGAAAGAATTTTAAACTAAGCAATTTAAACGATACTTCCGACAAGAAATCTACTTAAATCGCAATTGATCTTCATTTAAACAAACATGCGCAATTTGTTATTATTCAAACTACCGCACAATATCTTCCCAATTTTCAAACTCCTCAATATATCCAACACAACTACCCGCTTTTTGTCACGTCAAACAATACTAAAAAACCAACATTTTTTTGCCACCCTTAAACACGCAAATTGTATGTCATTGTTGTCATACTTTGTTCTCATAAATTGTGTATAATTAACTCTAATATTCCAATGAACTAAAAAACAACAAGACATATGATATAAAATCGAGTACTTCTATATAGAGTCGTACAAAACCACGCAAAGCGACCACAACCGACATCAATTTGCCGAACATTTTTGACAGAAAATCGTTGACAAGTCATCAAAGTGTAAAACCCCAAACATGCATTACATCCTTTTAACTCTAATTAGCACGTCATAAACACTTCTCATCTCGGATTACTAACCACAAAAGAGCCACTGTATTAAACTCGCCAAAAACTTATGAAATCAAAATACAATTTTTCTATACTCAACACATCTCACACAATACAGAATACTAAACGCGTTTTCCAAATATTACTCTCTAAAGTAACAACTCTAGAAATCGAATTAACACCTCTTGAATAAAGACAGACCGCCTAAAAACTGAGAAGATGTAACTATTTTAAATCAATAAACACACACGGAACGACCAGTAATCTCTTGAAATACCAATTCATCTTCATTTAAACACAAATACCCGATTTATTATTTATCAAATCACCATAGAATATCGTTACAATTTCCAAGTGCTAAATAAATCTTACAGAACTGCCGGTTTTTCTTTATGCAAACAATATCGTTACACTGCTCTTAATAACGTCACTTAAACAACGCCGCCAGGGTCTGACTAGAAGCCTATCTGCACGCTATTTTCTTCTTTTTTTCTTTTAAATCAATAAGAGGGGGACATTGGAGATTTGCGGTGTTACGGTGTTGCTCATTTTTTTATGCGGTGTTGCGGTGAATAAAATCCCAGCTTGCGGTGTTGCGGTGATCTCAAACCCTACGGTGTGCGATGTTTACACTTTACAGTCTGCGGTGTTCGGTGCAACAAAATTATCTGCGGTGTCGCCGTTTCCTGTTTGGCTCTAAATTTAGCCTCTATATGTTATTTACTCCGTACTTATTTTTGAAAAGCACGTACCATTATGTTAAATTTGTAACAAAAAACAGTCCAATACTGTCTAGTTAATCTTAAATACTCTGCTGGTCGCCAATCCTAAGCCTTTTTCATGGTAACTTGACAAAAAGATATATTGCGGTGACGGTGTTTCGTCGACTTTTCTTGCGGTGATGCGGTGTTCCGTAATTTATTTTGGCGGTGTTGCGGCGATTCAGAGCCCCCCCAATCTCCCCCTCCAATAACATGACCACAAAATTAAATAAAATAAATTGCCACTTTTACACTCTATGTAGTTTACCACTGAAAGAAAACAAACTGCTCGTAGTCTAAACGAACATCTCTGTAACAGGCCATTCTGTTCTAAAAATCAGATCTTTCTTACTTCACCCTTATACTTCCCCCCTCTCCCTACACAGTAGGCAACAGATACACTTGGACTACAATGACTCGTGGAAGGCACGACGCACACGACACCTGTTTTCTAAGCCTTAAGTATCCAACTAACCAATATTATATAGACTTTAAAGACAATTGAAGACTTACCATTGCGACAAAAATCATCTACCGATCTAACAACTAACAATTTTATTCACACCAAACGACGAACAGTGGAAAGCCAAATTCACCGCATATTATCAGCCATCATATCACTACAGCACCTGTGTTTTTAAACGCAAATCACTGTCAAATCTTATCATTAAAACCACTTTCCTCAGATCCCCCTCCGCGTTCCGGTGGCCAGCCGCTTAGCGCTCGTCTGAAACGCATAAAAAAATAAAACCTGTTCTGCAGGCTAGCCATTCGACTCTACAACAACCGCACAGTATATCCTACTGCAACTACCAATTTGCCTTACCGCAGTTACCAAGTAATTATACTTACATGGAAACAATGTGCCGCGATCACGAATTGTTTTCGGTGATCGCGGAATGTTGTACACTGTTCTATATGTGCTGTTCGCTACGAGTTTCTACGCGCACCAACGACCTCAGAGCTGGAGGTCTACTTGCATATATATATATATATATATATTTATAATATATATATATATATATATATATATATATATATATATATATATATATATATATATATAATAGCAACAAAAGGGATTTCAAGCGATACAATTTTTCATGAAGTTGTTGAAAAATCGAAACGCGTTCTTACAATGTCTTATGTAGCAAACACTCCTATTACAAGTGGCCCTTACGAACCACATGAAACCGCGAATCCTGTCACTTGTGAAATAGCCAGCAGTGACCTGTTTGAACCAAGATTATTAAATTATATAATGAGATACCATGAAATTTCACCTTCAAAACCATTGATTTCATTCATTAAACTTACAAAAACTGTTTATTAAAACTTTGATAGCAAATCTTAGAACAATATCTATAATTCTTCGATATCCCGCGCGACTATTTTTCACAATAAGCCGTGAAAGAACGGGAAGAAATCCGCCTGTCTTGCAACACACGTACGCCCAACAAAAATACTATCTTCGAATCTCCAAGACCATCCTTCAAACTGCTCCAGATTTGGTACATTTAGCCCTATGCAACGAACATTTTAGTATAGACTGACTTTGAAAACCTTTCACACGCACAGTCCATTGGACTAACGTCAACTCCGTCACTCGCGCAATCCCATACTGTTGCGCACCGTTGATTTTAACCTCATTTTAGCGTCCTTTTTTGTCTCGCATTTCATGTGCTTTTATGCGCTGCATATATGAAAGCGTCCTTCTCCGATCGGCAGCAAGCGAGGCCAAAGTAGATACCAGTTCCCGCTCGTGAATTTACCCCTGAAAAACACAAAAGCATCTTCGGGCGGGGGGGGGGGGGGGGGGGGGGTAATGGGATGTCCAAGCATGACAAAAAATCTCGATTTGTTCCGCTAGGAAATTGCACAGGATACCCAACACACGATAGAGGACATTCAACACGAAATTAAGATCGCGTTCGCAGACGAACGCAATTACCATGTACCTTTTTATATACGAAAGCTTTCAATTTCTCTAACTTTTCTCTCTGAAATACCGAACATGACAGGATCTAAAGTTCCCGCTGTTGAATTTACCCCTGAAAAACACAAAAGCATCTTCGGGCGGGGGGGGGGGGGGGTAATGGGATGTCCAAGCATGACAAAAAATCTCGATTTGTTCCGCTAGGAAATTGCACAGGATACCCAACACACGATAGAGGACATTCAACACGAAATTAAGATCGCGTTCGCAGACGAACGCAATTACCATGTACCTTTTTATATACGAAAGCTTTCAATTTCTCTAACTTTTCTCTCTGAAATACCGAACATGACAGGATCTAAAGTTCCCGCTCGTGAATTTACCCCTGAAAAACACAAAAGCATCTTCGGGCGGGGGGGGGGGGGGTAATGGGATGTCTAAGCATGACAAAAAATCTCGATTTGTTCCGCTAGGAAATTGCACAGGATACCCAACACACGATAGAGGACATTCAACACGAAATTAAGATCGCGTTCGCAGACGAACGCAATTACCATGTACCTTTTTATATACGAAAGCTTTCAATTTCTCTAACTTTTCTCTCTGAAATACCGAACATGACAGGATCTAAAGTTCCCGCTGTTGAATTTACCCCTGAAAAACACAAAAGCATCTTCGGGCGGGGGGGGGGGGGGGGGTAATGGGATGTCCAAGCATGACAAAAAATCTCGATTTGTTCCGCTAGGAAATTGCACAGGATACCCAACACACGATAGAGGACATTCAACACGAAATTAAGATCGCGTTCGCAGACGAACGCAATTACCATGTACCTTTTTATATACGAAAGCTTTCAATTTCTCTAACTTTTCTCTCTGAAATACCGAACATGACAGGATCTAAAGTTCCCGCTCGTGAATTTACCCCTGAAAAACACAAAAGCATCTTCGGGCGGGGGGGGGGGGGGGGTAATGGGATGTCCAAGCATGACAAAAAATCTCGATTTGTTCCGCTAGGAAATTGCACAGGATACCCAACACACGATAGAGGACATTCAACACGAAATTAAGATCGCGTTCGCAGACGAACGCAATTACCATGTACCTTTTTATATACGAAAGCTTTCAATTTCTCTAACTTTTCTCTCTGAAATACCGAACATGACAGGATCTAAAATTATCTGCCGACAATGAACATAACAGCGTCAATGTCTTTCCTGCTATTAATAAACAGTCACAGTAGGCCCAGCTATTTTACTTATGTCTTTACAACATTTTAATTTTCAGGATCCAACCTTTATAGCAGACAGTTGCCCCGAAAACGCAAACTACCTACGGCGGTCTGCCAGCATGTCCCCCCACGAAATTTTCAAACTAGAACACTCAAAAACGCCATTTCCGTTTTTAGAATTAAAAATACTTTACCTAGCACACTTTTCAAAAAGCTCATAATCGTGGAAGCAAATCGCCCTAGTCCCCCTCATCACAGGTAGCGGACAAGAACTGCATGACAGTCTTTTGCTACCCAGTCCCATAGCAGTGACAGCGACCCACACTTCAAAACCCAGTACCAGTTCCCATTTATTTTTTTAGCAAGACAAGTGACTGAGTACAATATCGCAAGTGTAGAAAACTGACCCTTTCTCATTACACGATCTTCACTACCATTCCATCACCCACATGCTCTGTCAAAATTACTACCTATTCCATTCAAAACCAATTACTAGAACTGCGCCCATAGCAAACGTGACCGAAAAATGACCACGTGTTCACCATTTTCCCGCCATTTTCACGTCAGCGAGAAAACTCCGCAGTTCTCTCAAAATTACTACCTATAACATTAAAACCAATTAATATAACTGCGCACATAGCAAACGTCAACGAAAAATGACCACACGATCACCATTTTCCCGCCATTTTCACATCAAAATAAATAAAACAACAGACTGATACTTACCACAAACAAACACAAACAAAAAAAACACTCTACCATTTCATTTATCTTCATGGTTTGTTGTAAAACCAGAGAAACAAGACATCCTACAACTGACATTCTATTCCATTCATCAAGACTGAGTGTATTCATCAAGATCACTAGAAAGCTAGCGACAACACAAAAAAAAAACTCGATCACAGAATTCATATCAACATAATCACCACCCTTTACCCAAACACCAACTGACATTACCACACGACCCACACCATCACTCTCCGACACTTCTGCGTTTTCGTCTTGAAAAAGTGGAGCACTTATAAGAGCAGATCCCCCAATGCTATACA
Organism: Cladopsammia gracilis; assembly: GCA_022457155.1. Lineage (NCBI taxonomy): Eukaryota > Metazoa > Cnidaria > Anthozoa > Scleractinia > Dendrophylliidae > Cladopsammia > Cladopsammia gracilis. The sequence continues at coordinate 184,464 of JAJGOT010000755.1, forward strand.
GAAAACATGTTAGCAAAGGGGCACAAGTTCTCCTCCTTTTGCAAAAAAAGAATAATAATAATGAAAAGTAAACACAAATGGCTACTAAAATAAAAGTACGCCCATTTCGTGAACATAAATTTCTATTGGCTGATTTGCATCATGTGATGTTTTCATGTACGTATTTTAAGAAGACTTATTCTAAAGGTGCGCTACAACAGCATCTTTACAAAATAAAAAAAATGAACAATTGAAAAAGTTGGGTGTCTTTAATAGGTAAATATAGTTAAGAAGACAACACCACCTAATACCTTTGACAACAAACAGTCTTTTTTTAATAACCTCGCATTATAACGCATTAACGAGATGGCTTTAAGAGCCCTTTGATTCGTACTCGACTCCGAAATCTCGCTTAATGCGCATGCGCATTAACGAGATAAAAAAAATGTTGATCAGTATCAAAAAAAAAAGTATGCAAAGTATATTTTGCTCACTGCTCATTCACAAATAATGCTACATTATGCAAATGTTTGATCATACTTGAAAGAGAAATTACATATTGACACCATGGATACATTTTGTAGAACTATATATCTGTGCTGGAAGGAGTTTTGGTTTCCATCAGATCAGACCAGTTTTCTTGCATCTTTCCATGTCATTTAATCTTATATCAAAGTTCCTTAGTGACCTTAGCGAGAATATCAATAATGATCAATTTACAGCATGTACTAAGACAATAGTTTCCAGTGTTTGAGTACTAATTTTTTATATTGAAAACTATTCTCTTATGATCTGCATGTCAGTTGTTCAGCTACTTGAAATCTTTTTTTTTGTAAAAGGTAGATTAAAGAATAATTTATGGGGGGTTGTATATAAGCTTAAGCTTACTTGCCTTTAAATGTAGGTTGCTTCAATTGAAGAGCATTAAAGAGCGGATTAAAGTGCGGTGATTTGAGCTAGATTTCTTAATCGTTCTTTTTCTTTGAGCCTAGCCTTTCCTGTAATCAGTGTTTGCTCTCGTTGCGTCTATAAACAGAATCATTTTGTCCAACACTTCCAGTCGGTGTCGCCTCTTCTGATCGATTTCGATCAGAATTCTAATGGAGGCATTTGGTCAGGCTGTTCGAAGTCTTTGTAATCGATGCTGTCGTTGTTTGTTCGTTGCTCGATCGCGTTGAATTTCAAGTCGCCGTTCTCGCTCCAGCGGAGTTTCGGTGGTTGATCTTCTCGAGAAAGGATTTCCAGCCACTTCTTCAATTCAGCGTTGTTGTATTTGCTGTTCTTTCTCATTTGCATCAGGAATTGGTCGTGTTTCACCGAGAGTAAACACTTTTTCACGACGATGAGTAAGGGTAAACCGTCAGCCCGGCAATACAGAACTGTTTCGTAGACCAACAAAACGTTGATCCACTCATCAGTTAAATTCCATACACACTTAAGTTTGTTAGGACACAACAAAACCATCCTAAGACAGAACACACAATCTGAAGAAGATACACCTCCCAAAACCTGCAACTGCAGAGAACCAAACAAATGTCCTTTAAAAGGAGAATGCTTAGTCAAAGAGGTAGTGTACCAAGCCACCGTAACAACCGCAGAAAACTCTGAAAAATACGTCGGACTCACCGCCACTGAATTTAAGACAAGATGGCGAAATCACCAAATGTCATTCATTCATGAGAGTAAAAGAAATAGCACAGAACTAAGCAAATACATATGGCAGCTAAAAGACGAAAAGAAAGAATTTGCGATCTCCTGGAAAATCCTAGCCAAGGCTAAATGCTATACCAATTTTACCAAACGATGTAACCTATGTATTACCGAGAAATTCTTTATTGTATTTAAACCGGACATGGCAACACTTAACAAGCGTAGCGAGCTTATATCAACTTGCAGGCACAAGCGTAAGTTCCTCCTAAAATTGAATCGCATCCTTAGAGACCAATCATAAGTTTATATCCCTATTGTTTTTCTTTGTTTTGTTTTTCGTTTGAATATTGTAACGACTTCGGTGAAGATCATATTGCTGATGTATATAAACTCTAACAAACTTAAGTGTGTATGGAATTTAACTGATGAGTGGATCAACGTTTTGTTGGTCTACGAAACAGTTCTGTATTAAAGTCCATATGAAACGATATTGAGTAGAAACACTTTGTTATTACCGCTCCATTATTCTTGAGCACTATTCTGGATTTAGCAGTGTGGAATTCACCTGTCAGTTATATATATATATATATATATAACCACCAGTGGAAAAACTGAAGACTTCATCCGCTATAAAAGTGCTTGATGGTAGAACCAGAGCTGTGAATAAAGATGAATTTCTGGAGTCGGACTAGTTCAAAAACATTTAATTGCTACTCGGAGTTTCATGCTTCTAATGAAGCAATCATCAGGCAACTGACAACAATAACGGTTACATGTAAAGATATACAAATTTGAAAATGGGAGACAATGCTTACTGGCGTGACATGTCGAGATGTGATTGGACGGCAAAAGCGCTAAACAATCGGGTAAATCTATATTAGGTAAACGTGGTATTTAACAGGAACTTCTTAGAATGTCTACAGATCGATGTCAGTTCGTTTCTATGATTAAGTGTCGACATTTCCGGCTTACAAATTATAAAATATTTCTCCCATAGGCAAAGATTGCATTTTGTGTTGACATTTGAATACGACCTAGCTTGCATTACTTTTCTCCACTTGGTCGTTTGATGGCGCAGAAACATGTGAGCTGGTTGGTTGCTACATCTTATCACGCCTTACCGAAAAGCACGGAAATAGCATCGGTCTTTATCGCGATGACGGGCTGTCAGCATTCAATAAAACGCCACAAGAGATCGAAAGAATTAGGAAAGATATCTGCAAAATGTTCCGCGATAATGATCTAAAGATCACAGTAGAGGCCAACCTAACCAAAGTCAATTTTTTAGATGTCACCCTCGACCTAAAAAGCGGAAAGCACTTCCCATGCACAAAAGAAGGAAACACACCACTATACGTACACAAGCAATCTAACCACCCACCTTCTATTCTTAGGAACATTCCCGAATCCATCAACAAGCGTCTTTCGGAAATTTCATCTGACAAGGAATGCTTTGATAAGGCCAAAGGTGCGTACCAAGACGCACTTAATAAAAGTGGCTACAAGTACAATCTGTCATACAAAGCACCAACCCCTGATGCATCACGAAAGAGCAAAAACCGTCAAAGAAACATCACGTGGTTCAACCCGCCATACAGCAAAATGTAGAAACGAAAGTCGGCAAATGCTTCCTCCAACTAATTGATAAACATTTCCCTAAATCCAATTTGCTGCACAAAATCTTTAACCGAAACACGCTTAAGCTGAGCTACAGCTGTATGAGCAACATTAAAACCATTATCTCCAGCCACAACAAAGCCCAGATTAGCAAATCATCAAATCATTCAGGACAAATTGATAACAACTGTAATTGCCGAAACAAGAATTCTCGCCACTTGAAGGAAATTGTAATGACCGGAACATTGTCTACCAAGCAGAGGTCGTGACTCCACAGACAAAACAAACATACATCGGACTGTGTGACACGACATTTAAGGAACGCTACAATAACCATACATGTTCTTTCAGGAACGAACGGTACAAAAATGTAACCGAACTTAGCAAGTACATATGGAGTCTAAAGGAACTGAAAATCAATTACCAAATCAAGTGGAGAAAAGTAAAGCAAGCTAGGTCGTATTCAAATGTCAACAAAAAATGCAATCTTTGCCTATGGGAGAAATATTTTTGCCAACGAGGCGGACGACGCAAGAGGGTCGGCCGTCGAGTTGGCAAATCATAGAGCCGTGCGTGAGTATAGGCGAAAAATCTCATCTCAGCGTAAGGGACCTTTTTTTGACCATATTTGGGTGTAAGTAAACCATGACGTCACGTGACGTCACGTTTTGTGAGGTTTTCTCGAGATTTGAGGCTCTTTTAGAGGTGAGTAATCTTACTTTTCCTTTTTAAAAGGGCTTTTGGTTGCCTTATGTATCTGTAAATTGAGTTGTAAGTAGCCGCTGATCAAGAAATAGGGTTATACCAACAAATTTCGGACAGAACCAGCGTGTTCGATTCTCGATTGAAAACCAGCGTGTTTGTTCCGAACCAGCGTGTTCGCTTGTCAGTTACGAACCAGTGCGTTCTTTCGTCGATTGACACGTTTACAAAGATTTTAGATCAAAGAATTAAGCAGATTACTAGAACACAACTTATAGCACAAAGAATCACCTTGAACGCCAGCGTTGCGTAATTAAAACCACTGACAACTTGGATAATAAAGCGCGCTTGATCACTAGCTGCGTTCCTGAATACGTTTTATTATCTGGTTAATCGCCGTTACAAGCCGACAACTAAATGCAGGGTTCTTTGGCTTAGCAGACATTGCTTTTCAGGGTTCATTTACTGCGGATTCAGGTTGAGCGTTTAACGGTCTGAGTTGTCGCGTTCGTTGTCACGGTTGATTGATTGCGTTGCGAGGCAAAATGACAGCCGTTGCTAGGCGGGAATGACGACGTTCTGTCTGGGAAAAAGCATGTTGTCGCTCGTCTAGCGATTTCTTTTCTAGAGGAGTTATTCGCGTCTTGGATCTTACCAGTATCATGGCGATTGAAATCAAGATAGAATACTCCTACTATTCTACAAAAAGAATAACTCTAGTATTTTTTGTTGAGGAAGACCTGATGAGTCTAGAATACAGCGCGTTTGTAGAAAGAAAGAACGTCGTCATTCCCGCCTAGCAACGGCTGTCATTTTGCCTCGTAACGCAATCAACCAACCGTTACAACGAACGCGACAACTCAGACCGTTAAACGCTCAACCTGAATCTGCAGTAATGTTAAATACAGTGCTGTTTTGCAAAGCACTTGCGCTTTTGAAGCGGAAAGAAACCGAAACTATAAATTCAATCCTCAATTGTTTGCTTTTCATGAATTTTTATTTCGCCAGGTTGAAGAGGGATAGAACAGCCAACAAAAACTTCAGCTGCGAAAAATTCACCACCATTATAAGATGTAAACTGCACGAATCGCGTTGCTGAAAAAGACTCGAGAAGAATTGAAGATTTTCCGCCGAATGCTGTACTATTTCTGAGAAACCAGTCATCATAAGTTTCGCTTTCCCTAGTGAATGTGTCTCGGGCGAAAATAACCTTAAAGCGATCACTTTTTCATTTAATTTTCTTTTCTGTGTTACAGATATAGAGGAATAAAACTTGAATATTTTCGTTGTGTCTGATTGCGAGATGTTTTATGAAATGGTCACGTTGTGTTAATGAAAGGTTTCAAATTACTTTTGACATTATGCAAATTGCGAAAATTTCTTACCACAACTGAAAAAGTATATTTGATTGAAACGGCTAAATTTGTTTTTCTCCTCCAGAATTATCAATTCTGTCGTTAACTTTGATTAAATTGACAGTTATATTCAATTTTTTATTATGATAATGGCGGGAATATGTCAAAACTTTCAATTCCAAAAGTTGTTTTGACCCCGGGTCTGGAGCAGGCAAAATAAACAAAAGATTCACGGCTTCAAGTGTCGGAAACACAAACCAGTTACAAAGATAAAGTTAGCTAGATACAAGATAACTCAAACTAATAACAACCACCAGGAAATTCAGATATAGGCTTTTTTTTTAAATCAAGAGCGGTAAGTATATTAAACTGAATAGGCTTGGATTTGTATAAATACATACGGGTAGCCCAGTTTACGCTGGTAGTCTTTAAAGCCTGGTTCCCACTAGAGAAATAAGCAGTTGCTCGATATTCAAACCTTCGTTTTCTTGTTTTACAGTTAATTCTCAACTAGAGAAATTCATGTGCACACTTATTCAAACAATACTAGAACAACCAGTTAACCTACGGAAACACTTCAATATCACAAGATATAACTTCCAACATGAGTAATACTCCCTCGACATTCCACATTTAAAAAACATGATACAAATTGTGGCCTCTTGTCCAAATCCTCTTGTCACAGTTGTTTTACACTCTTCCCTTTCCTACTTTTATTTAAAGTATAGATTTCACCCGTGTGTCAAACTTTCACACATTCCAAAGACATTAAACGATTTTGCCTCGTTGGCACTTGCCGGAAGGCACAACTAGTATAATTTGTAAGCCGGAAATGTCGACACTTAATCATAGAAACGAACTGACATCGATCTGTAGACATTCTAAGAAGTTCCTGTTAAATACCGCGTTTACCTAATATAGATTTACCCGATTGTTTAGCGCTTTTGCCGTCCAATCACATCTCGACATGTCACGCCAGTAAGCATTGTCTCCCATTTTCAAATTTGTATATCTTTACATGTAACCGTTATTGTTGTCAGTTGCCTGATGATTGCTTCATTAGAAGCATGAAACTCCGAGTAGCAATTAAATGTTTTTGAACTAGTCCGACTCCAGAAATTCATCTTTATATATATATATATATATATATTTTTCGCTCGATTTGGCGCGGCTCAGCTCCCGAGACCCGAGCACCCGAGCGGCCTTCAGCCGCCAAATTGATTAACCTCGCTTCGCGAGGAAAAATAATAATAAAAAGAAAAAGAAAAACGGAGCCCATTTTATGACCTCATAGCGCTTCGCGCATGAGGTAATGAGAGGAAGCCAAATTCGTAGCAGAGTTAAATGGCTTGAAGAAGGTGAAAAACCTACCAAATTCTTTTTTACGCTCGAAGCAACACGTGCTCAGAAAAATACTGTTCAATCTATTTTCAACTCCGCCGGTGTTGAAGTCTTTTTACAAGACTCAAGCTCATTTCGATTTTTACCGTAATTTGTACTCGCAAGAACCTGTTAATTTAACAGTCCAAACCAAATTTTTGAACAAACTTGAAAACGGATTAAGTGAGAGAGAAATTTTATCCTGCGAAGGATTTTTATCTTTGGCTGAAATTACCCACGCAATGTGTGGACTGTCTTCAGGGAAAACCCCCGGTTCAGACGGATTACCTCAAGAATGTTACGCTAAATTCTGGGATGTTTTAGACCTTATTCTGTTTGAAAATATAAGTTTAGTTTGGAAAATAATTCTGTCAGTGATTCAATGCAAGGAAGCGTGACTAGATTTATTTACAAGAAAGATGATAAGAAAAACCTCAAAAAATTGGTGGCCCGGCCATTTCGCTACTAAATGTTAATTGCAAAATTTGTTCAAAAGCTCTTACAAACAGACTTTCTAAAGGGTTACCCTCGATTATTCAAGAAGATCAGACTTGTTCCGTCCCAAGTAGGCGATTTTTGAGAATTCATTTCTCTTGCGTGACACTCTTGATTATATATTATTAATACCAATTATTATTATTATTATATTATTATACCAATGTTTTGAGTCGTTTTGGATTTAGCCCTAATTTCCAGCTGTGGATTTCTACATTATACTGTCAAATTGTTTACTTTACTTCACAAATACGAGACAGGTACAGGGACTAAATTAAATGTGACAAAGACAGAAGCCATGAGGTTAGGAGCTTGGTGCTCACGTCCGGATACTCCTTATGGCCTGACGTGGGTGTCAAGAATGCGAATCTTGGGTGTCTGGTTTAGCAATGGTACTGCAAATGTGGAACCGGATAACTGGTTACCACGCCTTTCCAAGCTAGATGAAAATTTGAACCTGTGGAAGGGTCTGGGGTGTTTTCACTCCCACCCTATCGGCCTACTCATTACTAGGTTTTTAGTTAATGTTAAGACTATTTTCTTTTACCTATGGACTTCTGCTGACGACGAGAATGATATGCGAGCACGCTTTTTCATTAAGACCATACTTTATGGTATATGGGATTTCGAAATAAAGCAACTTTTCACAATGGCACCGAGAACTCTCGGGCCACTGTAAGGGAAAAAAGGAATAGCATCACAACACAGTTGCAAATTGATTTCTCCCGAATGACCGAACAGAAATTTTCTGCTTTGTGGTGTCATCCGAATATTTGTGAAATACAACAGTCAAAGCTTGTGACTCTCATAATTTAGCTACTGGCAACTCATCATTCAATACTGGAAATGATTAAAGTAATCATGTGCAAACCGGAAAGGACTTTCAAGTAGTGGACCAAATGACCGGAAATGAACTTAATAAATAATCCCTTATGGACTAGACTTTCAAGTGACTGTAAACCGGAAATGACCTTGTATTATTGTAACCGGAAATGACTAGCTTTAACTCAGGATGCCTTGTAACCGGAAATGACTAGCCTCTCAGGATAATATTGTAAACTTTAGGGATTTGTTATTGATAAATGAAACATTTTAATAGAAAAAAAAACTTTTGTTGTGTTAAGCGGAGAAAACGGTTTGCAAAATCGTTTTTCCCTGCAATTTTTCGCGGTTTCACATTTCTCAAGCAGCGGTCAAGACTGCATTTGAGGCTGAGTAACTCTACAAGTCAAGCGTTTTTGGAGGAATATAGAGCTAAGTGCTTATTTTTAAACCTGATTAAGCTTATCATCATCGTTTCTCTTCAGAGAGCTCCGCTGTTAGGCTAAGCCTATCTATATATATTATATTTAGTGCCGTCAAATTAGATACTTTGTGCAACATATTTTTGTGACGTCATCGTTACGACGTCAGAATTTGACATTTTGACAACTTATTAACATTAAAATGATTTGGAAAACAACCTTAAAGAATGTGAGAAGTTTGGTGAGGAAATGTGAAAAAAGCCAAATTAGCCTAAATGATTCTTTTTAGGAGCGTTTGGCTCCGCCGTGAAATAGGATTAAAGTGCCTCACAATAGTTCCCAGCATTTCCCATCAGTTATACTGTGATCGATCGATGCTACAACTATTTATCAGTTGATGCTACAATAATGGTATAAAACAAATGGCCAGTCATTAGTGCACACGTTACGTCATTGCCATGACGTAACGAATTACCATTGTAACAGTAAAACTTGTTAAAGACACCTTAGTTTTAGCTTTAAAGACCGCGCCAATTGTTTATGCGCACCCTTTCTTCGATGGCAATTTATGAATGTCGCAACGCCATGCTAAGTCATCCACAAGGGAAGAAATATAAACACATTAAGTGCTGTTAGCCGTTGCGTTGACTTTGCTTAGATTTAACTCGCTTGGATGGTCGGTGACCCCTACTTTTTAGGATAGATAATTTTCTTTTCCAATTCTCGACAGATGTAGCAAGTTTGAAGTTTTTCCATTTTCTACACACGCGACGTCGAATCCCACCAACTTGCGGCTGTCGGGAGTGACAAATTCGGTCGTTTAAAGATAAGATTTCCTTTAAATGACGTCACTAGTTGGATGAAGTTAACCCACTCGTATAAAATTGGGCATAGAAAGTTGCATTTTAGAGATTCATTTACAATATTTTTAGATTAACAGACATTGAGGCCATATCCAGTAAGGAAGACCGATTTTTCAAAATTAGGATCGCTTTCAGATATCTTATCCCCGGGACGAAGTCGGTGACCCCCATTTTTCGTTTTGCATTTCTGACACGAGTAGCTCATTACCTAACTGCAGCAAAAGTTTTATATAAAAAAAAGAAATCAAGATTAGAAGATTTCCGCGCGAACATCCTCAAGTACTTATAAATAAAAAAACGGGTCGGTGACTCCCATTTTTTTACTATTGAATTGTAATAAATAAGTTAAGATTCAAATTTGTGCAAAGTTTAAATGAATCATCGGGAGGGGGTTCAAAGCTAATTTAAATATCGAAAATTTAATAGCAGTACTCTTTACCTTGGCACGTCCTTCCGTTGTTCAACTGGAAACAGTCTGGACATGTGCAGCGATAACTTCCCAGAGTATTGACACATCCGTGGCTGCAGCCACCTTTGTCTCGCTGACGGCATTCATTAATGTCTATGTGGAGAAAAAAAACATTGGACGCTTACTGCATGCTGTGAAAAGAAACAAATCCTTGAAAAATGAGAATAAAAGCAGTAATGCTATCATTACTCATGCGCAGGACGGCACGAGGTAAGGCTTGCCCTCCGTTTTTCTTGTGTCACTAGCCTGCGAACAGGCTCCTGGCTCGGAGGGGCGCTATTTTCCGGCGCGAAGCGCCTTGAAGGGGAGTAGTATAGGGCGTTGTTTGTACGGCCCCACCCCAGGATCCCCTTATTTATACGACCCCACCCCAGGAACCCCCAAAGACCTAAACAAACCTCCTGGCTCACTTCGATGACCAGGAGGGGCTTTATGTTTAGGTCTTTGGGGTTCCTGGGGTGGGTTCGTATAAATAAGGGGATCCTGGGGTGGGGCCGAACGAAACAACGCCCTATACTACACACCCCAGCCCACTCGGACATAACACGCCAACTGTTGATTGAGCAATTGAAGAAATACCACCCCTGAATATACGATGGCTGCATCGAGATTGGCGATGGCTACTGTGCTTCAGATGAATCGACTGGAAAAGCCTTTTCGTGATTGGCTTCATAGCTATAAAATGTCTGTTCCCGCTGACTATCCCATAAAAGATCTCAGATTGTTCTCACGAGAGAACAAACCCATTATAGTTAGAACTATTGGGAGAGAGATCTTGGAACTAGGTCCAGTTAAAGTGAATCTGACTGCGTCAATTCACTTAACAAAGGAAGGTGTCAACGGAACAGAAAGAATCGAACATTACTTTAAGCAAGAGAACCCATTTCTAGTAACACACTTCAACCCAGCGGAAACTAGCAAACAAATAGATGACGTTATCAATTCAATTTTGGAAGAATTAGCAAGATGGGTAAGCTATGGATCAGGTTGGGTTATTGAAAGAGTAGATAATGTTTATCTTGATTTTGCTAGATTCCAAGCTGTAAAAGGTGGTGGATACATTCCTCTTCCTTTATTGTTGAGATATAAGCAAGCTATTATAAACATAAAAAATAGAGATGAGCAGTGCTTACGATGGGCTTTACGAGCAGCATTGTTTCCTACCCAAGATATAAAACATTCAGACAGACCCAGTAATTACCCAATAAACGACGGACTAGACTTCACTGGGATTTCTTTTCCAACATCTTTAAATGAAATCTCTAAAGTTGAAAGATTAAATAATTTTGCTCTAAACGTCTTTGGGTGGGAAGACAATAACAACAACAACAACGATTTATTTTTCAAATAATAAAACAAAATATAGTAGCAACCCGCAAATAACTAGAGTTAATCGTGGCGGGTTGCTGCGCACTAAACTGTTACTGAAGCTCGCTATAAGAGCAATTATCCTTAGAATAAGCCAAGTGGAAAATCCTAACACAAGAAGGATTAACCTAATGCTTATAACTGATGATAACAACTCACACTACTGCTATATAAAAAGTCTCAAAAGACTTCTTTAAAACCAACACAACACAGGACATAGGGTTTTCTTCTGCGATAGATGCCTTCAAGGGTTCTCATCACAGCATATCCTCGATGACCATCTCTTTTACTGTAGAGGCCAGCGTCTCAGGTTGAAATGCCAAAAGAGGGCAAAACATTATTCAGTTCGAGAACTATCAAAACCAGATGGAAGTGCCCTGGGTCATCTATGCAAACTTCGAAAGTCTCGTCACAAAAATCCAAGGCTGCAAACCAGATCCATCAGGAAGCAGCACAACCAAAACAGAAGTGCACAAACCTTGTGGCTTCAGCTTCATAGCCGTCCGTTCTGATGGTGAAATAATGGGTCCCTATTTCTACAGAGGTGAGAACACTGTGAAGGACTTTCTTTACTACATTCAGAAAATGGAGCGAGACATCAGGGACGATCTCCATAAAAGGAAGAATCTTCACATGACAAGGGAAGACTGGGCAGACTACAACGAAACGTCAGAATGCCATATCTGTCATGAAACACTATACAAAAACAACTTTCTCGATTCTGTTGAGGTCTACGATCCAAACGATGGAGAGTATATTGGGTTGGTTCACAGGAAGACAAACAAGTGTTATAGCAGCACTTTCAAAATAGACATCTACAACGAGGAAACAGACGACATCGAAGTTTTTCCCTTTGTTGGTCCAAGAAATCAAAGAAAACCTTCCTTAACAGGATCGGTGCTATAACTGTGATGAGCCCTTAGTCAGAAGACTTATCAGAGATTCTGTTAGAGATCACTGCCACATCACAGGCAAATATCGAGGCGCCTTCCATAGAGCTTGTAATATAAACTACTTCAGAATCAACCCGGAAAATGTGATAATCCCTGTTGTGTTTCACAACTTGAAGGGAGACGATGCGCATCACATTATGAGCGGTATAGCTGAAGTCAAGGCCGATCTGAAGTGCATCTCAACTAACATGGAGAAGTACGTATCCTTCTCCCTCGGAAAACTGAGGTTCATTGACTGCTGCCAGTTCATGAAGTCAAGCCTCGACAACCTGCCTTTAGCATTACAACCTCGACCCCGCGCATTACTACACAAGCCCAGGTCTCAGCTGGGATGCCCTTCTAAAACACACAAACATTAATCTGGAATTACTCACAGACATTAACATGCATCTCTTCATCGAAAGGGGGATGTGTGGTGGTATTTCGAACCCCCACCTCGAAGGCTACAACCCAGAGCAGGAGACCAGCTACATCATGTACTTCGGGCCATGAGCCATGAGCCAACCTCTCCCTGTTGGTAGCTTTCACTGGTGCAGATTGTTTCCAACACAACACCAAATCATGAAGTTGAGACTAAACAGAAAGGTGGGTTATATTCTAGAGGTTGATCTCGAATACCCCGAGGAGCTACACGAAGAGCACAATGCTTACCCTCTCGCACCAGAAAGAGGCAGAGTCATGAAGGCAGAAATGTCCCCCTATCAAAGAGTGTTGTTAGAGGGCCAAAGTGAGGATAAGACAGAGAAATGCTCCTTACCTTGAAAAACAAAAGCAGATACGTTCTACACTACAGGAATCTTCAGCTTTACATCGAGCAATGTATGAAGCTGAAGAAGATCCATAAAATCCTCAAATTCGAACAGAGGGATTGGATGAAGCCATACATCAGCTTGAATACCGAACTCAGAAAGCAAGCCACCTCTGATTTCGAGAACTTCTTCAAGCTGATGAAAAAATCTGTCTACGGCAAGACCATGGAGAACCTCAGAAACCGCATCGATGTGAGGTGGGTTCGCCCCCACGAGACAGATAGGATTAGAAAGCTTATCTCAAGTCCTCTGTTTGCCAGAGCAACCGTCTTTGGTGAAACCCTAGCTGGGATCCAGATGCACAAGAATAAAATCACCCTTAATCGCCCAGTATACACCGGCATGTGCCTACTGGATTTAAGTAAGATGTTGATGTACGACTTCTACTATAATCACTTCAAGTTGAAGTACGACTCGCGCTGTGATCTGCTCTATACAGATACAGACAGCCTGCTCATTGAAATCAAAATGGGCGATGTTTACAAAGACATGGAAAACCGTCTGGATGAGCTCTACGACACAAGCGACTATCTGAAAGACCACTTCCTTCACAGCCAGAAAAACAAGAAGGTCGTCGGAAAGATGAAGGACGAGTGCGCCGGTAAGCTCATCTCCGAGACATTGTGCCTGCGCTCTAAGATGTACTCAATCTTGTTTGGTAATAATAAAAACATCAAAAAAGCTAAGGGCACTACAAAACAGGAAACCAGTAAAGAAATCAGCCATCAGAACTACAAAGACACTCTCTTTAAAAGGGAAGTCTACAAACACGGGATGGACATGCTACGTAGCGAGAGGCATATGATCTATGGTGTGCATGTGAACAAGACAACGTTTTAACCATTTGACTCAAAGCGTTGGATTGCAGACGATGGAGTTCACACGCTGGCATATGGTCACAAAGATATCGGAGGCAACTGAGTGTCGGGCGGTACAACAAGCAGCTCCTCTCGGACGAAGCCCCGCTTGGGTCCATCGAAAAGGTAATACACGACCGGTTCGTTTGGTTTGGTGACAACTCTTTCAATGCTGTAGACCTTTAAAGACCAGATTGGGTCGGTCGCTCGTCTACCACCTCCTTCCAGCTCGCCAGGCTGATACAAATATCTCACATTTATTCGGGGAGGGAGCTTTTTTTCGTTCAACCCTACAGGTCTCGAATATGGAGTAGAAGGTTTGGCTGACACGGTTTTCTCTTTGATTGCTTTGGCAGGTTTCTTTCCCGTCAAACGAGTTACTTCATTGTTCAAAGCTGATACAACTACAGGAAGTCTTTTAACCCATTCAGTCGACCTCTGGTCGGAGGGCAGTCGCATTTCAACAGCATACTGGTGGCCAAACAAGCGTTCGGCCAGGGTTCGGTTGAATCTTTCAACTATCGCTTGGTCTCGGTGGATGTCAACACGTCCACGACGGTTTTGTTGTTTTCCATAACCTTAGTTACAGCACCTATGAATTCGCGCCCAGGGTCGACCTGCAGTAGTTGAGGCCATTTCAAAGGCCCGCGTCTGTAAATCTTCTGAAAGGCTTTCGAAACCTCATCAGACTCTTTCGAGGTCAAGGGCTCTGCTTCTTTGTAACGGCTAGCCACATCGACAACAGTCAAAGCGTATTTGTAAACTTTGCGCCCTCGAGGAAGTTTGTCGTGGGGCCAAAAAAGGAGGTCTGCTTGATGCACCGCATTAGGCGAGAAGACATCAAACGTTGGCCGAGGAATGTAGCGTGGCGCCGGAGGAACGTTTGCCAAAGGGCTTGTTTGACGAGCCAGTAGTAGAGAGTGATTAGATTTAACCTTGTTAGTGTCGAGGTAGGTCGAGGTAGGTCGAGGTAGGTCGAGGAAGGTCGAGGTAAATCATTAATATGCATTAGTTGATAGGTGCCTAGGTGCCTAGGTGCCTAGGTGCCTAGGTGCCTAGGTGATGACGTAGTTTGGTATAGGTAACTTATTAATATGTATTATCAACTGCCTATACCTTTTGTGTTAATAAATGACTAGGGATAGTGCCTAGGTAAATCATTGATATGTACATAATTGCTTTCCGCACCCATTTCAAAACAATAGACATGCCCAGATTCGCCCGCTCTATTCACACCCTGATTGGATCTTAAGATTTGTATTGTCTGTTTGAATAAAAAGCGCAGATTTTATGAGAGCGTCATTCCTTCATTCAACTTGACGCTGGAAATTTGAAAACTTTTTTCGATTTTCGAAACGTTTATTCCGTTGAAAATGGCTTTTTTAACAAACGTGGATGCTTTTCAAGCCGCTTTGAGCGCTTGTTTGTCTGTCCAGGATTGGGAGCTTTTCACCAACTCTGTCTTAATACCTGAAGAGTGGTTCCCGATGGCGTTTGCGCGATTGACTGATTTGACTGTGCAAGAACTCGAAGTAGGTTCTGTTCTTTCAAATTGACTTTTGCGATCTGTTGCTTTTTTACTAGCGTTGATTCACGGCTAAGTTGTGGTTCTGTTCTTTTCAGCTTCCAACGTATGTGGATCATTCAATTTCCGAGGCGTCTGAACCGGCTGTGAATGAAACGGATATTTTTGAAACGGTAAGCGCTTCAAAAGATTTTATAAACTTTTTAAACCAATTCCTAGTTTAATAAACTTTAATTATTTTAGTCCCGTTCTAAAATTGTTTTCTTTCACTGACTCATAACTATTCCCACTGAGAAAACAAACGTGCGAGCGAAACGCTTTTTAAGTGTACTAGTTGATTTCTAAACTTTCTTATAACTATTTGAGAGCGTGGATTTTAACTCTTATATCATTCAAACATTGCTTTAAATAACCCGCGCTAAAGAATCAATTCTCTCTTCTGATCGCATTGTTATTCTCTTAACACAGGTATCCACTGATAACGACGCGCGATCTGTGAGTATCGTAGAAGTTGATTTGGAGGAGGAGGAACTGAGCGATTCGGTGAGTTTATTTAGCCGTTAATTTGTTTTAACTGAATAGTTTTGGAGTTGGTGTTTTACTCATAATTATGCGAACACTGAACTATACATTTGCATGAAAAATTAGCACCTCTTTGTTCAATGAGTTAAAACACAATAAGATTTCGGCCAAGTCTAATACCCACAGGATTTCTCTTAACTTTAATTAATCTCGAAATATCTTTTGCTTTACAGTTCACGAATACTGAACTACAAGAAATCGAGGACATGGAACGGCTCTCGTTAGAAATTGTAAGTAGTTTACTCTTTGTTATTTGTGAATTTTCCGTTGCTTAGTGACTTCAATACTTTATGTGTTCTAAATAATAACGCAATTCTGTTTACTCGTTCTTAAAGTAAGCGGTCCATGTATTCTAAATTAATTTTGTCGTGTTTTCTTGCAGGATAACCATAACCCTGACTCATATTTTCCGTCTGAGGTGCAAAATAATTTATGTGACGAAGTAAGTATTCCGATTTCATGGAACTGATTTCCTTCACAACCATCGTGTGATGTATGTTGTTCAAAGACTCATGTTCTTTTATTATTTTCAGTGGTTGGGAGAAGTGAATCAACTACCAACTTGGAATCCTCTACAAACCGTAAGTGATTTGATTTATTGTACGTTCTAGTCTTTTGGAGAAAATAAGTTATCAAGTCGCTCAAGTGGTCTGAAAAAAAAGCTCAATTCTCGTTTCATTTCACTCGCTTTTGTTGATAGAGAACCAATTAAGTTATCAGCGGTCTGATCAAAAGCCCAATTCTCGTGTCAATTTTACTCAATTCTCGTGTCAATTTTTTTCTCGTTTACTTGAACGTTTTAGAGACATGTTAAGTGGAACTTATATCAACGGAGTTGTTTTCACACATTCGCGTTTTCTGAATTGTTTTCATAGTCTTGTTTTAAAAGCAGGCGTTTTCAATTAGAATCTAGGCACAATTCCTTCTTTATCGTTGACTGATCAAACACTCAATTCTCGTTTCATTGTTGTACAATATTCTCTTTATGCTTGACCGAGCGAAGACTGGGTACTCCAAAATGGCGGACGAAATCAAAACAAACAAATCCATATCTACATATTTTTAAGATACTGTTTGTGTAGTAAACTTATTTGAAATTCAATGCGCAAATCTATTCGTTCGTAGAGGGTTATAAGACTAAGACTAGTTAATAATATTTTAGGGTAGTGGAGGTCCACCCCCGGCAAAGAAACTTCGAAAAGAGCATCAGTGCGATACCTGTGGCAAGACCTTCGACCGCTCAGACAACTTAAATAGACATAGACGCGTTCACACCGGCGAGAAACCGTACGAGTGCAACCGCTGTGACAAACGGTTCTCAGACAAATCTGCTCTCAATCGACATTTGAAAGCTCACGAGAAGCGAGCCGCCGAGCGCGCCTTCACCTGTAACACATGTGGCGAAACGTTCCACAGCCGCGCACCCTACAACGCTCATACTCGCACCGCACATCAATCTTCACAACAACCTACCACCGCCACCGTTAGCCGTAAACGCACCGCCGCTAAAACCACAGACGCGCCCGCTGCCAAACGAACCAAGAAGACTGTTGTACCAAGTACGAGTACGACCCCAGAACAAGCTCCAGCAACAAGTGCTGAAGACGCTGCTGTCAGCTCGAACTGGCAAGAAGATTCAGTTTTGATTCCTTCGAACTTGGTTCCTAGCAGCGAAGCAGATATTGCTCAGATGTATCGTCAACACTGGCCCCAGATCCGCACCAGATTCAGCAGAAGGAACCGACTTCAAGATTGGTATAATTTCCGCTTGGCCACCATCAGTCCCGCTGCTCTCCGCGAACAGCTGAGTCGTATCTTCACTGATCAAACGACCGTTTTCAAGGTGAATTTCGCTTTTGGATTCATCTTACGAAACACCGAAACGGGCGCACTACAATACCATCACCCCTCGGCCAACAATAATTTGGTGTTGGAACAGCCGTTCCTGATTTCAAGTCCAGACGAATTAGAGCGCGCTATACAAGAGATCAGTAACATCGATTTCTTAGAGTGGATTCGCCAGCAGAGACCGAACAGTAAATGGGTCGTGGATCTCACCAGCAACATTACTTGGTTTGTGACGAAAATCCGCGATCACCCGATCGGTCGAGGAAAATATCTGCCCGGGTACATCGTGGACAATCGTGGTATTGACGCCTTGGAAAGCAATGCACAGACTGGCAAACCCTACGAAGATAACTTGTGCTTCTTTCGCTGTCTCGCGCTCCACAACGACTGTCATACCAAAAATTTAGAACGTGATACAAAGCACTATTACCAACAGTACAGGGACGCTGGGATTTGCGGTAAGAAGTTTCATGGGGTCAAGCTAAGTCAGCTAGACGAGTTGGAGAAATTGTACGAAGTCAACATTCAAGTCTACAGTCTCGCCCCGACTCAAACCCACGGCGAAGACGATTCTGATGAAGAAACTAGACCCGACATCGCTGCTACACTCATTCGCCGCTCGCACCGCCATTACGATAGTACTCTTTACTTGAACTTGTACGAAAACCATTTTTCGTATATTAAAGATCTCACCCGCTACAGTAAATCGTTCTGTTGTTCGCGTTGTGGAAAGTACTGGAAGCGAGCGCATAATTTAAGAAGACACGAGCAGACCTGTGACGGGAAAGTGCAGCTGAAATACCCTGGTGGCGCCTATCACGTTCCTAAAACCGTCTTTGAAGAATTAGAAGACGAAGGCATTATCGTACCGGAAGAAGGTCGTTACTTTCCTTACAGAGCCACCTTCGATTTCGAGTGCTACCTCGATAAAGAAGACGCGAATCAACACAAGAACACCGAGAAATTGACGTGGCTATCATCCCATGTACCACTGAGTGTGAGTGTCTGTAGTAACGTGCCTGGTTACCAAGCGCCCAACTGTTTTGTGTCTGACGGCGACCCGAACCAGATGCTTGAAGATTTTGTACAGTACCTGACCGAGATCAGTACCAAGAGCTCTTCTCTGCTACGTGAACAGTACACACCCGTGTTTGAAGCACTCAAGACAGCAAGAGGTCCCGAAACGCGAGAAACGGACGAAGACCGACTGGCACAAATGCTCGTAGATTTGCAAGAAGGAAATGAAGAGTCTGGTAGTGGTGAGAACGAAAGCGAACAAGAAACAGAAACCGGAGGAGAGAGCGAAGATGAAAGCAGAGGGATCGATTTGATGGCAAGTGATGATGAAGGGGACGAGGAAGAGATTGAGTCAGAGAACGAAGAAGATCGCGCCTTCTTAGATGAAGAAGTGAGGGAAGACGATCCGTCATTTTATAGAAGATTTAACGTGGAACTTGACCAAGGCGTAAGACAAGAACAGAGGCAGAGACGAGAAGAGCTAGCAGAGCTGGAAGATTTACTGTTTGGAGAAGAACAGACCAGCGACCATAAAGTGTTGAACAAGCTCGAAGAAAAACTAAACACATACATTCAAGAACTGCCTGTCCTTGGCTTCAATTCTGGCAAGTATGATCTCAACGCTGTGAAAGAATTTTTATTTCCCCACCTCATTGAGACTCAACCAGTCAAGTTCACCGTCAAGAGAAACAGCAACCATATGTGTCTCAAGACGGAACACCTCAAGTTTCTCGACATTACCAACTATTTAGCTCCTGGGTTCAGTTATGACCAGTTCTTAAAGGCTTACGAATGTCCTCAAACGAAAGGTTATTTCCCGTACGAGTGGCTTGACAACCTGGAAAAGCTAGAAGAAACATCATTACCTCCCCACGAAGCTTTCTACTCAAGCCTGAAGAACGCCAACATAACAGACGAAGAGTACGCCTATTGCCAACAAGTCTGGGAAGAAAACGAGATGTCCACATTCAGAGAATTTTTAGTCTGGTACAATAATCTCGATGTGGTACCTTTCCTGGAGGCGGTAGAGAAAATGAGTCAGTTCTGGCAAGAGAGAAAGATCGACATGTTTAAAGATGGCATTTCTGTTCCCGGTCTCACCTTAAAGTATCTCTTCTCTTACCTGTCGCCGCAAACTTACTTTAGCTTGTTTGACCAAGCAAACAGTGACATGTATCACCTTATCCGGGACAATAACACAGGCGGGCCTAGTATAATTTTCCATCGCTACCACGAAGCTGGCAAAACGAAAATCAGGGAAGCGGAAAAAGGCCAGACTGCTAAGCTGTGCCAGAAGATCGTGGGGTATGATGCAAATGCTTTATACCTGTGGGCTGTGATGCAGAACATGCCCACTGGAAGCTACACAAGAAGAGTGGCAGAGAACCAGTTTAAACCGAAAGGGTCTGTTCGTATGGCGATCGAATGGCTGGAATGGGTGGCGCACCAAGAGAGAATCCATATTCGCCATCAACTTAACAACACCGAGAAGCGTATCGGTGATCGCAGACTCCCTGTGGACGGATTCAACGCACAGACACAAACCGTCTACCAATTTCACGGTTGTTACTGGCACGGACACGACTGCTCGCTCAATCGTGGTAAAGAGTTTAACGAAAAGCGCAAGAAGCCCATGTGTGAACTACTCGAAGAAACAAGAGCCAACACCGAGTATATCAAGAGCAAAGGTTACAACGTGGTAGAGATGTGGGAGTGCGAATGGCGACAGATGAAGAATACAAATCGTGAACTGCAGCGATTCATCGCTACCGAAGTAAAAAGAAAGTTGGATCAAGTGAAAACGATGAGCCCCGAGCGAATTTTGAGCGAGGTGCGAAATGAGCGTTTGTTTGGGTGCGTGGAAGTAGATATTCGCGTGCCGGATCACCTCAAGGACAAGTTCAGCGAGATGTGCCCCATCTTTAAAAACACCAACATCAGCCGTGACGATATTGGGGAGTTCATGAAAACTTATGCTGAGGAAAACAACATCATGGCGCAAGCCCGACGCAGCCTGATCGGGAGCATGAAAGGCGAGAAAATTCTGCTTGCCACGCCTCTCCTCAAATGGTATCTCGAGCATGGTCTGGAGGTTACAAAAGTGTACCAAGTCATTGAATATACTCCTGAACCCTGCTTCAAACCGTTTGGTGACGCAGTATCTGACGCGAGACGAGCAGGAGACGCAGACCCTAACAAAGCCATTATCGCGGATACAATGAAACTGGTAAGTTGTTGTTTTGTTATGGGAAATAAGGGATGGGAACAATATACATATTTCACGGATAGACAACTGATTTCATTCTTTATTATTATTTCTAGTGTGGAAATAGCGCTTACGGAAAATGTATAACGAACCAAATGAAGCATATGAACGTGGAATTTTGCAGTGACGCGGAAGCCAGTCGAAAAGTGAACACCCCTCTCTTCAGGAAATTGGACAATATTACCGAAGATACGTATGAGGTTCAGTCCTGCAAGAAAACCATAAATTTAAATTTACCTATTCAAGTCGGTTTTTTTGTGTATCAATACGCAAAACTTCGCATGTTAGAATTTTATTATGATTTTTTAGACAAGTATTTGGACCGTTCAGATTTTCAAATGTGCGAAATGGATACTGATAGTGCGTATATCGCAATTTCTGGGGAAAGCGTTGAAAGTCTGGTTAGACCAGAGTTAAGAGAAGAATTCGCACTAGATAAGTGTAACTGGTTCCCAAGGACCGACACCACCGCGCACAAGGCGTATGACAAGCGAACCCCCGGCTTGTTTAAAGTGGAATGGGAGGGGCAAGGCATTATCGGGTTGTGTTCTAAGACCTATTATTGTTTTGGAGCCAAAGATAAGTTTTCCTGTAAAGGTGTTAACAAGAAAACAAACGAAATTAACAAAGAAAAATATCTCAATGTGCTGTTGACCAAACAGAATAGTGCTGGGGTGAATCGAGGTTTCCGAGTAGTCAACAACACGATGTATACTTATACTCAAGTCAGAGATGCGTTCTCTTATTTTTATCCAAAAAGAAAAGTTTTGGCTGACGGGGTCAGTACAACTCCACTCGATATTTAATTTGTACATAGATTTTTCTCGCTTGTAAATAATTTTTCGCGTTTTGTAAATAGTTGTAAATATAGATTGTATAAGAATTTCATTTTTTAGACATAGTATTTTTCATATAGTTGTTTTGTACATAGGAAAATAGTTTTGTAAATAAACAAAGTTGGCAGAATTTTAATCATGGCTTGTTGTCTGTCTAGTCGCGCGCGCGACCTCCACGCGTGAGCCACCCGCGCGCGATCCCAGGGAAAACACAACGTTAAAAAGTGTCCCTTTTGGCCCTCGAGGCCCCCGTGGCCCTTAATTGCTTGATAAATTAGCGATAAATTTCGTGTTTCAAACAGTTTTGATCAGTCGAAATCAAACTTTCCTCGAGTGAACATGGTGCAGCGAAAGTGTAAACATTGTCCCATTCCTGATTGTCATGCGAAATTTTTAGTGCGATTAGCAAATCATTTAGCTCAAGTTCATAACTTAACTGAACTCGAACGGAGATATTGGCTCCAATTTGCTAAATTACAAAACACCAACATGGTTCGTGTGTATGGGAAAGAGGCTGAACCTAAAACTATTTTTCTATAAATCAAAGTGTTTGCAGTTTAATCAGCCAGTTGTGATCATGGATCCGAGGTGGAAACATCCGTTCCCCGCATTGGTAGCCGGACCAACGTGTTGCGGAAAAAGTCAATTTGTTAAACGGTTTCTTGAATCAGGAGAAGACGTGATTGATGGGGCGCCTGAAAATATTATATGGTGTTACGGGATTTATCAACCAGCGTACGATGAAATGCAAATGAGTATTCCTAACATTACTTTTGTGGAGGGAGTCCCGAGTGACTTGGAATCTATGATAAATCCGTCGATTCGAAACCTTGTGGTTATTGATGATTTAATGCAAGAGCTTAGTAATGATCACAGAATTACTAGTTTGTTTACCAAGGGTTGCCATCATCGCAATCTGAGTGTCATCTTTATTTTGCAAAACATCTTTCACCGCGGAAAAGAATTAAGAGATATGAGCTTAAACTGTCATTATCTAGTACTGTTTAAATCTCCACGCGATAGCAGTCAAGTGACTCATTTAGCAAAACAGATGTTTCCCGGTCATACAAAATATATGCAAGAAGCCTTCCAAGATGCAACCAAAAGACCTTATGGGTATTTATTATGCGATCTTAAACCGGAAACGCCTGCCGACTTCCGGTTGCGAACTAACATCTTCCCTGGGGACACCCAGTTCGCTTACATCCAAAAGGTATAAAAAGGCTGCATCACAGTGATATAAATCAGTTGAGCATGGCCCAGCGACTGAGAAAGAACCACGACTTTCTTAAACTCCTTGCCAAGTGTACTCCAGCTCAGCGTAAAGCGATTTTGAAAGTAGCCGACGACGCTTTAGTAAGAACCATTTGTGAGTGTGTTCTCAACGTACTTAAAGGAACAGTGCCTGTCAGTAAACCCGCCAAGAAAAAGCTTTTACCTCACAAGAAATCTTTGATCGCTTTAGCCGAAAAAAGTACACCGCTTACTAAGAAAAAGAAAGTGTTGGTACAACACGGGGGAAATTTTCTAAGTGTTTTGTTACCTCCTGTGCTTCGTGTATTAAGTTCGATTCTTTCCTAAAATGAATCACACAAAGCGTATGGTTCTCGTTCCCGAGAACACCCTGGAACGATTACAGCAACGCCAGCAGATATTAACTCCACCAGTGACACAAACTCTAAAAAACTTAGACAGTGAAATGGGTCAGATTTTATCCAGTAAAGAGCTCGACGATGACGAAAAAGCTAGGCTTTACAACCAAGTGTTACAGCGCTATCTGACTTATTACGATCAGAGAAAAGGACAACCACTTCAAGTGAAACTAACAGCCCCCAAACCCGTGGAAACTCCTAAACCAGAAGAAAGTGAAGAAACAGACACCGAAGTGGAAACTATACCTACGGCGGTAGAAGAAGAAGTCATGAAAAGTGTACCTAAGATGTACAAAGCTGGGGCTAGACAACTCTTGGATAAGATAAAACAAAACCGAGATGTATTGCAGTGGAATGAAAAAGGGGAGTTGTTGTACGAAAACAAACCGATACCCGGGTCTCACGTGGTGGATTTGGTCAATGATATAGTACGTCACAGAAAAGGATTTGAGCCTGTTGGATGGTCAGTGTTTGCGAGAGGTCTGGCGCGAATGAACGTCCCTGAAAACTTAGTGCGCAATCCCCAAAGACAGAGTACCATCCGGGAGTTTAAAGCAAGAGTGAGAGATGAGACTCCGAATAGTCCCTCTCGTTGGCTTCCTTCCCCACCTCCTTCCTCCTCACCCGCGAAAAAGCAAAAGCGAAGGATCGCAAGTCCACGCCCTCAAGCCGTTCGCTGGTTACGATTATAACAAGAGACATTTTTTTTTTATTGTAATCACTTCTTTATTTTGATCACTCAATAAAATACATTGAAAGGAAATTACATGGTGTGTTTACTGAACTTTGTGTTGTGCTTTTGATCCTTGTTTGTTTACATGGGTATGATATTTTTTTAAACTTAAAGGGAAGTGTTTTTCGATAAAGCGTTTTACAAGAAAATCATTTCGGTGCTTATTGCTAGAAAACCTATGTACAATGGTGTTCATGCTAACATGGCGACAGCGAAATAAGGCATAGTACAAGCTATAATGCCCACACACTTTTGAGTTTATGCTTTGTAATGTCACAGAGTTAAACATCCACTGGGTAGAATTACTTTTCAAGAAATCAGTAAATGTTCCAGTATAATTGCTTGGCGGTAATCCGTAAGAATCGAAAAATTCTCCCACGCAATCCTTGGTGAAATAAAACGCAACCCAATGTGATCCGGGCTTGTCACTCGTATCCACATTGGCAATGAACAGGGCTGGGTAGGATGAAACACTGTTTGGCAGTTTATCTGAAGGATACACTCCTTGAAACACGCCTCGAGTATATTTATCCTTTCTCAAAATAAGCGTCAGTTGAACGGTATCCATTCTAGTTTGTGAAGTCGAACAAAACGTTTCGATTAGCGTCAATCTCAATCACGTTTTGAAACTCGGCGTAGACGATGAGGTTCACTGTGTTGGCAAGTGGCTGACTAAAATGAAGCTCGACTCGAAGGTTGCCTTGTTTTATAAGCTCAAAATGTTCACCCGCGCAGTGATCTGGGGATAAGTCAAAACAGAAAGCGGTGTAACCAGAACCATAATCGCTTCTATTTATCTGGTTGCCTGTATCCTGGGCTAGCTTTCCACTTCCGGAAAAAAGGCTTTGATATCCAGCTATAAAATTCTGACCACCGGCCTCGTCAAATTTGAGAAACAAGGGTTTTCGAGGAATTTGTTCCCCATCCACGTACACGCCCACTTGAGTTAAGTTGTGGTGTTTGAAGTTAAAGGGGTTGGAGGTGTAAGTACCGTTAAATGCTTCTGTATCCACCAATACTAGTACTAAGCGCTTCGGAATGTGACCCAGGAAAAGATTATCTGGGGTGAAATTACTGAATGCTTGTGGTATGGAAAGGACTTTGCAGTCAACTCGGCGAATCGGATATTTGGCAGTCGTTTGCTTTAGCGCAGCGGCATGTCCCAAACTAATGGAAGAGGCTACTTTAACTTTGCGAACGTATAGGATTGCTTCTGTGATAACCACCTTGAAGTTGGCACCGCCAGCTGATGACAGCAAGCAGAACGAATTCTTGGCTCTGTTGAGCTTGATTCTCAGATTGACTCCGTTCAGTATTAACCGGTCTTGAAAGAAAATATCGCTGTGTATCGGTCCCATCATGTCCACCGAATTACTCTGTTTCGTGAATTCATAGCGAGCTTTTAAACCCATGTTTGCATCGGCATCTTCAGCCACTGGATTAACTGCATCCATCTTTCCAGGGGTATCTTTGTAAAACATAGCCATGGACAATTGACTTGTTTTGGCCTCTTCCCCGTAGTTCAGCAACGTTTCAATCATGGCGCGATAAGGGTAGGTATTGGTTGATGGGGAAATAAGTCGCTCGTTCAAAGACACATCCACTTGTGAAAACAAGGAATGGAGAAAAAGATTCACGGGCCCTACTTCCGTGTTTAGGTCTAAAGCGGTACCGTTTGCTTTAGTAATCTTGGCTTTAACAAACAACTGGGTTCGTGCTAGGTCTAAATATTCTTCCCCAGTTCCCGAGACATTAAATTCGATCGGACCACTGTCAGTAATGTTACTAAGGGGATGATATTCAATCCATTGTCCCTTGGTGATAGATGTTTGTGTTGCCGGAATCGTGAAAAGATCGAGTTCCGATTTCGTACACTCTTGAGATTCGTGATGAACAAATGCCATGCTTACTTTGAAAAAAAATATTCCAAATTTTGTCCGGGCTTCTTCTGCTGCGGAGATGTTTTCCGTTTCTTGCCTGGTGGCGAACTGTTTTTTCTAGGCTGTGTTTTCCTTTTTGTAGCTTTTTGACCCGCACCTGACTGCGCTTGCGAGGGATTCTGGGAAGCTAGTTCACTGATAGCTTGTTTGGCTCGTTTGCCAACCACCGTTTTTAATTGTTTTCCATCCATCACATCTTGAGCAATATTGACACCGGTTTGCAACGCTTTTTTACCAAGTATTCTAGCACCCTGTTTCAGGTGAGGCACCGCCCAGCGAAAAAGACCTCTAAATATGGAACCTAAGCCATATCCTCGCTGAAATCGAGCTCCATGAAAGGCTGGTAAATTTCCACCTTTTTGTTTGGCTTGATCTAAATAATACTGTTCGTACAACTTGTGATTTGGCGTATGAATTTTCTTCATGTCACTCTTTAAAAGTACGGAGGTTGACTCTGACGAAAATGAAGTGTTAGCAACACTCTCCCAAACTCAAATGGTACAGACTCTCCGGTGTCCCGCTTTATATTGACTTCGATCGTCTCGAACTGCTTTCTGCTGACAGGTACGTATTGCGGGCGCACGAATGATTTGCTGATTCGTTCCCCATCTTTCCCTTCCACGGGAATAATTCGAAGCAAGGGAACTAGTGTGTCTCCGACATATTGCGGTTGAATAATATCGCAATAAATGTAAAGATCGTGAAAACCGTGTTCCAAATCCACTTCTCTAGGACCCTTGGTTGTCTTTGAAATCACTTGTTCCGGTGAAAATCCCAGCATATATCCGAATTTGTCAAAATTCACTTCGGAGTTATTTTGCACATGAACGGTCACCTTTCTACTGATAGTATCATAGGAAAATGACACATCATTGTTGAAACGGTGTTCGTTATCGATCAACTCTTTCATTTTTGCAAGGATATCTTGAATGGTAGGATAATGGCCTGGTGAAATTATCAGGGTATCCCACATACCGTGGAGTTTTTCATTCCGAACGAAAAATCTCAAGTCTTGAACATTATTCCAGCTATGTGGATAGTGGATTTCGGTTAACGCCACTTCCCATTCGCCTGTCAGATTAATGGTCTGTGGTAATCCAACCCGATACTCTGTTAATGTGTTATTTGGAAATTTGTCCAGACTACTATTACTGGGGAGATGTAGATAAAACTGTGTTACCTCCATGATGACTAGAAGTCAAATGATATTGTTACGTAGGGAGGGCTTATTTTATAATTTACCACGCTACAACTATTTCATATAAAATCATACCTTTATTCACAAAATGCCTTTTACAACTTTGAAATATTACTTTCCGCTACCCAACTATTAAATTTATCTGGGTAACCTTTCCACTTTACAAAATATTCAACTAAGCCTTTACGCTTTCTCTTGCGTAAGATCTTTTCCACACGATAAACATCGTCATTCTTGATAATTTTCTGTAGTTCAGATTCGTAAAATGTTCCATCTAAGATCTCCCCTGCATCATCTTTCAGTTTATAGACTGGTACTTGACGCGACATTCGTTTGTACACAGTAAAAATTTCTTCGGTAAAGTTGGGAAGGTAAGACTTTTCAAAGAGTCGCTTCACTTTGCTGATTCTTACACGATCCCCCACTGCAAATTTGAAACGAACAAGCTTGTGTACATCATCTCCATACAACGTTTCCCATACTTTGGTTTCGTTGGCCTTGGTAACCTGGCTTGGTTTCATTTTAATACTGCGATGGTAGGTATGATTGTAAGATGATACTAACTGTGGTAGCACATCTATATACGTAAGTGTGTTTTTAGCAGTAAAAAATTTGTACATTTTTCCCTTAAAAGAACGGTTGAATCTCTCAACTACCGACGCCTTTAATCCCGAGTTAGTTGTGAAAAAATCAATGTTGTTGTCACGAAGAAACTTCAGGAACACACGATTAAGAAACTCCGTGCCTTGATCCGTTTGAAGTTTAAGCGGTTTGCGACCAGAAGATAGAATCGTTCGAAAGGCCTTGACTAGCTCTTGACCCTGTTTTGTCTTCAAAGGAAGGACCCAAGCATACTTGCTAAAGACATCTAGACAAGTGAGGAGGTAATTGTAACCCTTGTTATATCGACTTAGACTTTGAACATCCACCAAATCAGCTTGGAATTGAGCATTTATGCCGGGAACAATGACTCTACTTCTCTTGTAATGTCTACGCGCGGGTTTATGAAGCGTATAAACGTCTTGCTGACTCAACCAATCTTCAACTTGTTTACGAGAAATCTTGCTCTTTCCTTTCTCTTTGACCGCCCTGTAAACAGCATCCAAACCACCGAAACTTGCGGGATGACTCGGATCGAGGTAAATGCTGGCGAGAGTTTTCTCCATCGCAGAACTCAGAGTTTTGTACAATGACTTTGCCACCACAACAAGCAAATACGCAACGAATGCGATTAAAAATTCTCTCTAGTGCAAAGGAAGGTGAAGGTGGACAGCAACCCATCACTAGTGACTTCTCTGACGATCGGAACTCAAATGACTATTCTTTCCACAGTGCTCACTTATATGTCTATTCTCCTATCTGGGTGAGAGTGGGAACGAGAAAATGGAATAATCGTTCCCAGTCCTCCTCGGTCAATCCTAATTGTTCGGCAAAATTTAAAAATACCAATAATCTTCCCCAATTTACTTGCGTGAATACTTCAGAATGGAGTTGTTTTAACTTGCTTAGTTTCGACCCCGGTAGATCGCAAAATCCCTCCTTCGATAACATAATTTCAGGTGTAGTAAAACTTATACTTTGTGCTACAAGGCGGTATAGGTCAAAACGAAATCGAAGCGAGGAAGGTCTTATACCCATGTTAACTGAGAAAGAGACAAACACACACTGACTCAAATAAACATGCTTTATTACTTTTATAGACACAATTTGTTTTGAATAGCATTAATTACAACGTCAAGGTCCATTGGTTGTTCTTCTTTTCTAACAACAGTCTCAGGGCATTGAACCTCAACTTGGCTGTCAATTTCCATAGCACTGGGATCTTTGCACTTCAGTCCACAAGGCCCGTAGTAAATAGTATACAGGATACGACTTTTAAGATCTTCTCCGCAATCTTCGAGTTCCAAGGAGGTAAGGTACATACTGGTCCAAGGTAGCTTTGGTAATTCAGTCACGTACGCTTCCCACGACTTGGCTAACTTGAAACCAATTGCGTTGCACACGCTTTCGGCGGTTTTCATGACGATGTTGAGATCGATGTTTTCCACCACATCTTCTCGGTAATACATCCACGCATCTTCGCTATCCATCATGAGACACGAGTGTTGCCTTTGACTTGGGTGTTGAATAGCGCAACCATAACAGCGATCCATTTTTGCTTCTTGGATGAGAGAATCAAGCATTGCGGCGTACGTAAGCTGGAACACATGGCCGATAAGGCTAGCTATCTTTTGCCTTTGGACTTTTTCAACTTCATCGACTGTCAAAAGAGGTTTAGAGCTCGATTCGACTTGAATGTTTGAAAACATCTTGGAAAAAATACGCTTTGCTCAAATTGACTCAGAAATGATAATGCTTTCAAAATTTTGCGCTTTTTATTCAAACAGACAATACAAATCTTAAGATCCAATCAGGGTTGGTATGGTCCGGGCAAGTTTGGGCAGGACTATTGTTTTGAAATGGGTGCGGAAAGCAATTATGTACATATCAATGATTTACCTAGGCACTATCCCTAGTCATTTATTAACACAAAAGGTATAGGCAGTTGATAATACATATTAATAAGTTACCTATACCAAACTACGTCATCACCTAGGCACCTAGGCACCTAGGCACCTAATCCATAGGCACCTAATCCACTTATGCATATTAATGATTTACCTCGACCTTCCTCGACCTACCTCGACCTACCTCGACCTACCTCGACACTAACAAGGTTAAATCTAATCACTCTCTACTACTCGAGCCACTTTTTCGCTGTATCTTCGGAGACCTTGGCCGCTTCGGCAAGCTTTTTCACAGCGGCAAGTCCTTTCCAATAGCCTTGCAGGCTGTAGTAGACCTTTGAGAGTTTTGCATCCATATATTTTATGGGTTTTAAAGAAATCGAAAGGCTGCGTACCCAAGTGCAAGCGCGCCAGTGTCTATAAACGGGAGCTCCCCTTGCTTCTGCTGTTCACTGGGCTGATAGAAGTCTGAAAAATTAGGCTCTTTGGGAGGTGTTATTTGTTGTACTTGGTGGGATTGATTGTAGAGCACCAGCGCTTGGTCGGTGTTAGTGAGATTTTGTTTTGCTTGATCTTTGATCTGATCGATGGTTGCAATCCAGTCGAAGAGCTTTGTGCGGTCTTTCTGATATTTAGCGTAGGCCGTCTGATAGGCTTTGAGAGCTTTGTCGTGTCTGACTTTCTTTTCCAGTGCAGCTTTGGAACCATCACCAGACAAATATTTTGCGAGATAATTACCGCCTGTGAAAGCGGCTGCATTGAGAGCTGCTCCAACTGCCATGATGGCGATGCTGGCCATAGTTGTGAGATTTTACATCGAGGTGGGGAGGAGTTTCTGGTCCTCAAGGTATTGCTTCAGTGCAATGCTTCCCGCCATAACCATTGTGAATTTTACGTAGTTCATCACATTCGAGCTGGGATCAGCTGTAAATGTCTCTTTAACGGTTGTTTTTTAGCGATCCATCCAATACCGGCGACAAGGCCAGTGATTGTGGCGGTATCAAGAACTGATTTCACAAGCTTGTTGTCAGACTTGGCGTGTGTATATTAGATGGTTTAACTTTTTAATTGAATTAAAACACAGTGTCATCATTCCATCTCGCGAATTCTGGACTTTCTTTTTGCCGTGGGCTGTGTAACTGTAGTTTCTGCTGGTTGTGCAGGGGCCTTGTTGCGCCCAAGAGTCTTCATAATGGCTTCACGTTGGTAATACACCACCAAAGCTAAGACAAATAAACCACCAACCCCAAGAATGAAGTAGCCTGTGATGCTGCTGCTTGATTCTTGTTCTTCAGAGGTAGGGGAGGGGTTTGGGGCCGGGGTTTAGAGTGGGGCCATTTGACGCTTTTGCGGTTTGTTCGGCTTGTTTTTTGCTTCGCGAGCCAAACGGTTGAATTCTGCTAATTTTTTACCAACAGTAACACGGCCTGGGTGTTTGGCTGGCTTCGTTGCTGGAACATCAGATGTGATGTGTGTGTTGGTTGTTGCTGTTTCTTCAGGTGTCGTCTTCAGTGGTTGTGTCTCAATCAGAATATATATGTTTTTAAAAGATCTGGAAAATAACTTGAAGGGACTTGCTAAAAACTTGCATGGACCTGCCAGGTTCCTCACTTGGTTCCTCACTTGGTTCCTCTACATGTTCTTTCTTAGTTGTCGACTTCATCAATTCCCTCTAGTGGGTAACCTTCACTGTCCCTGGGCGTTTCCTCAGGCTCATACACAGCACACAGCTCATACACAGCATGTTTTGTTGTTATCAGAGCAGCATTGGCCATCGCTAGCCATCGCCCGCATCGCAGTGCAAGACCGCCAGCAAAGGACGACAATTCATGGTTTATGATGTAGTCATTTTTGAGTTCTTTCTACAGCTCTTTCACATCATCAATCGAAACAACCATGCCAACGCCTTTGCTGACAAGCATTAGAAAGCTGTCAATCAGAGACTCGGTCGTCTTGTCGCCAACGTAAGCTTCATACCTTTTGTATAATTTTACAACGTCCTTATCTGTGAGACGTTTCACCTGCTCGTGTGAGAGATGGACGCCAATAGCTTCTTTTGCTTTGCCAGTCGAGACCAGAACTGCCAGCCTCTCACGTTGAGCTGGATTGTTCCCAGCTGGAACAAAGGGCACTGCTGATGGCGCGTAGCTATCAGGGGCTGCCTCCAGCATCTGCATGACTTCGTTCATTGCAGCTTGTTCATTTGCGTGTGCCATCGTGTATATTTATATTTTATATTTTATATTTTTAATTTTTAATTTTTGATGTCGGGCAAAAGCCTTTTAACCTCCTGTACAAGCGAGGCCATGGTTTTTTGGTATTTCAGTGAGTTTCAAAGGATAGCGGTTAATAAGCATGAGGCGCAGATCATCCTCACCAGCGGTTTTGATAATTTTGAATTGCATCGCATCTGTCTTGCTCTGCAATTTGTGCAATATCTGATAGAAAGTTGTTAGCTTGTGGAGGCTGGTTGGAGTGTCCATAATTCAGACTATATTATCGTTTTATATTGTTTTTTTTTATTATTTTGTTGCTTATCAAAATAATTTGCACAAATATGTAGTACATATAACACTACTATTCTAATACTAACATGCATACTAACACACACACACACACACAAAAAAATTACACTAACCTACATTACAATACAATACCATAACAAAAGCCTACTATGTAGATGAATAAAGACTTAAGAAATTATAATTTAATTTATTACAAAGGTATAATGCTTTGCCATTTCTGATAATGAACTAACTCTTTGTTATTTTTCTTAGCTTTAAATAATTCTACTTGTTGCGTGTTTTGTATTTTGGCTTTGAGTAACGCCAGGCTTGGTTTAATATTTTTGAAACGACAATAGTAAATGATTTGTTTTCCCATAATAATAAGATGGTTTAGTAGCCTGTTGTCTGGAGCATTGCTGTAATAACCGAATATGATTACCTTGAGGTCAATGTTTTCTACTTCTATATTACTTTGGTTTAGCCAAGCCGATACCCATCGCCAAAATTCTTGTGCATAGCTACAATAAAAAAATAAATGTTCAAGGGATTCTTCGTGATCGTGGCAGAATGTACACATGGGAGAGGCAACGAAGTAGATAGTAAACAAGGGTTCTGGCACATTTTCAAAACCGTTATAACTCATCACAAAACAGAAATTTATTTAAGTTTATGTTAAACTACAGCGAATAATCAAAATTGGTTGAGATGATTGATTTTCTGTTCGTTCGCAAACGTAAATAACAAAAAAAGTCAATCCCAATGATTTACATTAAATTTAACAAAAGTCAATAAATTAATGATTTGATCAATTCAACACAAACTAATAATTGTGTTCAAAATGGGCGAGGAGTTTGATTGAAAAGTTATTACGTGTGCAAACGATCACAAATTGGGGAACGACAATCATGTTATTTTTTTGTTATAGTTTAACATAAACTTAACATAAATTTTGAATTCTGTTAAGTTATAACGGATTTGAAAATGTGCCAGAACCCTTGTTTACTATTTCATTTTTTTTTATCTCACCCAAGAAAATGAATCCCGCGAAAATATCTATCCCCGACTGCTCTCTCGACAACCCCGTGAAAAAATCTTCTGGCAAAATCTCTTTCTGTCTCCTCCCATGCCTTCACAATGACAAACGGCTCCAAGTGAAACTCCAAACCAAATTCAAGATTTTCGCTCATCAAGGTGAATCGTTTTCTCTGGGAATCACTCTTCCAGAAGACGAAGTTAATTTTTTCAAAGATCTGGAAAAGCATCTCAACTCTGCTGCGATGAAAAAGAAGCAGGCAATCAAAGAGATTGGTCCGCCTTTTGCCCGATTTCAGGAGGGAGATTTTGTTCTCGTGAAAATCGACAAATCCGAGCAGGAAAAGATTTATGCAAAGATTTATCCTTCCAAACTTCCCAAATCGGATTTCTCCTGTCGATTTTGGGAGTTATGCGATGATGGGAAGAAAAAACCCATCCGGAAGCAAAAAGAACTCATTGGTATGCCTCTCCGCGGGCAAGTTGTCTTTTCCATCAAGCACCTTTTCTGCGGAAATGTGAAAGCGATCACATGCATTGTGGATGAAGTTTTGGTGGAGGAAATGGTGCAGGCTGCCTCGGCATTCGATGAGTTCGAAGACAGGAATGAGGAGGATGAAGATTGAGGGTGACAAAAAATTTGTCACCCCCTGAAAATTCTGCTCAAATTC
Source organism: Cladopsammia gracilis (assembly GCA_022457155.1). Lineage (NCBI taxonomy): Eukaryota > Metazoa > Cnidaria > Anthozoa > Scleractinia > Dendrophylliidae > Cladopsammia > Cladopsammia gracilis. The sequence continues at coordinate 218,519 of JAJGOT010000755.1, forward strand.
GCTTTTTGTTGAAATGAGATTTTCATTTGTGCCCAAAACTAGGGAAACGAAATTGTCACCGGTGGGGGTGACAATTTTGGTCAACCTTCGAGAAAATTCAGAATTTATTTTTTATTTTTGTTTTTGTTTTTGTTTTTGAACGTATTGTCCATATTGGGACACCCCTAGTGCCTATTTTCTGTAGGGTTTAGCACAAAACTCAGGGACAAAATGGTATTTTGTCCGTATTGGAACACCCGTAGGCCTATTTTCTGCAGGGTTTGGCATAAAACTCAGGGGCAAAAAAAATCGGAAATATTTTTTTGTCAACTCAGGAAAAAAATTCTGTGAAATTATTTTTTAACTTCAAAAAAAAAAATAAAAAAAATATTTTCCTGAAAAATCTCGGGGTGACAAAATCCATCCGTTGACGAATTTTCCGCCAAATTCTGGCGAAAAAAATCCACCAGAATTTAGCGAAAAAAATCCACCAAATTCTGGCGAAAAAATCCACCAGAATTTACCGAAAAAATCCACCAGAATTTAGCGAAAAAAATCCACCAGAATTTAGCGAAAAAATCCACCAAATTCTGGGGAAAAAAATCCACTGAAATCTGGGGAAAAAAATCCACCAGAATTTAGCGAAAAAAATCCACCAAATTCTGGGGAAAAAAATCCACCAGAATTTAGCGAAAAAAATCCACCAGAATTTAGCGAAAAAAATCCACCAGAATTTAGCGAAAAAAATCCACCAAATTCTGGCGAAAAAAATCCATCGAAATCTGGGGAAAAAAATCCACCAAATTCTGGGGAAAAAATCCACCAGAATTTAGCGAAAAAATCCACCAGAATTTAGCGAAAAAAATCCACCAAATTCTGTGGAAAAAGTCCGCCAAATTCTGGCGAAAAAAAAATCCACCAAATTTTGGCGAAAAAAATCCGCCAGAATTTAGCGAAAAAATCCACCAAATTTTGGCGAAAAAAATCCGCCAGAATTTAGCGAAAAAATCCACCAGAATTTAGCGAAAAAAATCCACCAAATTCTGGGGAAAAAAAATCCACCAGAATTTAGCGAAAAAAATCCGCCAAATTTTGGCGAAAAAAATCCACCAAATTCTGGCGAAAAAATCCACCAAATTTTGGCGAAAAAATCCACCAAATTCTGGGGAAAAAATCCACCAAATTCTGGCGAAAAAATCCACCAAATTCTGGCGAAATAAATCCACCAAATTCTGGGGAAAAAATCCACTAAATTCTGGCGAAAAAAATCCATCGAAATCTGGGGGAAAAATCCGCCAAATTTTGGCGAAAAAAATCCACCAAATTCTGGCGAAAAAATCCACCAGAATTTAGCGAAAAAAATCCACCAAATTCTGGGGAAAAAATCCATCGAAATCTGGCGAAAAAAATCCACCAAATTCTGGGGAAAATCCGGATTCTGACTCGGATTCTGAATCGGATTCTGAATTTTTTCCCCAAAATTTTCCCCCCAGATTTCAGCGGAAGATTTGTCAATGGATTTTTTGTCAACTCAGGAAAAAAATTCTGGAAAATATTTTCAAACTAATTTTTTTCAGAACTCAAAAAATATATTTCCCAGAATTTTTTCCCGAGTTGACAAAAAAATATTTCAAAATTTTGTCCCCGAGTTTTATGCCAGATCCAGCAGAAAAATAGGCACCCCATGTCTCAATAGGGACAGTGCGTCATTCGAGATATTGCACTTCCAAAAAAAAATAAAATCTGAATTTTTTCGGAGGTTGACCAAAATTGTCAACCCCCACCGTTGCCATCTTTTCCCGATTTGGGCATAAATAAATTTCTTTGTCAACCAAATTTTTCAGCGGATTTTTGCCGTGGAATATTTTTTTCCCAGAATTTCACAGAATTCATAAATCTCTTTTTGTCAAAAAAGTTGACAAAAATTGTTACCCCTTAAAATGTGGTTGCTAGTTTCATATGGAAGAATTGTTGGAGAACCAGCCAAATCCGAAGCTGAAATGGCAAAAAGACTTGGCGTCTCCAGACAATATTTGAACAGACAACTCAAGCAAGGAAAAAATCATTTCAAGCTCCAGGGAAAGCCAGTTATGGTCGTGCGACGAATGGAATTCGCCGCAGAGGGAAAAGAATTTGAAACCAAAAATCAGATGGCTGATGCGCTTGGAGTTCCTCGCGCCGCTGTCGCGCGCGCTCTCAAAAATTCCACAACTGGCGTCGTTCGAACCAAAAGGGGAAAAAAAGTTATGGTTGCGCAGATTGAAGGTTCAATCGTCACTGCTTCTCCCAGATCTCTTTCTGCAATCCGCGTCATTTCAGAACTTGGTGGGCCTCAAGAATTTTCTTCCATGGCCGCGGCAGCGCGAGAATTGAAGATTGACCCAAAAACGATTCCAAATGCCCTCCGAAGCGGAAGAGATTCATTCACCAGAAAATCCGATGGGGTGCAATTCAAACTTGAGATTCCTGGGGAAAAAATCTCCCCCCAGAAACGGTACGATCAAGAACTGACGAAGTTGAATAAAGCGTGCTTGGCGGCAGTGGCGGAAGATAATCAGGAAAAAGTGGAAGAGATTGCGGAGCAAATCGAGGAACTCAAAATTTCCCCCAGAGCCCAACCTGCTCGATTTGGAAAACCAAGAGACGCGATGGAAGATTATATGAACGAAACGCGAGCTTTTGACCGCGAAGAGCATGTCATTGAAGATGAACAAAAAATGGCAGCTTGGGCGGAGGAAAATGCGGAGGAAAATGCGCCTCCCCCTCCTGAGGAAGATGAAAAGGAGCGACAACGCATGCAACTCCTCGAGAGTGATAGAAATCCATTTCATCGCCATATTTGGGAGAAAATTCAGGATGCGCCGATGGATCCAGAATTTGATTTTCTCCGGAATAAGCACCTCTTCATTCCTAAGGGGTATCGGGTGAAAGGATGCTATGATGAAGAAGATGACGATAAAACGCGAGTCTTTGTGCTTGATGAGAAGTTTGAATCTGTGATATGTGAAGCAAAAGAGTATTGGGAATTGGAGCTCATGTGGCCTGCCCCCGATCCACCGCGAGAAATCTTGGAAAGCTATCCATTTTTGCCAATCCTTCCCACAAGAGTTGAGATTCCAGGTGCCGGAAAAGAATGGTTTTGGCGAGTAAAATTAATTCCAAAGTGATTTTCATTTCCCAGAAATGAAAAACGCTCACTCTTCGCTCACTCAATCGACTTTCCCATTCCTTCTCAAACTTCTCCAAATCCAACCCCAAATCAATCACAATCCCATCAATCGCTTCCATTGAAGACAAAAATTCAGTTCGATCAAAATTTCCTCCCCGCAAAGCGAAGCGCAAATCACTCAATGTTTTTTCATAGGTGGTGAAAGCAAACTTTGCCATCTCAATTTTGCTTTTCAGGTTCTTCATTTCATTGGCGGTTTTCACCACCAACCCCAATCCGGAAATCACTCCCAACACGATGGGGTTGAGAGTTGCTGCCCCAGCAATCGTCCCGATTGCAACCAAACCGGAAGAGGTCAAATTCATGAGCAGATTCATTTTCTTGAATCGACCATGCGCTCGTTTCAGGCACCAAAATCTTTTGTGATAAAATCGAAAAAGTTTTTTGATCTCTTCCAGTTCTTCTTCCCGAATTGCGGGGTCGATGTGGTTGAAAGCAAAGATGCTTTGTTTTCTCATTTTTCAGGGAGAAATCATTTTTCAATCAGAATTGTCGCTTTTGCTCTTTGAATGGCATTTCCATCCGAGAGAGCCAGATAGAAAGCTTCTTCCTTCCCTACATTTTGATTGAAGGTGAACTGCAGTGCACCAAATGAATTGGTGGAAGGTCTGACTGTGTTCCGAGTGATGCGATCTCCTTTAACAAGACTTGTCATGATGATGGTTGCTCCACTCACTGGGTTGGGACCGCGTTGAAGAATGAAAACCGTGACATCCAAAATCCGGAAGTCAGATCCAAATTGTTGCCAATAATTTGTTTCATCTTCCTCTTCATTTGGGAAGATCAAACAATCATTGTGTTTTCCTTTCTCAAATCTTGCAAAAATGAAGTGTTTTGAAGGGCGAAGCGGCAAATTCAACACTGCGTGGCCATTCAAATCCAAGTCAGTCTCCATGACCATCGCTCCGCTTTCAAAAACGAAAGGAGAATCATAAACGCTGCTTTCAACATCAGGTTGAGAACCAGCAACGCCATATATGATCAACTTTGCGGGTCCTCCGGCAGCTGACCCGGCAGTTCCTCGCCATTTCAAATCTAGATAGATGAATTCAGGTGGAGTGATCTTCCATTTATGCATGTGGATGATGGAACGGGTATAAGTGGAAAAATTCTTAGTTGATTGTTGATTGATATTCAGACTTGTGCTCACAACGTCGACGCTCACACCATCCATTGACGCGGGGAAGAATTCAATGCAAATCGTGTATTCTCCTTCTGGTAATTTGTACATATTGAATCCAAGTCTCCCATCGTATTCATTGAAATGATCTTTGGTTATTTGCAAGTCATAAGCCTTCTTGTTGAAAAGATGTGGCGAATTTGAAAAATCAGTTATCCCAGTCACTGTCATATTATGTTCAGAGCTGGATTCATCCACATTTTCCATCAGATAGCGGAATGCGTCCTTCGGATGGGAGGTTGACGTGATATGCGATTCATTTACGTATTTTTTGAGCTTCTCTTCTAATTGCATCGTGTGGGCTACCACACCTCCTATCGCATTATCCACATAAGATTTTGACGTGGGTTGATGCTTCAGAGTTGGCGCTGCAACATTGTTGATTTGTTGCGAGTTCATATCCAGGTTTCCGGTCATTGCTCCACCTTCCAACGAAAGCTTTTTCCGAGCTGCGCCATCCACATATCTTTTATTTGCACCTTGGTCGGCAACTTCGGGATCTTTCACGTTAAAAATGGTGTGATTTCCCATATCCAAAGCCGTCTCCATTGGAAACGTCTCTTTGCGGCTGAGAAAGATATTCCTGCCATCATTGTAAGAGATCAGGTTGTTATAATGCGCTCCCAAATCATGATACGTCTGCTGTTTTGAGTTTTTCACGTTGAAAAGTTCTTTCAAATCTAGGTCCTTCGTGACTTCATGAGTGTGAGCCGGAACATCAGGGTGAAATTTCTTCAATGTGACCATATTCACCGCTGACAAATCGTTGTCTTCATCAGTGTCTAGATTGACGATCAATTTGCGATTCATTTCAATTCCGCCGGGGTTGATGAGTTTTTGTCCCCTGAGATCAAGATCCCCAGTCATATGCGAGGAACCATCAACCTGAAGTGAATCTGCCCGCAATTGCGTTGCAAGCGTGTCAACTTGATGTTTTGTAATTGCATCCGAATTCCCCGTTCCTTCAGCGATATTGGACATTTTTTTGTTTTGAAGATCGAAGTCACCTGAAGGCGTCAGCTTGAAACCAACGCCTGGCAATCCATCTTTTCCATCTCGTCCCGCGCCATGCGCGCGAGTGCTTGTTTCAGAAAGCAGTCCATTTGAATAACTCATTTTAAATGCTTTCATCAAAATTTTTGGCAATGAATTTCCTCGGCTTATCCACATACAGGAAAGAGAAGGGCTGCGCCGTTGCTTTCCGATAATCTTCTTTGCTGACATTATTATCCCGGCATAACTCAGCAATTTCTTTGTTGCTTGGGAATTCAAAAATGCAAAAATGCTAACAATTCACACGGATATCTTTTGGTGTTCTGAAATAACTTTGCGAAAGATAAATCACAGAACAATTCTTGTGCCTCCCCTGAATGAAATAATCTATCAATGGTTTTTGGTTCTTTTCGGAAACAAAATCATCGAAAACAACCAGCTTTTGATTCTCCCCTGTCAATTCAGAAACTGGGATGATTTCATCTGGGGATGCTTCCACAACATCATACCCAGCTTCTTTGCTGATTGGGCGAAACGTTTTCAGCAGATGTTGATATTTGGTTTGGTCAAGATTTTTCGCATAGAGATAGATTTTATCGTAGAAGAGCAAGCGGAAAATCATATCCAGGAGAACATTTGTTTTCCCCGATCCTGAAGGGCCACAGATCAACATTCTGAAAGTTCGATCCGGCATGAAAGGGTGGAGTTGTTTGAAATTTGTGATTGGGTCCTGGCAATCATAATTTGGGATCTTCATTTTATTGATGAACATTATGTTCTACATCATGTTTTTCATCCCAAATTTGTGTTTCTGGGATATAAAATGAGTTTATTGAAATGGCAAGAAATGGCCAAAAGCAAATCTGCTTTGGGCAAAAAAATCAACTTTGTTCACAATGCTATCACCCAAAAAAAGTTGGGTGAAGAGAGAAGTCAAATCGGACTTGAAAAAACATTCAAACCAGTCACATGGAAACTGGATGAGGTGATTGCGTCGAATTGGCAGCCCCGGAAAAAGACGAAGGCCTTGAAAGTTGGGAAAGCCAAACCAGCAGAAATTGATTATCTCCCCGAAGTCGATCCATTTGAAGATATGGATGTGGGTGGTTTGTTTGATGAGGCCGTTCCATCCCAACCTGAGAAGCAAATTCCAGCAGCTCCTCCAACATATGAAGAAGTTGCAAAAGAGATAGGGGAAGATCCACCTGAATATGAATATGAATCTCCCGATTATGCTCTTGCGCCGGGCGATGAAGAGGAAGAGGAAGAGGAAGAGGAAGAGGAAGAGGAAAAAGGAGATGAAGCCAATCAGATATTGGATAGCTTGGACCTCACTAATTATGATACTGTGGAGGAAACTCTCAGTGAACCAAGTGTCTCATCAGCGAAGAAAATCAAATATCTCACCAATCTTGTGACCATTGCAAACTTCAGAAGAAATCAGTTGAAAGGGTATAAATCATCTTTCACCAAAAAGTTTAACAAAGGTGAAATAACGGAAGAGCAAAAGAATTGGCAACATCAAAGGATAGATCGTTCATTCAAAGTTCTGAATGAATACATAAAGCATTTCAACCGGAAAGCGACACAGATGGGTTCGGGGCTGAGAAGAAGAAAAAAAGGTGGATCCATCCGTTCTTTCTCCAACCCCGCAGAGCTTCTCCAGAAACTTGAAGTCATCGTTGGCTCCATCCTTGCTGGGAATACAAACGTTGGCATCAGAAACACTGGAGTTGGCATTCTCGATCTTCTCCTGAAAGAGGGAGTCATCAATCGTTCCCAGCATGAGAAGCTCTTTAAAAACTATTTCAAACTCTAAAATGGAAATCGAAAGAGAAATTGTCCTGTCATCCTTTTCCGTCAAGACTGGGGGAAACAAACCAGAAAATTTCACAACAAAATTCAATCGGCCCATTGTTTTGGATTCAAATTCCCAATATGTTGTTGGGTTGAACAGAATTATCAATATGAGTTTTACGTGGTATAACATCAATGCGGCATTGAAAAATCAGCTGATCAGATTCAGCTCTGATGGTGGGAAAACATTTTCCGATATCACCTTTCCTGCTGGGGTTTGGGATTATTCCACAATAAATGCGGCAATTCGAAAAGCAACAGGTCCCCTCGCAGGATCCACCCCAGGAAAGAATGAAAAATTCCCAATCAATCTTGCTTTCTCTCTCACAACTTTCAGAGTAACAATCACACTGGAAGAAAATTATCAACTGGATTTCACCAAATCCAATTTCAACGATCTCATTGGTTTTGAGAAAAAGATTCTGAAAGACAAAATCAACATTGGCCCCAGAGTTCCAAACCTCAGTCAAGATACTGATATGTTGAACGTGCATTGCGATCTCACAAGTGATTCGCTTGTGGATGGGGAAGAGAGTGATATCATCTTCTCCTTTTCCACATCTGTTCTGCAGGCCTCCTATAGTTTCACTTTGGAACCCATGAGAATCACATTCAGCCCTGTGAATAAAAACAGAATAAGCTCCATTCGGATTTATATCACTGATGGCCGAAGGCGGGTTGTTGATTTGAATGGGGCTGATACAGCGTTCTCTCTTATCTTGAAAAAGGTAATAAAATGGAAAGTTATGAATTTACTCGTTATTATCACCCCAAATTGGGACGGTTTGTCTTCCGGCACAAAGGAACAGGTTTGATTGTGGACAATATTTTCAAACCAATGAGGAAGGTCGCATCAGTCGTCTTCAAGAAATTCGCAAAACCCATTGCGAAAAAAGCATTGGAATCAGGTATTTCTCACGCTGGAGAAAAACTGGGCAAAAAAGCAGTTGAAAAATCTGGTGATTTGATCATGAAAAAACTGGGAAATATGAGAAAGGCGAAACAGGCGTCAAGATCAACCCCTGCAGAGCGACCGCAGGGAGAAAGTTCTGATGCTATATTGAACAGGTTGATCTCTGGGCAGGGAGCGAAGCGAAAAAGAAAAAAAAGAATATAAAATGGCTTTTCGATCGAGTGAATATCTTCAAAGAAATGAATTGGTGCGCTTCCAGCTGGATGATGTAATCAGAGCTCCAGCTAATGGGCACAATCAAACAAAGAGTGGTTATAAATTTACAATAAATGACAGATCCGCATTCTATGATTGGTACAATGCTTATTTTGAAGTGCAATTTCAACTCAATTTCAAAAAAAAGAATATAAAATGGCTTTTCGATCGAGTGAATATCTTCAAAGAAATGAATTGGTGCGCTTCCAGCTGGATGATGTAATCAGAGCTCCAGCTAATGGGCACAATCAAACAAAGAGTGGTTATAAATTTACAATAAATGACAGATCCGCATTCTATGATTGGTACAATGCTTATTTTGAAGTGCAATTTCAACTCCAGAAAATAGCAGACGGCGCTGGGTATAGGGCAGCTGATAGAATCACAGTGATCAATGGCGCTCATTCCCTGATTAATCACCTGAAGATTAGTTCTGCTGGAAAGATTGTTTATGAGACTGATAATCTGCATAACGTTACTTTTATTAAAAATTTATTAGAATACTCTGACGACTTCAGCAGATCAGTCGCCAAGAACAGTTTCTGGTATTTGGATACTGATGCAACAACAGCTAATACGAATGCAGGATTTGAAGCTCGCCGGTTGCAAACTCAAGCAGTGAGAGACGATGGAACCGGCGGTGCAAAGAACATTAACACAATCATTCCCCTGAATCGCTTTTCCTTTTTCGAAGAGTTGGAAGATAAGATGCTTGTGCCCATGCAGCTGCAATTTGAGATTAAGCTTCAACAGGATAATGAATTAATTCATATGGCTAATGGCACTGATGCCGGAAGAGTTGTTGTGAATAGGTTTTTGCTTTGGGTCCCCAGATTGACACCGAAAGATTCTCTTTATGACAAATTTGTCAGTTCATTCCTGAAAGAAACGCAATGGAAATATCTGAGGGAGATGTATGCAGAATCAGCTCCTACGCAGTCATCAGGATTCTTCCAGATATCCGCAAGTATTGACAATGTTAAGCATATTTTTGTTTATCTTAAAAGAACCAATGATGCCGCTAAAGAAGAAGATAGCCCTTATCTCATGGACACTTTCAAGGTGAATGCGGGAAATAACGCTTCATCCTTGTCGAACTGTCGATTGGAATATGGGAACGGAGTTTTCTACCCGGAAACAGAGTACGACAGTGAATCAAAAGTGAGGATTTTCCAGGATGTTATGGCTTATGCAATGAGGAAAAATGACTACAACACTGGAACGCAGCTGAATCTGGCCAATTTCAATTCTCTTTTCCCGTTGATCTATTTCGATCTGACTTATCAAACGGAAAAACCAACAAGAGATCCCAAGCAGTTGATATTCAGATATCGATTGAACGCAGATGCAGCTGCCAACTTCAATGTACATGCAGTGGTTCTCTATGAAGAAATGGTGAAAATTGATAAAATTGGAAATGAACTGGTTATCGTGTAAAGTGTGTGATCTGAAAACATATGTTATCATTTAAAATGACAACATATCACCCATATAAAGTAAATCTGTCGAAAGGGCAAAAAAGCAAGCTTGGAAGAGCATTCAAAGCAAACTGCGCTATCACCCTGAGATTAAAAAAAAAAAATCAAACAAGCGGAAGTGATGAACTGATGCTAACGACTAATCAAAAGAAACGAATTGCCAAAGCTGCAGCTTTGGGAAAAGGAGTTGAGCTAAAGATATCGAAAATGCAAATCCGAAAGGTGATGAAGCAAGGTGGAAATCTTTTCTCTGCTATTGTTCCCCTGGCGCGTTCCCTGGCACCCACCCTGGCAAAGACACTTGGACTGTCAGCATTAGCTGGTTTGGCGAGTGAAGGAGCGAGTCAAGTTGTGAAAAAGATAAGTGGAAAAGGAACGCAAACGGGCGGATTTCTCATTCCCCAAGATAAAATTCAAAAACTGATTGACAATAAACATCTGTTGACAAATAAACAGAAACAGGATATTTTAACTGCCCTGAAATCAGGAGGACAGTTGGTGATCAAACCATCCGCAAAACAGTCTGGTGGATTATTGGGAACTGTGCTGGCTTCCATCGGAATCCCGCTGGCGCTGGACATGGTGAAAAATTTGTTTGGGAAAGGCGCTCCAAGAGTTGGACGCCCAAAAGGAAAAGGCGCTCCAAGAGTTGGACGCCCAAAAGGAAAAGGAGCGCCAAGATTGGGAGCCCCTTCGCTGCACTCAGCTTTGACACCACCTCCCCCATTTGTCGGAACCTGGGAACGAAAAATTGGGATGGGGAAAAAATCAAAAAAAGGAGCGGGATTTCTGCTGGGATCGAAAAGTCCATTCAACAACATCCCAGTTCTCGGGGCGATTTTTTGAAGCGAAAGCTGAGCGCAGCGAAACCGAAATTCGTGAACAAACCCCTGGCCAACCTTGATCTCATGAAGTGGATTGATTTTCTGAAAATTCCCAATTTCAAAGGGATTTTCGCCAGGGATGAAGTGAGGCCCCGAGAACACAGCCCCTGCATCATCAATCTTGATTCCCTTGCAAATGCAGGAACTCACTGGGTGTGCTGCGCCCCCGGAGAGAAATTCACGTGGTATTTTGACTCTTTCGGGATGGGATTTCCCCAGGAATTCAAAAGTTCCAAACCGGTGATTTGGAACAGCAGTCAGTATCAAAACATAGACAGCGTTCTTTGCGGGTATTATTGCCTGTTTTTTCTCCATCAGTGGTCACAGGGGAAAGATTTCTATGATATTCTCAAGCCTCTCAGTCTGACTAATACAGCGCAAAATGAAAAATTCATAAAAGAATATTTCGATTGAAAATGAAATCATATTGCGTGAAGGAAAGAAAGCAAACTGAATGCGTGAAACCAACTGGTTTCCAGACCGCAAAAAATGGAAGAAAGATGTGGTTTTGCCATTGCGCTTCCTGCGGAATCAAAAAAACAAGATTTGTGAAAAGTTCGGGAAACTGAATCTGCCCTCACAAGGTGAGGGCGACCTGCGGTCAGCCAGCGGAGCTGGCTTTGGTGAACTTGCGCTGACTGGCGTCGCGCACGCGCTGCCTTGGTTAGGGAAAAAATCAGTTGAAATGGGCCGTTATGGAGCCAGTGAATTATTGCGAAACAAAAACACTCAGAAAAAAGCATTGGATTTTGCCCTAGACAAGATGAAACCATTTCTTGCCAAAACCTCTTCCGATATGCTGAATGAGCTGTCCACGGCGATCCGGCCAAACAGAAAATATAAGACAGATCGAGCAGATTTGGATGGCAGCGGGTTGGATGTTCATTCCCTGATTGGGAAGCTGCCAAGACCAATGAAAGGTTTCACCCTCCCAGGGCATAATTATACAGGCCCCTGGAACCCGCTCGAAAAACAAGTCAGATTTGATGAAAAGGGAAAGATTCTCAAAATTATGCAGCAACCCACAGGAAAAACAGACGCAGTTGCTATGCAAGACGATGTTGACTATTCAGTCTGCGCAAAACAATCAAATCCGCGCAAATGCTATAATAAAAACAAATGGCTTTCCGAGCGAGTGAAAACTTACAAAAAAATCAATTAGTAAGATTTCAACTGGATAGTGTGATTAGAGCTCCAGCCAATGGAGAACAACAGGATAAAGGTGGTTATATATTCACAATTAATGACAGGTCGTCTTTTTATGACTGGTATAATGCTTATTTTGAAGTACAATTTCAGTTACAAAAATTAGCAGACAGTGTCGGTTATGCGGCAGCTGATAGAATAACAGTTCTTAACGGTGCTCATTAATTAATTAAGCATATGACGATTAGATCTTCGAATAAGATAATTTATGATACTGATAATCTGCATAAAGTTACTTTTGTTAAAAATTTGTTAGAATACTCTGATGACTTCAACAGATCCACAGCTAAAAACAGTTTCTGGTATTTGGATACGGATGCAACAACCGCTAATACGAATGCAGGATTTGAAGCGAGGCGGACACAAACACAAGCGGTTCAAAACAATGGTACCGGTGGCGCTAAAAACATTAATACGATTATACCTCTGTATCGTTTTTCCTTTTTCGAAGAGTTGGAAGATAAGATGCTTGTACCTATGCAGCTACAATTCGAGATTGAGCTTCAAAACGATAGCGAATTGATTCACATGGCTAACGGTGTTGATGAGGGAAGAGTTGTTGTGAATAGGTTTTTGCTTTGGGTTCCCAGAATAACACCCAAACTTTCAATTATGACAAATTTTGTCAGCTCTTTTTTGAAAGAAAAAAAATGGAACTATTTAAGGGAGAAGTATGCAAAATCACCTCCTACACTAACATCAGGATTTTTTTCAAATAAGCGCTGGTATTGATATTGTTAAACATGTTTTCGTTTATCTGAAAAGAGCCGCTCCACCCAATAATGATAATGCAGAAGATAACCCTTATCTTATGGACACGTTCAAATTAAATGCTGCGGATAATAACTCGTCGCTGGCAACTTGCAAATTAGAGTATGGAAATGGGCTTTATTTCCCGGATACAGAATATAATGCTGAAAGTAAGATAAGAATATTAAACGATGTAGCGTCTTACGCAATGAGGAAAACTGATGTAAACAGCGGGACAGCTGAATTTCGCCAATTACAGCTCTCTCTACGGTTTGATCTATTTCGATCTGACTTGTCAAGATGAAAAGATAACAAGAGATCCTAAACAGTTATTATTCAGATATACATTGACAGCAGATGCAACTGCAAACTTTAACGTACATGCGACAGTTTTGTATGATCAGCTGATAAAAATAGATAAGATTAGAAATGAGCTGGTCATAGCATAAGCGCAATTCATTTTAAACAAAAAATTTTGTATTTACAATACTAAATACAAAATGACAACATACCATCCTTACAAAGTAAGTTTATCAAAAGGTCAGAAAGAAAAACTTGCAAGAGCATATAAAACAAGCAGCCCCATCACAATTAGATTAGCGAAGTCACAGACAAGCGGTAACGATGAGCTACTGCTAACATCTACACAGATCAATAGAATCAGTAAAGCGAAATCGCTTGGAAATGGGGTAGAGATAAAAATATCAAAAACACAGATTAGAAAAGTATTGAGAGAAGGTGGAAGTCTGTGGAGCGCAATTATACCGCTAGCACGTTCGTTAGCACCGACTATAGCTAAAACACTCGGTTTATCGGCGATTGCCGGTTTAGCGAGTGAAGGAGCAAGTCAAATTGTTAAAAAGATAAGCGGTAAAGGTCAAACCGGCGGTTTCCTCATCCCGCCAGATAAGATTCAACAACTGATCAATTATAAACATTTGCTGACAAATAAACAGATACAACAAATTGTGAGCGCTCTTCAATCGGGAGGTCGAGTACTGATAAAGCCAACAAAAACACAATCTGGAGGGTTATTAGGAACGATATTAGCAAGTATCGGTATTCCGCTGGCTATCGAAGCGTTTAAAAAATTGACCGGTTCTGGTGCACCTAGAATGGGTAGACCTAAAGATGGAAAAGGAGTACCGCGTCTAAGCGTGGGTAGATACTCTTATCAACCTCCTCCGTTTCAAGGTCAATGGACGAGAAATACTGTTGGTATGGGAACTAAAAAAAAGGAAAAGGGTTACTTTTAGGACCGAACAGCCCGTTCAACAAGATACCGTTAGTAGGGGCAATCTTGTAAAGAGTGTAAAACCTAAATTCATAAACAAACCGCTAAGTAATACTGAACTGTTACACTGGATTAGATACCTTAGAATTCCTAATTTCAAAGGGATATATTCAAGGGATGAAGTTATGCCTAAAAAATCATAGTCCATGCATTATTAATCTCGATTCGCTTGAAAATGCTGGAACTCATTGGGTTTGTTGCACTCCATCTCACGATAATACACAAGTGTGGTATTTCGATAGTTTTGGCATGGGTTATCCCGAGGAATTTACAAGCGCCGGAAAACAGATAATCTATAATTCAAGTCAGTATCAAAACATAAAAAGCGTCCTTTGCGGTTATTATTGTCTTTATTTCCTTCATCAATGGTCACTCAAGAAAGCTTTTTATGATATCTTGCAGTCGTTTAGCTTAACAGATACATTGTTCAATGAAAAGTTCATAAAAAAATATTTTATGTAAGCGTATTTAGAATTAAATTATACAGATAGTATAATAAAATGGAACCGTTAACACAAAAAACGTATTGCGTCAAGGAAAAAATAAAAACCGGCTGAACCATCCGGTTATAAGATAGCCACCAACGGTAGGTCTTATTTTTGGTGCACTTGCGCTAATTGTGGAATCAAGAAAACCCGTTTCGTTAAGAGTTCGGAAAACTAGTTCAGCCCGCCTCGGGGGCGGGCTTTTTTGATGTAGAAAACAGTCATAGTCTTGGAGAGATAGCTATGAAAGCTGGTATGAAAGATGAGTTGCATAAACCCATAAGACGAACGTTTACTCGGCGGCGTGTTATTGTAAACGGTATCGATGAGATATGGTGCTCTGACCTTGTCGAGATGCAGAAATTAAGCAGGTGGAATAAGGGATATCGATATCTTCTCATGGTGTTAGATGTTTTCAGTAAATACGGTTGGATTGTACCGCTGAAGAATAAAAAGGGAGAGAGTGTCGCAGAAGCGTTCAAATCGCTATTCAAGAAAGGAAGAAAACCGAAAATGCTGTGGGTGGATAAGGGAAAAGAATATTACAACAAGAATATGAAAGAACTGTTGGATAAAAATAAGATAGTGATGTACTCGACAGAGAATGAAGAAAAATCTAGTGTTTGTGAAAGACGGAACCGTACGATAAAAGAGAAAATGTTTAAACAATTTACCGTTCAAAACAATACAAAATATCTTGACGCGATGCCGAGGCTTGTGGTAGAATACAATAATTCAAAACACCGAAGCATCGGTATGACACCTGTGGAAGCGTCGAAGAAAAAGAACGAAAGTGCTGTTTACTTAAATCTGTACGGTAAGATGAAACGTACACAACCTCGACGATCGAAATTTAAAGTTGGGGATAAAGTTCGAATATCAAAATACAAACGCTCTGTTTTCGATAAAGGTTACACACCAAATTGGACTGAAGAGATTTTTACTGTCGATAAGATTCAATACACTAACCCTATAACTTATAAACTGAAAGATGAGCTTGGTGAGGAGATAACGGGTTCTTTTTATAAGGAAGAGCTGCAGAAGGCTAAGCAGACCATCTTTCGAATTGAGAAATTGATTTGACGAGATGCTCGAAAAGGTAAAGCGTTAGTGAAGTGGAGCGGTTATAGCGATAAATTCAACTCTTGGGTAGATCTAAAAGATCTGAAAGATCTGCGGTGAAAAATTTTTCAAATCTTTTTTTCATTTCATGAACGTGAAATGAAAATTAAAAATGGTATTAAAAAAATCTTGAACATGATGTAATTAAGATGGATTCAAAAACTGTTCAACAGCTTAGGACAATTGCGCGGGAATATGGATTAAAAGGTTATTCACGTTTGATGAACCTTCACCACAACCGTCCCGAAGAAGAAAACGACAACCCTCTCCATCTCCACCTCGAAGAAGAAGAAAAAGACTCTCCAAAACCTTTAGACCACGACGGAGAAGATACTCATCAATCAGACATACCGCTAGGCAATGAACGTAAACGACAAAAGAAGAGACAAAAGACCCGTAAAACAAAGAAGGATAAGAAATTGGAAGAGACCGTAAATAGTTATGTTACTACTGAAGATACTCTTCAATCGACAAATAATAAGAAGAGACAAAAGAAACTAAAGAGGGAGGCTGCCCGTCTAACAAAGAAAATCAACCGTGCACAAAACAAACGTGGCGCACTGTTGTTACAAGAAAAACTAAACCAAGTTTTGAAAAAGATCGATAATTTCACATTACCATATGAGATAATCAAGATAGGTGAGAATACAAACAATAAGTTCAAATCGTTTTTCGACATATTCAAAGTTAAAATAGTAAACCCTCGTGAAATATTCGATATTGATAAATTACTGTTAGAAATAGGGCTCAGAGTAATAAAAGAGAGAGGGTTACAAAACGGTGACAAGATTCGATGGATACTCAGTCATACGAGTTGGCAAAAACCGGTCAGTACAAAACGAATCACAATCACAGATCAGCTTGGGACGGATCTCGTCGAAGAGATAGCTAGATTCATTGAATACAAGGATGTGCCGCTCCCTGAGGTCAAAATAGAAATTCAGTCGATAAAGATTCCTAGGGGTAAGGGTCGATTACGTGTGACAAAATTAAATGCTAGCACCAAAAAGAGTATAATCACAATCAAAAATAATGACTCAACCTGCCTTGCGCGATCAATAGTGACGGCTCTCGCAAACATAAATAAATGTAGATGGACAAAATCTGAGCTAAAGGATGGGTTCAATAAGTCGAGAAAACTGCAGAAAGACGAAGCTATCAAACTTCATAAAGAAGCTGGAGTCGAAATTAACGAAGAATGTGGTTCAGATCTGGAAGATGTAAAGAGATTCGCGGAACATCTTAAGGTTCAGATAAACATTGTAGACGGCGATCAGTTCAATGATCTGATTTTCACTACTGAAAATGAGTACGATGGACAGATGATATACCTTTACAAAAACAAAAACCACTTCGACGTTATCACAAGTATGCCAGCGTTCTTGAGTAAAGATTATTATTGTCACACCTGCAAAAAACCGTATGCAAAACGCGATTGTCATAGATGCCCCGCAAAGTGTACAGCATGCTTCAAGTACTTTCCAGATGGGTAAAAGTGCTCTAAACCGTCAATTCCATGTGATAAGTGCAATAGGTCTTTCTTTGGAGTAGAGTGTTTTATGGAGCATCAACGTGAACGATCCTCAGGGATTAAAAACGATACTGTGTGTAAAAAAGTAGTTAAATGTATGAAATACGAGCGTACAATTTCAACTTCTAAAACTGGTGGCCTGAAGAATCACATCTGCGGGTATTCGGTGTGTAATAATTGTGGGGAGTACTGTGATATGCATGAACATCTTTGTTACATGTCTAAAACGAGATGTAAGGGTGGAAAATGTCAAGGTTACGGATGTAGTCCTAAAGATATGTGTTATTCTTGTCTGACAAGAACTGATAAATACATTTTCTATGATTTCAAAGCAGTTCAGGAGACCGGTGTTCATGAGGTCAATTTAGTCGTCTGTCACGATTTTTATGGAAATAAAAATTCATTTGAAACGCTCGACGAATTTTGTAAATTTATTTTTAACAATGAGCATAAAGGGTATACCTTCATAGCTCACAATGCAAAAAGTTATGATGCTCAGTTTATTCGAAATTGGTGTATAGAGAACAGAGTGAAACCTGATATTATTTACAACGGAACAAAGATTATGTCTATGAAGGCTGAGGGTGTTAGATTTATTGATTCTTGAACTTTATCGCTGGTCCACTATCATCATTCCCAAAGACATTTGGTTTGACAGAGTTGAAAAAGGGGTATTTTCCACATTATTTCAACAAAAAGTGTAACCAAAACTATGTAGGGCCGATTCCTAGTAAGAAACACTATGGTTATGATCAGATGAAATCTTCAGCAAGAAAGGAATTCTTAAAATGGTACCAAGCGCGGGTTGATGAAAACTATGTGTTTGACTTGAAGAAGGAGCTGAAAGAGTACTGTGATAGTGATGTAGACATCCTCAGAAGAGGTATGTTGATTTTTCGAGAACAGTATATCGAGTTAGGTAACATCGACCCTCTTCAATATATAACCATCGCATCTGTATGCATGACCATGTACAGAAGTAACCACATGCCTTGTAAAGCGATCGGTGTTGTAAAGGAAATTACACGTGGAGAGACCTACAGTAAAAGTAGCATCGCATGGTTAGATTGGATTTCTCAGAGAGATGGTGTTAACATAAAACACGCTCTGAGCGGTGGTGAAGTAACTTTACCAGATATTAGAAAGGTTGATGGGTTTTGCGGGAATACGGTCTACGAATTTCAAGGATGTTTTTGGCACGGGTGTGAGAAGTGTTATGCGACACAATCAACACAAAAACTCAGATGGATATGTTAACTCTAAGAAAGAGGACGGTAGCGAAAAACGATAAAATTAGAGCTGCCGGGTATGAACTGGTTGAGGTTTACGAATGTGAACTGAAAAAGGAGAAAAAGTTTAGTAAATTTCTTAAAACGTGGAATCGGGAATTTGTAGGACCTCTTAATCCTAGGGACGCATTTTTTGGTGGACGAACAAATGTAACAAAACCGACCTACACATTCAAAAAAGGTGAGAAAGGTAAATATGTCGACTTTGTTAGTTTATATTCAACGGTTCAATTCTACAAGGATTATCCAGTAGGTCATCCTACAAAGACATTTGATCCTCCTCAAGAGTACGATAAGAATTGGTTTGGTATTGTGAAATGTAAAGTTTTACCTCCAAGAGGTCTTTATCACCCAGTGTTACCGGTAAAAATAAAATGCGATAAGGCTGAAAAGCTGCTATCTCCGCTCTGTAGAGTGTGCGCTGAACATAAGATTCAGAAATGTACACATACAGATGATGAACGATTATTCATCGGTACATGGTGCACAAATGAATTGAATGTGGCGATTTGTAAAGGGTACAAGGTACTAAACATATACAAGGTGTGGCATTTCGAGGCTAAAACCGATAACCTTTTCAAGGATTATGTAAGAAAATTCATGAAAATCAAGATGGAATCCAGTGAACTGAAGACCGGTCAAGGTTGCACATATAAAAGTGTTGATGAGTACTGGTCAATTGTTAAATCAAAGTTAGGAATCAACCTTGGTGAAATTAAGTACAATCCTGGAAGGAGGGCAATCTCAAAGTTGTCTCTGTGTAGTTTATGGGGAAAGTTTGGTCAGTGTAATAACTTGAATCAGACTGTGTACGTCACTGAACCATCCGAATTTTACAAGATCTTGCTAGATGAAAGCATAGACGATCTGAACATTCAATTCTTAAACGAAGAGATGGTTGAAATGACTTACAACTTGAAAGACCAGTTCGTTGACAATAGCAATAACACAAACATATTTATTGCTGCCTTCACAACCAGCCACGCTAGAATGATGCTGTATGAAGTCTTTGATAAACTCGGTGATCAGGTTCTCGGTTTTGACACCGACAGTTGTTGGTATATCGAACGTGAAGGGGGACAGCGTATCGAAACAGGTGACAGCCTCGGTGATCTAACCGATGAGTTAAACGGACATTATATTACGAATTGGTGCGGTTCTGGTCCAAAATCATACAGTTACAGTACAAGTGATGGAAAGATGGAATGTAAGGTCAAAGGTTTCACTCTGAATCACAAAAATAGTCAATATATAAATCAAAAAACCATGAAACAAATCATCGAAGGTCAAAAACAACGAATATCAATCGTAAACGAACGAGCGATAACTCGGGATCCTTTAACAACACAGGTTGTAAATAGGTACCAGAAAAAAGACTTTCGAATGTGTTATGGTAAACGGTGTATGGTGAAGACTGAATCAGGTATCGAGACGTTTCCATACGGATATTAATGAGTGACGATAAATTATTGCGTTTTATCGATTAAAATATATATGCCGTATAGTATGGAGTGACGACACTTTATTATCGACATTTCGTCAATAATATCACATGTGTCACTAAATTATAATGATTTATCGATTGTGAGCTATGGTGGGTTTTCATTACAAAAAATTATCGATAATTTAGCGGCAGCCATTTATATTATAGTGATTTATCGATAAAGTATAAAAGTGCGCTATGGTGGGTTACATGAATTAAAAATTAACGACAAAACACTATATTTTTAACGACAGGCGCTAACATTATAGTGTTTTATCGTTAATTTTTAAAAAGTGCCCCAGAGTGCCTTACATAACTACTTGATACAACAATGCAGATGTCTAGAGATGACCAGAAAGCGGTGGAGATAATGAAGCAGACGACCGTTCTAAATGGAAGCCATTACGAATTGGCTTTGCCATGGAGGTCTTATCCACCCTCCCTTCCTAAAAACAGAGCCTTAGCTGAACATAGATTGAAGCTTCTGAAGAAGAGATTTCAACGGGACCCAGATTTGTTCATCAAATACTCGAAGGTCATCAATGATCATCTCCACAAAGGATATGCTGAAAGAGTACCCGATGTTTCGCTTAACCGCTCTGATGGTATGGTGTGGTTTCTGCCTCACCACCCAGTTTTTCATCCGGAAAAAAACAATAAGACTAGGGTCGTATTTGACTGTGCTGCAAAGTATAGAAACACATCACTCAATGACTGCCTGTTGCAAGGACCGAATTTCAACAACACATTGGTAGGCGTGTTAACAAGGTTTAGAGAGGAACCCATAGCCTTGATGTTTGACATTGAATCAATGTTTCATCAAGTCGAAGTCACTCCAGATCATTGTGATGCACTAAGGTTTTTATGGTGGCCAGAGAATGACATGGAAAAACAGCCCCAAGAGTATCGAATGAAAGTTCATTTATTCGGTAGAGTGTCATCGCCAAGTTGTGCTGGGTATGCGTTACGAAAGACAGCCGAAGATAATAAGAGCACATTTCCCATGGATGTTGTAGAGACTGTGAATAAAAACTTTTACGTGGACGACTGCTTGAAATCAGTCAAAGACGAAATGCGAACTCTTATCGAAGGGAGGATTCCACCTAACTAAATGGTTGTGTAATTCCCCAAAGGTACTCACAAGTATTCCCGAATCAGAGAAAGCCAAGTCTGTAAAGGATCTTGAGTTTGGAGACATGCCTGCTGAACGAGCACTTGGAGTCAAATGGGACCTGGAGTCAGATTCATTTGGATTCAGAGTGAAGATTAAAGAGAAACCCTCCTACTCGTCGGGGGATGTTGGCGATAGTTAGCTCGGTGTATGACCCCCTAGGGTTTGCCAGCCCTTTTGTGCTACCTGCCAAGGCTATCCTGCAAGACTTGTGTCGTCGAGGGTTGAATTGGGATGATGTGGTCCCTGAAGAATGCTTAAAGCGCTGGCAGGAATGGCTCCAGGAACTTCCACGACTTGAAGAGTTTTCCATTGATCGCTGCTTCAAACCAAGTGGGTTTGGAGACATTATCTCCTGTCAACTGCACCACTTTAGTGACGCATCACAAATCGGTAATGGTGCAGTCAGCTACCTTCGTTTGGTTGATGAAGTAGGTCGAATTAACTGTGCGTTTCTCATGTCCAAGTCAAGGCTCGTTCCTCTAAAGACCATCACAATACCTCGATTGGAATTGTCCGCTGTGACCGTGGCAGTGAGACTCGACAAGATGATGAAACGGGAGCTGGAAATGACTGTTGACCAATCGCTCTTTTGGACAGATAGTACATCTGTACTGAAGTACATTGCAGGTGTCGGGTTGCAGTGTTGGTGCATTTGCATTTGAAAGAACGTGTTTGTTGTGTGACGATATGATGGATTTCATGTTTGGCATACATGAGTAGCTTAGCTTGAGAGTGTGTCTGTTGAAAATCTTGTAGAGTGGATGGTTTTTCCGGAAGCATTTATCGACGATATGGAAGAACTTTCCGCCAAGGTTGGTTTTAACGCTTGAATCGAAAGGAGGATTGTACCATGTTATGTCCCTTTTTCTCTTTCTTTTGTTTTTTTTTAGAAGTGATAACGAGGCTAAACCAAAGGAAAACCACAATTGCCACAAATAATACTAATGAACTACATTAACCTAACAAAAGGTATAATAACTAAGAAAAACAATAAAAAATGTCTTAGCATTCAAGGGCCTCATTCCTTTGGTTTAGCCTCGTTATCACTTCTATTATTGTATTATTGTTGTAATTTTTGCTTTTATTTTTGTTACGTAATTTATCAATAGTTTAACGTTAAGTCATTGTTGTAACCGTAATGAAGTCTCATGTGTAACGTGTCCGTATAACTGATAAAGGTCGAGTTTAAGCGAGTTGAATTGTTCTTGTTGCTGTTTTGACACGGACCATTCACCAAAGAACCCGCATCTTCAGTCCACACATTTGAAGTCCGAAGTCTATTCATACTGAAAGCATCAGTTATTCTCTCTTTAATTAACAACGGCTTTTGGACTGCATATAGCGAGTCTCCGTTTCAGTTCATGGGCCATTTCTCCATTGAGCATACTGAGTTCGACAAAACTTGCACACAACAACCCGTGATGCGAAAACATACAATCTTGCTCGTTTTAGTTCCTACAGCCGCGTAGTGAGATTTTTCGGTTCCAATCCGCTTCAAACAATGTTTAGGAACATTTTCAAGGAAGCATAAAGCATATACCATATTTCAAAGCCAATTATTAGAAGACATTTTCAGAAAATTGCGCTTGATCGTTTTTTCCAGTTCAAGCGCGGGTTTGAACATTTTTGTCAAGGTGAACTTTCATTCATCTTCGCCAAGGTGAACTGCGATACGCGGCAATAATTTTCGCGCCTTTTTTTCGTTCAGTCATGCGATCAATATATATATATATATATATATATAGATTTTCCTTTCGCTATGTTATAAAAGAATTGGTTCATGCTTTTAGCTGTGCATCTATCGAGTTATGGATGCACTTGGGAAGTTTGCAGAGCACGTGAGGAGCTAGAGTTGCTCTCGGTTATCGCCTCGAGCAACTCTTACGCTTCTCTCGTGCTCTCCAAACTTCCCGCGCGCATCCATAACTCGATAGACAAACGCTAAGCATGATCCAATTCTTAATTTTTAGTATTTATCAAATTAATTATCCTCAAGCTGTAAACTGCGCATTGTAAATTGGCGTTGAAATAATGGGAAATTCCCGGGTTGACGTCATCTAATTAGCATTTTGTAAATTCAAATCTCTATAACTCACAAAGGCGACGTTCAAAACAAGAAATATTTTAGCATTCATCTATCCAATGTACATAGAGTTGATTCTGAAAATAACTTTCTAGGGGTGATAGGCACTTTAAGTGATAAACATAGTTTACATTTCTGGTCTTACTTACCTGAGCAGATCACAGATGCATCTTCACTGTGACTGCAGTCATTTGTACCCCATGTATTGTGCGTACAATTCACAATAGAACTCTCATGTCCCGAGCAATGCACTTCATCCAGCCAAATTCTGCCAGTTCCAGAACCGAAGTGAGCTTGTACTGGAGCACTTCTGGCATTAGGATACCCAAGTTCACGACACACGAGTCGAGCGTCTTGCATATCCCAGCTGTCATCACAAACAGTTCCCCATTGGCCATTGTGGTATATCTCTACTCTTCCCTCTCCGCTCCAGTTTCCACCAACTAGTCTCAAACCTAAAAAAGATTGATTAATTCATTGATCGTTTTATATAATATTTTACAGGGAGCATCTACTTGGGTAACCTAACTTAACACTTACAGAATTATAAACATTGTAAAATTCATTAATAATTCATAATAGTTATGACCAATAAATAGGCAGTATTTGAGTCACATGTATACCTCTGTAAACCCCAATACAAATCAATTGAGTTGATGAAAAAAAAACCCAGTAGAAATAATTTTTGATACAAACACCTGCTCAGCTAATTAATATTCATTAACTTTTCATACAGATCTCCAGTCATTGTTTCATTTCACAAGTACGATAAAATATTTGCGTGAGATCTGTATGGGCTTTACAATGGCTCGCCTTCGGCTCGCCATTGTAAACGCCCATACAAATCTCCCGCGCATATTTTATCTATTATATAAAGAGGCAGATAAGTGCTAAAAGACACACAAACGACGCTACAAGAAATATTCAAACCAAAGGCTCCTGTGAGCCAACCCGTGAATACGAAATGTTCTACACATCGCTGGCTCATATTTGAGCGACCCTTCCTTACAACCAAAGGCTACTCAGTGTGCCAACTCGTGAATATGAAACGCTCTAAATGAAAGATTTTACACCAAATGTGCAGAGGCTATAACTACGACCCGAGTTGAGTACTTCGGTATTTATTTTGTGAATAGGTAATAAGTTCCGCAAAGGAGTCTCAAAGGATTTTGCGTTACCCGATCGCGAATGCAAGTGGAATAATTATTTTATCGAGTCAAGTCTGGACTCTGCGATGGGAAAAGAATCCTTACTTTGCTGGAGCCATAATTGCTGCTAAAGATGAAACGATATTACAAATTAATTTTTTGCAAACATTTAAGATTATTATTAAATTCTCAGGCTTATCTTAATGCCGGAATCCGAGTGTATTGAATTAGATATAACTGCCAGCGTGTAATTTTAACCTTCTACCGCGAGCGTGACGCGAAGCGTGACGCGAACCTGCCTCATTTGACTGGAAAAGCAAGGCTTAGCCATTTTAGCTATAAAGGGGTAGCTTAAATTATATTATTTTAACAAAGAAAAGCGTTAAAACGTGCGTTTCTGTTAAAAATCCATTGGAATTCCGCAGATGTTTTTTAATGTTCAATCAAAGAACTCCAAATGCAAAACATCGGAGCAGCGCTTTCAAAATGTCCCTTTTATATATTCAGGAGTTGCAATAAAGCAAAGCCATTATGGTAACAACTGGGGGGGGGGGGGTACATTGTATACATAATTGTATATTACGCTCACTGTTCATACAGTTTTTTTGAGCACTCTCTGGATTGGGTGGAGAGCCTCGTAAGAGGTGTTCACTATTGGCATATTGCTTCGCTCACTGCTCGCAGTTTGAGCACTCTTGTGACTCCACAATGCAATCCAACAATGTGTAACCGTACATCCTGTGCCCAAGTTCAGGAGTTGCCATAAAGCCATTATGGTAACAACCGGGAGGGAACATTGTATACATAATTGTATATATATATATATATATATATATATATATATATATATATATATATATATATATATATATATATATATATTACAGAAGTTCAGTTCAGAAGTTCACAGAAGTTCAGGTTTCACGAGTAATCATCGTTTTATTGCTACAGAACTGTTTTGTATGGTACAAGAACCACACTCATCAGGCAATTTTGACGACTGAACTGTTGAAATTGGAAAGCTGGCAGTTAAATACGAAAATGTGAATGGTTGCTATAGTAGATGCGTTACATTCAGGTTATTTGAAACTATTCGAAGAGTTGCTAGGTAACAAAAAAACATGATATAAGAGGGATTATGTGTCGTTATTTTAAGCTAGGTTACTCTAAAGTTCCGAAGTACATATCGGTTTCTGTGAGGGCATGAACTTGCTAATTCATTTCTTCTGTTGAGGCTACACAGTTCTTTTTTACAGATGATTATGAACTTTTCATTCAGACAAAGACTGCACTTTTTGCTAATGTTGCTGTAAGGTTTACATTTCTTAAGAATTTTCCATTTAATCAGAAACGATTTCTTTGCGTCTTGTAAGTTCCAAACATATTTGGAGAGTTCTGTCTCATTTTTTCTGTTCGAGTGTAGAAAGGATGTTTTGTGGTTCCTGTAGCGTTCCTTAAAGTTTGTGGCTAGTCCAACGTAGGCTTCAGTTGTTGTCTCGGTGGTAACTGTTGCTTGATAGATGACGTTAGTTTGGAGGCATTTTCCTTCTAGTGGGCAATCAGACTTTTTTCTACTATTGCAGGTGTCGGGTTGCAGTGTTGGTGCATTTGCATTTGAAAGAACGTGTTTGTTGTGTGACGATATGATGGATTTCATGTTTGGCATACATGAGTAGCTTAGCTTGAGAGTGTGTCTGTTGAAAATCTTGTAGAGTGGATGGTTTTTCCGGAAGCATTTATCGACGATATGGAAGAACTTTCTCCCAAGGTTGGTTTTAACGTTTGAATCGAAAGGAGGATTGTACCATGTTATGTCCCTTTTTCTCTTTCTTTTGTTTCTTGGAGTGGGCTCTGGATTGTATGTTAGTTTGTGATCATATCCACTTTCTTTGAGTGCTTGTTGGTAAGGGGCAATTGATTCGTCAAAAACTTCTTTCCTGGATGAGATTTTAGTTAGCCTTTTGTTGATGTTGAGTGGTATGTTTTTTAGTAATGCTGGGGGTTGGTGCTTTGCCGGTGGACGTACGAGAGTTTGTTGTTGGGCTTCATGTATGGCTTGTAGCTTCCGTCTGTGAGGTCGAAGGTTACGTCAAGAAAGTGAACGTTTTTGTTGTTGGCATCGATTGTGATCTTTAGGCCATTTGATTTAAATACGTTGCTGACTTCTTTCTTTGTTTTTTCAATTTCTTTCGGGGTGGCTTTTCAAACTGCAAGACCATCGTCGCGGTACAGTCCAACTTCATCTTTGAATTTGGATGCGATCAAGGAGAGCATGTAAGTTCCTATCAATTCGCACGTTTCTGCTCCGTCGTATGAGCCCATTGTAACATTAAACGTGTCGTTTGTGTTCTTCTTGGTCCATGGAGAGTTTTGGTGGTAAAGGAGTGATTTTTTTGCGTGGATGATGATATGGAGGTCGTCTTCAGTGATAGAGGTGAATTTGGAGGCATAATCTAATGCATTCAGGAGCAGGTCTTCAGATATGGATGGATAGAAGTCGCACACGTCAAAGGTGATAAATGCATGCTTTTCCTTTTCTGGGATTGCCTTGAACCATTCCATGGTGTTGTTAGTACTTTTCCACAGGTTCACCTTGGTTGCTTGAATGAGTTCTTTGTTTATGCGGTCGAGGATGTTTTTGCTGATGATGCCAATTTCAGATTTGCTTGGATTAATGAGTCTGCAGGTCGGGTTGTTAATGAAATCTGGTTTGTGGTCTTTTAGTGTAATGAAGGAGTCCCTTGATGCCGAGACTTCAATTCGGTCCTCTAGTTCGATTTTTTCGGCTATCTTCTTGTCTTCTAGAGTTATAATGTCCGGAACGTTCGGGTTTGTCTTCTTGTAGGTCTTCGTAACGTTTTTGTTTACAAGTGTCACATAGTCTTTGGGTGCAGTGTTTTGGAGACATTTCAAACCGACCGAAAGGACAAAGCTTTGCTACCCAAGGTGGCATTAACCAAAGAGGAGAGGACACAATGTCTAAGAATCCTTCCAGTGGAATGAATGACACTGAAAACAACTGTCTGATGTGTAATCGGGTTCACAGCCTTAGTGATTGTCCCGAATTCAAGAGAAAGTCTCAAGAGGAGCGCGAACAGTTTGTGCGAAGCAAGCGACTCTGTATTAATTGCCTAATGCCTTACCACTTCGTGCAAAATTGCAGAAAAAAAAATTGCCTACAGAGACTGTGGGAGAAAACACTCGTCATTGTTGCATCGCCCACCTTCACCTAATGTTAATGAAAATAAGGATCGCCAGAACGTGGCTGAGAGAGATCATGAGAATCCCACTCCACATGAACCCCAGCGTATTATTCCACAGGTCAACAATGGATTTATTGAAGTTGAGGCAGGACTTTGCAGTTTTACTGGAATGACAAAGTCGATTGTTGGCCTTCCCATTGTGCCTGTAAAGAAAGCAGCAAGAGGGTGTGCGAATCCTGTGGTAACTTATGCCTTCCTGGATAGTGGCTCCAATTCAACTTTCTGTACAGAGGAACTCCTAAACCAGCTGGGTCTAGAGGGCAAGGAAACAAGTTTCTCGTTGACCACAATTGAGAGAGAGAACAGTAGGATCAAATGTAGCGTTGTTAGTCTGGAGGTTTATGATCTAACAGAGAACGAATTTGTTGATCTACCAACAGTTTTATCCACCCCCACCTTGCCTATTGCCCCTTGATGACATCCCGCGAAAGGAGAATGTAGAGAGATGGCCTCATCTTCATGGGATTCATATGCCACAAGAACATGTAGGAGCTCAAGTCGGTTTGCTGATTGGCAATGACAACCCAAAAGCACTGGAGCCAAAGAAGATTAGGCAGGGCAGAGGAGAAGGGCCCTATGCGGTTAGAACTGTTTTTGGTTTGACAATGAATGGTCCACTCGGTCGTGAGAGTAAAAATGTTAGCCGCACTGCTAACTTTATCAGAGGAGATGCAGTTCAAGAGATTTTGTGACCAAGAATTTAGTGACTCTATTGCTGATACAACAATGCAGATGTCTAGAGATGACCAGAAAGCGGTGGAGATAATGAAGCAGACGACCGTTCTAAATGGAAGCCATTACGAATTGGCTTTGCCATGGAGGTCTTATCCACCCTCCCTTCCTAAAAACAGAGCCTTAGCTGAACATAGATTGAAGCTTCTGAAGAAGAGATTTCAACGGGACCCAGATTTGTTCATCAAATACTCGAAGGTCATCAATGATCATCTCCACAAAGGATATGCTGAAAGAGTACCCGATGTTTCGCTTAACCGCTCTGATGGTATGGTGTGGTTTCTGCCTCACCACCCAGTTTTTCATCCGAAAAAACCCAATAAGACTAGGGTCGTATTTGACTGTGCTGCAAAGTATAGAAACACATCACTCAATGACTGCCTGTTGCAAGGACCGAATTTCAACAACACATTGGTAGGCGTGTTAACAAGGTTTAGAGAGGAACCCATAGCCCTGATGTCTGAAATTGAATCAATGTTTCATCAAGTCGAAGTCACTCCAGATCATTGTGATGCACTAAGGTTTTTATGGTGGCCAGAGAATGACATGGAAAAACAGCCCCAAGAGTATCGAATGAAAGTTCATTTATTCGGTAGAGTGTCATCGCCAAGTTGTGCTGGGTATGCGTAACGAAAGACAGCGGAAGATAATAAGAGGACATTTCCCATGGATGTTGTAGAGACTGTGAATAAAAACTTTTACGTGGACGACTGCTTGAAACCAGTCAAAGACGAAAGCACTGCTGTCGCATTTGTTCCCAAGCTGTGCGAACTCTTATCGAAGGGAGGATTCCACCTAACTAAATGGTCGTGTAATTCCCCAAAGGTACTCGCAAGTATTCCCGAATCAGAGAAAGCCAAGTCTGTAAAGGATCTTGAGTTTGGAGACATGCCTGCTGAACGAGCACTTGGAGTCAAATGGGACCTGGAGTCAGATTCATTTGGATTCAGAGTGAAGATTAAAGAGAAACCCTCCTACTCGTCGGGGGATGTTGGCGATAGTTAGCTCGGTGTATGACCCCCTAGGGTTTGCCAGCCCTTTTGTGCTACCTGCCAAGGCTATCCTGCAAGACTTGTGTCGTCGAGGGTTGAATTGGGATGATGTGGTCCCTGAAGAATGCTTAAAGCGCTGGCAGGAATGGCTCCAGGAACTTCCACGACTTGAAGAGTTTTCCATTGATCGCTGCATCAAACCAAGTGGGTTTGGAGACATTATCTCCTGTCAACTGCACCACTTTAGTGACGCATCACAAATCGGTTATGGTGCAGTCAGCTACCTTCGTTTGGTTGATGAAGTAGGTCGAATTAACTGTGCGTTTCTCATGTCCAAGTCAAGGCTCGTTCCTCTGAAGACCATCACAATACCTCGATTGGAATTGTCCGCTGCGACCGTGGTAGTGAGACTCGACAAGATGATGTAACGGGAGCTGGAAATGACTGTTGACCAATCGTTCTTCTGGACAGATAGTACATCTGTACTGAAATACAATGCAGGTGTCGGGTTGCAGTGTTGGTGCATTTGCATTTGAAAGAACGTGTTTGTTGTGTGACGATATGATGGATTTCATGTTTGGCATGCATGAGTAGCTTAGCTTGAGAGTGTGTCTGTTGAAAATCTTGTAGAGTGGATGGTTTTTCCGGAAGCATTTATCGACGATATGGAAGAACTTTCTCCCAAGGTTGGTTTTAACGTTTGAATCGAAAGGAGGATTGTACCATGTTATGTCCCTTTTTCTCTTTCTTTTATTTTTTTTAGAAGTGATAACGAGGCTAAACCAAAGGAAAACCACAATTGCCGCAAATAATACCAATGAACTACATTAACCTAACAAAAGGTATAATAACTAAGAAAAACAATCAAAAATGTCTTAGCATTCAAGAGCCTCATTCCTTTGGTTTAGCCTCGTTATCACTTCTATTATTGTATTATTGTTGTAATTTTTGCTTTTATTTTTGTTACGTAATTTATCAGTAGTTTAACGTTAGGTCATTGTTGTAACCGTATTTAAGTCTCATGTGTAACTTGTCTGTATAACTGATGAAGGTCGAGAGACTAAAACAATTTTAAACTAAATTTTTATATTTTTTATATCAAAAGTTGTCCATTTTCGGTCTTTTTAACTAATTATATATATATATTTTTTTGCAAACGGGTGTAT
The DNA here is from genome assembly GCA_022457155.1 of Cladopsammia gracilis. Classification (NCBI taxonomy): domain Eukaryota; kingdom Metazoa; phylum Cnidaria; class Anthozoa; order Scleractinia; family Dendrophylliidae; genus Cladopsammia; species Cladopsammia gracilis. Next base: position 249,005 of record JAJGOT010000755.1, read on the forward strand.
ATACATATATATATGCATATATATGTATATATATATGTATATATACATATATATGCATATATATATGTATATATACAAAAATGACATTTTAAAAAATAGAAATATATATATAGCTATTGTGTTCGCATCACAAATGTGGTGACAGACGGTAGATACCTTTTCACAGTGACTACAATACCCTTTGCCAAGTGTTCATTACAGCAGGCGTCCGTTAATCTGCACCATTGTTCACGGAAAACATTATTGAATAATTTTACAGATTAAATTATTCAATGCCTGAATATAAACAAATGAGCCGTATTAAATATCTAGGATTAGTTATTGATTGTTTCCTGTCATGGCAAGACCATATTGATTATATTAGTAGTAACATTAGTAAAAATGTAAATATTATCGCAAAACTTAAACGACATGTAAAAGCCCAATCTTTGATAAGAATTTATTATGCCCTTGTATATCCTTATCTCACCTATGGTTGCGTATTGTGGGGCAATAATTACGAAGCTCCGTTATCACAATTAGAAGCTACAAAAGCAAGGTTGTCAAAATCACCACTAACGAACCACTTCGTGATCATATTACTTCCCATTATGTGAACTTTGGCCTTATTTAGCTTTTTGACATTGTAAAATTAAATACCTGCCAACTATTTTATGATCATATTGTAGATAACAAGCCGTCTAATCTCACTATATCATTTGTATTTGAGCAACATAATTACGCCACTAGAAGTACATCCTTACAACATCTAAATCCTAGTTCCTTCAGAATAAACATAAGAAATTTTGTCCAACAATTATTGGATGCTCTTACTGGAATGATATTCCAATATCCACACGCAAAAAGGAAACTAAGCTCAATACAACGCTCAAGAAACGCATACACTAACGCCAAACGCTACAACGCACTTGGGTCCCAGAGCACGTGAAATCCTGGTACATGCGCATATCTAAGTGCCGCTGACCACAAGGAACGACCAGTGCTCCTTGTTGTTAACTCCGTTAAATTCCATTTAACCGCATTTAACAACTGCCTCGCAAAGTGGAGGTTGCGTGCCTGAAACATCCAGGAGCTTCCACTATTGGCAACCAGCTCCTAGATGGAGACCGCTCCCATGGCTGGCAAATCCTGGCAACCCAGCCATGAGCCCCACGCCAAGTTGGAGGATCTCCGGGCAGAGCCTAAGCATATCCGGAGAAAGAGGGGCTCGTGGTTGAAGGAAGCCAGAGCCCCGTAAGAAACGCCCAAATCCGAAGGCACCCAAAACAGCAATATGAGAGGATGGTGGCCACTGGTGTGCGCACATATAGCAAGTAAGCTTCACTGGACCGGCGACCCCTAGTCCTAATGAGATGGTCCGGGACGCCTGTACTTGCAGCTGTAGTCGCCGCTCCAATTCTAAAACTATGGCCGGAAAACTTTCCAGGGACACCTGCTGACTGTCGGGTGGTTTGTAGAAACAAAGACAACCGCGACCTTGAAAGCGGTGTACCATCCTGGTAAAGGAAAAAAGAGGACCGGCGCCTGGCCCACGGACATAAAGGTAATTTATCAAGGAAACCACTGAAAAAAGAGGGATGGAACTACGGCCAAGGAAGATGAAACAACCCTTACGGAAAGGGTCAGTCTTGGAGCACTTGATAAACACTCTGAAACTTTGAGGATTCGTGGGGTAGTCAACATGAACATCAGTCGTTGTCAAGTGCAAAGTAGGATCAAAAGGTCCATTCACAGTAAATTCACCCGCTCTGAGGAATCCGAAGAAGCCTAGGTAGCAAGCCCACCCAAAGCATGACGTTGTCGGGATTAGCAAAGTCCAATAACCTATAAAGAACGGACATAACATCTGCAGTCACTGGCTGGCGCTGAGGCAAAATTAGAGCCCTGGTGTCGTTTAATCCCCCGCAAGAGACGTCGAAGTTGGAGACAGTTGGTGAGAGGATCTGGGAGGCCATAGTCGATGTGTAGGGAACGGACTGCCGACAAATATATTTTAATGGAAGAATGGTGAAGCCGATCAGCTAAGTGGGTACAGAAACGCATCAAAGTTTGAGGGCGTGTCCAGGCTGCAAAATTCTAGGAACTGGCGTAGAGCTCAGCCATAAACTTGACGAGTGTAAGGGGTCAAGCCATTAGCTAAGTAGAAATGGCATTTTTCTGTCAAACCACGGGAAGCTTGGCCAGCAGCGATGGTGGTATTGGGGTCGCCCCAGGAGCCGCGTGTGGTGCTTGTTGATGAAAACGCTGAAAATCAAAGCGGGATAAAGCATCAGCGATGGAATTGTCTCTACCAGTCCTATGAGATGCAGCAAAGGCAAAGGACTGACGAGCTGCAATAAGAGAAAGGTAACGTAGAAGAACCATCATGTTTGCATCCTTCGAGGTGCCCGAACACGCCGGGCTAGCGCGCGCCACAAAGGTGCATTGCAATGTCTTCATAAATGGCGGGGCGAATTCGGAATTTCCGAGAGAAGACTGGGGACGAGTACGGTTTGGTATAAATAACGGGTCCTCACGCCTTCTGGGAAATCTATTCTGCTTCATTCACAACAGAAAATGGTAGCTTGTTCTTTTAGCTTTCAGAAGATACCAAACACTTGCCATCGCAGAGAGTTCGTCCTTCGATAGCAAAACCAGTGACTTCTTCGGTCTAATGGCGAAGATTTTCTCGACATTACAAAGGTAAGTTTTTGGCACCGAAAGAATTTAACAGTTTTCCAAACAACAGCATTTGAAATATTTTTTTTAAATCTTTGAAGCATAGAGAAGAATCGTGTCGTTTTTGTTTTGCTGAATTTAAGCTTATATGTGAATACCCGGGTTAAACGCATAACAGTGTCTTGTGTATTGCACTAGGTGAACTTGCAGCATTATGCCACACACTAAGAACAGTCGCTTCGATGTTAATGCCTTTATGAAGGCCCGAAAGGAAGCGAGGCAGACAGCAGTGGAACAGTCAGAACAGTGTAGAAGTTTGAAGGCAGAGCTTAGCTCAAACACGAGGAAAATTAATAGACTAAAATCAAAGGTTAGTTAGGCCAGTCAGTGAGGACTTTCATGTAATTATTGAGTTATATTATTTTATATAGTTAACTAATCAAACACTGATACATGCTGGTAATAAGCAACAAGATATTCTGTGCTGTGTTGTGTTGTGGCTTAAATTGATAGATTACATGTAGTTAGTTATTTAGGTAGCCCGATGTAGTCAATTGAACGAATCCAATTCGGCAATCGAACCAAATCGAATTGGAACTTTTCGGTGAGTTGGATTAAGTTTGATTACCGAACACAATCGAACTCAATCGATGCAATTGGTTCGATTTTGTTCGATCAGGGAAAAAAACGGTAATCAAAAATTGATAAGCATTCAGTCTCAGTAGAATTACAGTCTTTAACTGATTTTTTACAAGAGGAGCAATTGTGAGAGATATTAACACATTTCAATTAACTAAAATCTTTATTGCGATTCAAGTAGCGTCGATCTTAAATTGGCTCGAGATTTTGAAAGCGGCTTTGTTTCTACCCTTGCTCACTGGAACATCAGTTCTGCCACCAGGCCTCCATCTTCCTCTCGGATCATCTTTGGGGTTATCAGTCACAAACCTTAGACCATAAACAAGGAAATTTTATCAGACCTTTGTACATGTCAGCGAGTGCTTCATGTTAGCGTGAATGAGACTAACAACTTTTTTCGTCAGCCGCCATACTGAGCACAGTCACCAGTTCAATTAATAACTTATTTGACCGCAGCACTTTGTTTCAGACCAAATGAAACTGTAGTTTATTTCCAATAATTATTGTTGAAGTGTTCGATTATGTTCGATTGATTGACTTCGATTAATTTTATGTTCGATTGCTGAAGCGTTTGATTACCGAACGTTCGATTGTGTTCGATTGGCAAAATTTTTCGGTGAATTCGATTAAGTTCGATTACCGAACCCAATCGATCAATTGGGTTCGATTAGGTTCGATTACCGAACGTTCGATTGACTACGTCGGGAGGTAGTTAGTTATTTTGCTTGTGATATATAATAAGCTTAAGTTAAGGTTACAGTGTACCTTCAGATCGAAAATTTATTGAAAATTTTTTTTGGCGTTAAAATAAAGTTTACAGAATGAACTTTCATCCAAAGAAAAAAGTATCGAAAAATAGTGAAAATTGACGGAGAAATGACGGTATAACTTTTGTGGGCGGAGTTTGTTTATTAAGCGATATGTTTTTTTTAAGCGCCGTTTTCTCAAAGTTAATTTTTCGCTTGTTGGGGACACTTTAAAGAGCTACAACTCAAAGGGAATTTGTTCGATTTTCCTTAAATTTGGACAGAAGCTAGGCTAACATATAATCAACAAAAACGTGTCGGCGAATTTCTTAATTCCGAAATCTTTTTCGTCAAGAGGCATTTCCGTGCGATCATTCCAATTTTTTTTCTCCCCTTTTCGAAAATATTCTGTAACTTTTCACTGCAATTGAATATGGAAAATCGCCGACACGTTTTTTTAGCGCTTCGTGTCCGGAAACCCGAGAACAAAACAAATTAGCAAAATATGATAATCGCTTCGAGTTATAGCGTTTTAAAGCTGATTCGGACGTTCGAATTTAGACGTCGTAAAAAATTCGACAATTCATTTTATTACCAAATGGTTTCCATATTTAGATAGCCAGCTCTATAAGCTTTAATTTGATATCTGGGTTTAGGTATATTAAGTGTAATCTTAAGACGCTAGAGCTGTTATACTGGAGACACTCCCGAAGGTACACTGTAACCTTAATAAGTTTTTACAGTAGTTAACTTGAAGATATTACGTTTACGTTTTTACGTTTTTTATTCAAGCCAGTGTCAACTCCTTTCCAGTTTATAGTCATGAATCCTGGCTGCAATTTTACCATTTTTATTAAACAAGCTACTCTGTCAGTTTGAGATTAAAGAAAGTTTATTTTTCTTTCTACATGTATGTATTGAGATACTTCTGATTTGTTCATCATTTCTGGAAAATGCTACACCTATAAATAGCCAGTTATGATAATTTATTAATTAATTGCTGTTAGCTTTTGTTTTATTTGTGGAATGAACATTTTGGAAGTGAATGATTAATTTCATTTTTTGTTACCTAAAGGTCAGTGATTCAGGGGAAGTATTGAGAGACTTGACTCGTGAAACTCAAAATGTTCAGGTTGGTATAATGTCCTTACTATGAGATGATTTTTTTAGTGCCATATTGCAGAAGGAGGTAATGAAGTATTTTTCTTTGCAGTTACAACCAGTTCACACTGATATTAGTTCACGAACAAGATCCCCAACTAGTTTGGTGGATGGCAAATCAAATATGCCACCAAGAACAGCATAAAAAAGACGGCAAGAAACAATGAAAACTGCTTCCACAATCCATGGAGGTTCTGAGAATAACCTAACACCAGCCTTTGATGGAATGTTTGACACCTTAGCAAAAAGATGTAAAGTAGACAAAATGAAAGGTTATGTTTCAAAAGCTTTTGAATTTTTCTTAAATTCAGCTGAGACTACCTTCTTTGTTAGGATTTTATGACTTTTGAAAGCTCACCAGAAAATGTAGAGAGAAGCATTGCAGTTTTTTATAGTAGTGGTGTAATGGGCAAGCGAAAATATAAGTCTGTAAGACGCATTATCTATGAAAAAAAAAATCAAGCAATGGGAAACAGGAGGTCAGCTATTACTTTGATGCCAAACTGCCCTACTCCAAAATTGTTGCCTTAAAGCAAGCTTGTCAAAGAAATCAACCAAGTCAGCATTGGAAATGTTTACAAATTAGAAGAACAGTTTCAAGGTGTTATGGAAGATGAAACAACACAAGGTTGATTTCGAAAGTTAATTGAGTATTTGCCCCGCTTAGCAAAATTTTACCTCCGAAAAGACAAAAAGGAAACCCTTCAGTGGTTTGGCAAAACAGAGGGTACTTTTTTGTTTGCAGTGGGTGGGGATGGCTGCCCATTTGGGAAGAATGAGAGTGTTTGTTCCTTTCTGTTAAGTTTTATTAATGTTGGTAAGAGGGTTGCATCAAGCAATGACAACTTTATTATTTTTGGGGGTAATTGTGAGGAAACTTCGCCAGTTGTGCGCAAGTACTGTCAATTCTTGTGCAAATAAATTAGTGAGATTGAGAAAAAAGTCTTTGAAATTGAGGGCTTTCATGTAACTTTCAAATGTGCCGAATTGCCAAATGACATGAAGATGTTGGCTATGCTGGGGGTGAACTGACCAATAGTGCAGGATATTTCTCAACTTTTGCAGATGTTTCAACAGACAACTGTACTGACTTAAAGGGGACATTTTTAAGTTTGTCACAGAGAAGTACTATCCGGCCACCAAGGACACAGACCATGAGGAAGCCTTGGAAATATGAAGAGAGGATCAAAATTGTAAATGAGGTTGACAAATTTAAAAAATCCTTGTCTGAGAAAAAACTTAAGGAGAAAACAGTTCGGAGCAAAGTCACAGAATTTATTGCACGTAAAAAGAGTCGCCAAGAATTTGAGCCTTTAATTGGGGAATCGATTGATCTTGCCCGTGTAGAGCTTTTACATATTACGAATAATGCCTGGCAGTATTTTTTTAAGGGGGTTCTGAAAGAGGCAGTGGGAAAGTCAAATCTTCCAGAGAGCTGCAAAAAGTTTGCAGACATTCCAAATGATAGCATTCTCTCTAGAGTTGTAACTGCACTAAAGTTTGAGGTAAATGCCAAATGTTTGGCAAGAAAGGTAAAGAAGTGGTACGACGAAACCCAGGGTAAGGGTTAGGATCTCCAGTATAGATTTACTGGAAACGATTCCAGGCTACTTTGCCACAATTTTATGAGATTGATTAAATGGCTTAGTAGTGAAAATGATTCTCCCCAACAAAGGCAAACAGTTCTGATTTTTGCAAACCTTGGACTGAGACTAAGGGATTGTCTCACTCTTCAGTAGGTTTGATATTACTGTTGACCAGCTTACAGAACTGAGCATCAGTGCTCGTGACTATTATCGGGTGAATGCATTGTTTCTCCCTACCTCTGTAAATCCTACTGTGTGGACAATTGGACACATCATTCCTGCCCACACTAAAGAGCTACATGAGAAATATGGGCAAGGGCTCGGTATCGTAACAATGGAAGGGAGGGAGGCAAAACACATTGCTTTGAAAAAACTAAGCGAAAACACATTTTATAAAAGGCGCTGGTATGAGATTTTCAAACATGAGTTTGAAATGTTAGTGTGGCTTCCTGAACAAGGGTTCAACCTTAGTACATACAAGCATACTGCTGTATACATCCCAGACAGGGTGTTTTCTGACCCAAGGTTTTGCTACTGCAATCTAGAAAAAGCTAGTCCCACTAATGAAAAATGTACATTCTGTGGTGATCCAATTATGAAATTCATCCAACAGAGTGTTGAGCAGGAAAAAGTTTTGCCACAGCTGTTAGGCGAAACCAGGACATAGTCCTGCATGTGAAAAGTATTTCTCATTTTTTAACTATAAGTAGGCTTGCAAAGCAGTAGGCCGTATGTGGCTCAAATGTGTTGTGGGAAACACTAATTTATTTGTTTATTTAGAGTGGTTTTCAATTTAGTGTTGTAAAACCAAAACTTATCTAATCACTTAGCCATTAGACTACTCAGCCAATCTTAAACCATAGAGAAATCAAAACCAAACTTATTGATTGTTGCAGGCATTAGGGATGTATCAGGGATTTTTAGTACCATGAAAGTTGTTGTTGTTTGCTTTTTGGCACTTGGTTGAAAACTGCTCTAATAGACATACATTTATTTGTTCATGATGACCCATAATGTTCACTTTCATAATTATTTTAATGAAATGTACCAAAATTTGTAACAGATAACACATTAAGTTGCCTTGTGGGAAACATGTATATGCTTACAAAAATTATTGTAAACATACATTTATTTATTTATGATGACCCACTTTCATAAGCTTGTTAAAAATTATTGGGTCATAAATTGACAGATTACTCATTAAACAACAGATTTAAAACTTGAGCAATAAAGTGTCAGTCTATTAGTTTTACAACAGTCTAGTTCAACTTTCAAAGGTATATCCAAATGCATTTGTAAACTTGTAGTAGCATTTAATTACAACATATGACCCTTTCCTCGAGTAAGACAAGGTAAATGGCTTTTGGGCACTCACAACCACCCTTGCCTTTCCTTTCCTGGGACCCTGAAATGTCTTTGAAAAATAGTCCAGGATTGCTTCACGGTTGACGTCGCAAAGTCGAGATATATCTCTAACCAGTCGATTCTCCTCAGTGTAAACAATGATATCCATGAATCTGCTTTCCGAATGGCTGACTCCGTAAGTGGACCTTGCCTTCTTTACCATACGTAGAAGAAAAGCGAATATTTCCACTGGTAAATCCCTTGTAACTTGGACAGTCCAACGATTATGGGCTTTTTTTCCGCGAAGTCGCCTATGCACTTTTTTCAGCAAGATGGTCATTTCCCCAGCAATGAGCGAACCAACTTCGATGACAGAATTTCGCATTCTTTCAATCGAATTCTGATTATTTCGATGTTTTTCAAATAATCTCTTTAGGTTTTCCTCAACTTCCTTTTCAAACAGGACAAAGTTATCAACTTGATCACGCAGAGGCCGAAGAATCCTCGTGGCTTCATGAATTTCCACATTGGCCGCCATTTTGAATTTGAATTTCATATCAATACCGCTGGCTGAACAAGGAGCTGCAGCAGGCGCCTAAATGCAGCTTTGTGGCGCGCGCTGGCCCGGCGTGGAACGTAACACGCTGACCACCGCCATATTGTCTGAACAAAACTCCACACGTTTAAAGGCTGCTGGGAAGAGGACCATCCAACAACAAACCACTCGTTATCAAAGATGGCCCCATATCCCAGTGCACCCGTTGCGTCGGAGGAGACATGAAACCCTGGTAAGGGAGCCCACAGTGGCAAGAGCAGAAAACTAAAATCATCCCAAGAATGAGAACTCTTTCCACCAAGTGAGGTCTAGGCGGAAATCGTGGTTTAGCCTAATCGGATGGTCATTCCGTCGAAAGGCTGACAACAAATTAATCATGCGCCGCAGAAAGGTACGTCCCTGTGGGATTACCTTATATGCGTGTTGAAGAGTGCCAATGAGACATTCTAGTTCTTTCCTTGTGCAGTGCTGTTTGGATGACCAAGATTCCAGGAGGGCAGCCACGCGAACAAACTTGTCAGTCGAAAGACGTGCTCAGTTGAAGTGCAACAGAATCTAACTTTTTTTTTTTGCAAAAGAGTTTATTGAGTTTTCATCTTACATATTAACAGATAATTATAAACGCGTGACAATTATGTATTGTAATTTTAAAAAAGAGCGGCGTGATTTAACAAATTATCTTAAAAATAAATAAAGAAAAAAATAGGAAACTACAAAAAAAGAAATAAAAAGAAAATAAGGGGTGGGGCGAAGAGAAGGACTTTATAGCAGTTAAATAATGGAAGTAGCTAAAAGGTTTTAGAGGCAGCGCATTCTATTAAAAAGAAGAGACTGTTTGTGTATGAGTGAAGGGTACTAGGGGCGTAAGGGAGGTGGCTCCGAAAGAGTCAGAGATTCTTAGGAGATACCGTTTAGGAATACCCATTCCTTAGGTAAGGGTTCGTTTGCAATTCCGTGAACGTGTATACTGTGGATCGACTTAAGGTATTTAAGAAAACCGTGGAGTGATGGAGTTAAATCTTTCATTTTACAGAGCCAAATGAAGTGTCTGGCTACAAGAAAACAAAAATTGACCTGGTGATCAAATTTTGATGAATCAGGTTTTAAGCCCAGTGCCAAAGATATATCCAAAGAGAAATCATCTTGAATGATTTGAAAGGCCCTTAGCCGCGCTATTACGCTTTCCCAGAAAAGTGTTGTTGTAGGGCAACTCCAGAAAAGGTGAGTTAGTGTTTCGCATTCTCCTTGACAAAAACAGCACTGGGGGTTCTCTATTCTTCGTATTTTGGTTAAAAGGTCATTTGTCGGCAATCTCCTGTGCAGAAGTCTAAACTGGAATTCACGAAGTTTTGTGCTTCTCGTGATTTGGGGGGGGGGGGGGGGGGGGGGTTGCTAGTAGGTAAGCAGCGCTCCAGTTTACATCGTTTTGCTTCAAAACTACAGTCTTTAAGCCATTTCTGTTGGCTAAGAGTAGGGGCAGAGGCCTTCTTCGCAACAAGTTTATCATACACGAGTCTATTTGATTTTTGAAATTTGATTAATTTGGTCAAGAAGCTTTCATATTCATAGTCATTATCTGTGAGGTCGCATAGTTGACTTGTTCTCCGGAGAATTTTTAAGGTCCCAGTATCACCTATTCGGCTTTGCGGTCGTTTGTTTTTGTTTTGAAATGACGAGCTCGCTCGTGATTGGCTCTTTGCAAATTGGGGGTTTCCCCGTCTCGCTGTCGACTCAGGATTTCGAACTTCAAAGCAAACATTTTGTGTATATAAGATTTTTTTTTTTTTTCATGGACAGCTTTCCACAAGAGATCGGAAATGTAAATTTCTATGGCTCAGCTTTGGGAGAAATATCTAACGAAGAAGAAGAAGATATCGACACCACTGCCGAGGTGAGGTATTTTGACAAATGGATACGATGCGACTCACGGGAGTCACGTTCCTTTTTTTATATTGGAACTTGCCTTTTTACCCTGTGTCCTTCTATTTCAGGAACCAGAAACTGAAAGATTTAACTATTTTTGTCCAGGACAATGTGCACGAAAGAGGGGCAGGGGAGCATGCCCATGTCAAACGGAAAACCTCAAATGTGTTGATGTAATAAGTCGAAGTGCAAGAAGAAGGTAGATTTGAATGATTATGGTGATCTTCATTTTATTCCACTTGCATTTGCTTACATATTACCGTCTATTTGTAGACTTTAACAGCAGTAACCACTCCAAGTAATCAGCAAGTTGCAATTCCGGACGGTGCCGATTACTTTGAGGCCCATGTAGAACAGTCTGCCACAGAAATCCAGGTAGAGTGATTTTCTTCAAACCGTGAAATAGTTACTAAGCTAGTAGGCGCTATTAGATAACAATTCCATTGTTTTCTTTTGTTTAGTTTTTGCTAATTTTGATTAATTGCTAGATACTATTCTCACTGCATAATTAATTAGCTCATAGCGGAAGTTTAAGTAATCTCTTCGCATTCCTCCGTGATTGTGCACGCATGTAGTGGTAGTAATGCTTTGCGCTCCCGGGGTATAAATTTGGTCGCTCCGCCTAAAACGTAGTCATTTCATCGGTACTCCGGGACGACAGTCAACTTTCGCTTAGTGTCTAATCGTCAACCGCCACCAGCGTTATGGCCGACTGTGTTCTTCCTCATCCACCCGTTTCTGGCGCTGCCCTGACCGTTCAAGGTGCTTTGATAACCCTGAACCTGCAGTTAATCCTCTTCCTGCGCCAGCATTGTAACCAGAGCCGGTTCCGGCACTTGGAGCTGCAGATGAAGTAATTTTTGGGGTATCCGGTTAGTCCTGCAGCACTAGAGTTTATTCCGTTTTTGTATCCCTTGGTTACCCGCTAGTTTTTTGCTTCCCGGCGTAGTTTGTATCTTTTCTTTCTAGAAGGCCATCTTTTACACTTTCATTTATGTTTTCCTTCTTGCCGCCACGCGGATTTGCATAGCTTTAACGTGTTTACCGGCAGCCTTTTGTTACTTCGGTGTTTGTTATACATTCCGCGCGCTCTCTTTGGCATAGTTTTCAAGTTCGTGCTATTTAAGTATATGGCGGCTTTGTTATTGCTTTCATGTTGGCTTTTGTCATTGCTTTTGCCGTCGCTCTTTGTATGTCCTTTTTTCGGCGTTTGTTTAGCATCGTCAGTTTATTTTCGTTCGGATAGCTTTACGGGGTACTTCGCCGTGGAATTCTAAGGGTTTGCCGCCGGAGTACGGCATGTTGCGTTGTTTAGGAATATTCCATTCAAATTGGGGGCGTGGTGCCGGATTGCAGAAAATGTTTTGGCATTTACCATCGGTTCGTTTATGGATTTTAGTGTACGTCTAATGTTTTGCGATCCCGCGCCTCATTACAGCAAATTAGTAGTAGACCGATTAAGACTGTTCAGAGCAATGAGTTGTTTTAATGCACGAGTATCCCACTGATGAAGACTGCTTAGTGCAGTGAGTTATTATGAGTATCCCACCAGTGAAGACTGATCAGCGTTTATGAGTTATTAAAATGCATGAGTATCCCACCGGTGAAGGCTGCTTAGTGCAGTGAGCTATTATGAGTATCCCACCGGTGAAGACTGATCGGTGCGGGGGTTATTATGAGTATCCCACCGGTGAAGACTGTTTGTGCAGTGAGTTATTATGAGTATCCCACCGGTGAAGACTGATCAGTGTAATGAGTTATTAAAAAGCATGAGTATCCCACCGGTGAAGACTGTTGGTGCAGTGAGTTATTACGAGTATCCCACCGGTGAAGACTGATCAGTGTAATGAGTTATTAAAATCCATGAGTATCTCACCGGTGAAGACTGCTCAGTGCAGTGAATTATTATGAGTATCCCACCGGTGCAGGCTGATCAGTGCGAGGAGTTATTATGAGTATCCCACCGGTGCAGACTGATCAGTGCGAGGAGTTATTATGAGTATCCCACTGGTGAAGACTGCCGTAGTGCAGTGAGTTATTACGAGTATCCCACCAAAATGCATGAGTATCCCACCGGTGAAGACTGCTTAGTGCAATGAGTTATTATGAGTATCCCACCGGTGAAGACTGATCGGTGCGAGGAGTTATTATGAGTATCCCACTGGTGAAGACTGCTTTTTGCAGTGAGTTATTACGAGTTACCCACCAGTGAAGACTGATCAATGTATTGAGTTGTCAAAATGCATGAGTATCCCACCGGTGAAGACTGCTTGGTGCAGTGAGTTATTATGAGTATCCCACCGGTGAAGACTTATCGGTGTTATGAGTTATCAACTATCCCAACGGTGAAGACCGCTTAGTGCAGTGAGTTATTATGAGTATCCCACCAGTGAAGACTGCTTGGTACGGGGAGTTATTATGAGTATCCCACCGGTGAAGACTGATCAGTGCGATGGTTTATTTAATGTGTACGCCACCGATGCTCACTGCAGCAAATTACTGAAATGGGTATGCCACCGGCCAAGACTGATCGGTGCAGTTAATTATTTAAACGAGTAGGCCGCCGTTGACGACTGCCCAGTGCAGTAAATTATTTAAATGTGTATCCCACCGGTGAAAATTGATCCGTGAAGTAAATTATTGAAATGAGCATCCCACCAGTTATGACTGCTCGGTGCGGTGGGTTTTCATCATGTCACCAGTCATGCGTCGGCACGTGACTCACCCGCCTGAGATGTTTTATAAATGTTACGTCTTTAGTTTCTGCGATCTTTAGTTCGTTTCGTTGTGTTTATTTTTACCTGCTACACCTGCTCTCTTCGTTGACCTTGGGGGGCCTGCTCAGTGTCTCAATTCCGGACCTAGTTCGGAGCTCGGGGTCAACGAAGGGGTGGGTCCCCTGCCTTTTGTTTACGCAATATGTCCCTTTGTTTGCTCATTTAGCATAAGTTAGTCGTTCATATCAGGGTTGCTTAAGCTACCTCACTTTCTTCTACAATATTCCTGTGTGTGGTATTAGCAGGGGACCTTCCCCTTTCGTTGGCCCCTACCTTCACCAGGTGTGATTGCTGTGTGTTTCAGCCTAATATCATTGGGTCAGCTACGTTTCGTGCCCCCTGTTTTTCGGAGCGGATGAATTGCATAACCACGTGTCGATTTGTATCACCTGAGTACTACTGTGTTTTGCGACATGTACCTACAGTGCCCGATTTTGTTACGCGCGGCATAATAGTTTGCATGTTCAGAACGAGGCGGCTGTGATTGCTTAACATATTAAACTTGGGAATACTTGATATCTTCCTGAAGTTCAGCTGCTGTCAATCAAACGAATAAAGTGTGAAGTAAATTTCAAGGTGCGATTAACTGGATGAGGTAGACAATTGCGTCCTAATTAGGCCGCGCTCCCTCTTCAAACCTATAAAAAACGATTTGTCAAGGAGTTCGAGAGTTTGAATGGCCGGACACCGTACGTGTTAATTAGCTACAATGGCAGGTATTCAAGCGTTAGTGCTCAAAACGCGTCCCGATAAGGGAGAAAGGGCATGAATTTGGCGAAGTTGGCTGACTAATCGCAGTTATCAGGCGTAGTTTCCCAAGTATTAAGGCCTGATTTTGGTAGAAGAAGGATAAACCTACAATCTTTCATCAAATTAGGTAAATGAAGCTAGAACAAGAGGCTGTGGGAGCGTATGCTTGGGCCATGTTGTTGTATTAAGCATATTGGGATATATGTCTGAGGAATCTGCATGCGCCTTAGTTACTGTTTGATCATAGGAAGTATTGGGATAGTGTGAACAGTCTAACAAAGAAGCGCTTTAACTTTCGAAAAGAAGTAGACGCCGCGCACTTAGCGTGCAATATCACACGCAGATTATCAAAATAGCGTGTCCACTGTGTTAAAGACTACAGCACAAAAAATACAAAGCGATACCTATTTTGCACTTACCATTGGGAAAATGGCCGCATATCAGAGACTCCCGATCGTTGTTATTAGTTTTAACTAATCTTGTGGCTGGTTCACTTTATCTCTGTAACTGGTCTGTGTTCCCGACACTTTTGAGGTGAATGCACATGTAGCCGTCAGTGGCCTTTCGAAGCCATGAATCTTCAGTTTATTTATACCTGCCAACCTTTTTCCGAGTGATAGGCGTGAGCAGTTTTTGGTGGACGTGCCAGGATTTCCGAAGGCGGCCCGACCAAACCCGATCTATTCCGAAGATGTCCGAAGTTGTATTTTCATGAACGTAGCTATATTTTTGATTGGATCTTGCGATCGGTTAAGGCTGATAGATCAAATCTGGAAATCAGGCGTGAGGAATGGCTCCGTAGGCGTGAGTTGGCGTGATCGAAGTTTTGCACTCGCAGACGTGAGAGTTGGCGGATGTAGTTTTATTTTGCCTGGTCCGGACCCAGGATCAAACGACTTTTCGAGTTTAAGTTTTACTGGATGTAGTATTCCCGGCGTTATTATGATAAATTTTGAATTAAACTTATAAATTTATTCAAAGTCAACGACAGAGGTGATAATTTACTCACTCACTCAGGAGGAGAAAAACAAATTTAGCCTTAGGAATATATATATATATATATATATATATATATATATATATATATATATATATATATATATATATATATATATATATTTTTTTTTTTTTTTTTTCGTGTTTTTTCAGTTGAGGCGAAATGTTTCAATTTGCACAATGTAGAAAGTAATTTAAAACCTTTCCAGTAATGCATAACGCAGCTATTTCTTATTCATTTGTATCCGAAACAATGAAGAAAATTAACTGGAAGAAGTGATCGCTTTAAGGCTATTTTTAGCAGAGAAACATTCACTATCGCAAGCGAGACTCGCAGAAAACGTATCGCAAGACGTGTGCACTGTTTGCATTTTTCTATTGACGGTGAATTTTTGCACCCGAAATTCCAGTTGGCGGTTCTGTTCCTTCAGCTTCACGGAATAAAATTCATGAAAGGTAACAACCGTAGGAAGCAAATTAATTGGGATTTCTACCACGCTTATATTTCTTCCTGTCCTGTCCAGTGTTCACTTTTTATTAAACTAGCGCTATGTCTTAGTCTAAATCTTCTTCATGTTCGGTTAAACATGTTTTAGCGGGTTCCCGTCCTGAAGGTTTCGTAGCATTCGTGCGAGAGTGTAAAACACTTTCGCAGTGTCTTCTTGAGTTTCCTTACGCATATTAAGTATGCAACCGTTAGATGCACCTGAGAAAACGAAACTCGCGCTTTGTCACGTTCGCCTCGCATCGACGAACAACAGGTGAGAAATGGGCAAGCCCATTTGCGCACGAGAGTGTTAGATCCCGATTGCAAATTTGTGCACTGCGAAACTGCATTCCTATACTTGGCCGCTGCGCCCAAGTAACAGGTTGTAGACTTTTAGCTCTCGAAACTGTGTTTTTCCCGCATTTCTAGTGTGGGGAACGATATCATTAAGATCGACCGAAATAAGCGCAATTTATATCAAAGAAAGGAAGGTTGTGAACTTTTGCGATCGAAAATCTGAGTTTTAAATCTCGCGCGCGTTCCAGATGAAGTTGTTGGTTCAGTAACGTATAGCAATGGTTCCATTAGTTGGAAAATTACATTCATAAACTGCAGTCGTCTGTAAACGTTAGCCCACCGTCTTGTAATTTAAAATTGTTAAAAGAAAAAAAAATTATCCGCGCGCGAAATTTGAGCACAGGTAGCGCTCGATGATCGCGCTTGCAAACAACACCGAAGATTTCGGTGTGACTTCCGCTCGGAAGTAAATGGAAATGCTGTATGGGCATAGCGGAACATAAGGGGGAATTTTAAGGCTATTCGCAGTCCTTCAAGAAAAACATGCGTGCAATCGGCTACGGACTGGAGGAGTCTGCCAACCAAAGGGTTGATCCGCGAAATTTTACCGCTGCACTACACACCGTGTGCTAAAGTGAAAGCGAAAGACCAGTAATTCTAGTCACATTTGTTCGTCGTCATTCGTCGTTCTTTTTAGTTTGCATTCGTGTCCGCGCGCAGACCGCTAAATCTAAAGGCGAAATACTGGGGCGGTTTTAGCGACAATCGTCTCACTCGGGCGGTTATATAAATCAGAGCTGGTGCCGGTATTAACTTCGCCCGCACGCCATGCACTAAATTATCGGGAAAATCGGACTGCGGTTTAAATCAGAGATTACGCTCTTGCAGCGTTATCATTTCTCGGTTTTCTAAGCGGCCACTCTAAACGTACGCATCCTGTAAAAAAAATAAAAAAATAAAAAAAAATAAAAAAAACCCCTGAAAACTTGTGTATTTTTCTTCTTTGTGGAACCTTATGCGTAAATGTGTGATTTTGTGAGACGAAAGAGAAGACAATAGCACTATTCTCACTGCATAATTAATTAGCTCATAGCGGAAGTTTAAGTAATCTCTTCGCATTCCTCCGTGATTGTGCACGCTTGTAGTGGTAGTAATGCTTTGCGCTCCCGGGGTATAAATTTGGTCGCTCTGCCTAAAGCGTGGTCATTTCATCGGTACTCCGGGACGACAGTCAACTTTCGCGACCCACCCACCTCCCCTGGTGGCAGTTGACGAACTCAGTGTATATCCTCGTTGCATGCCCATTGCCTCTGCAGTCGCGGATTCTTCCCATAACTTAGTCTTACGCGGTGAGGTAATGAGTATGCAGTGAGGATATGGTACTGTTTCATGGTCTTCGTAAAATCACACTATTGTCATTAGTTGTTGACTTGTTACTCTTCCAGTAAACTATGGAGTTTCCCTTGACGATTTGTTAACGTTTTGTTGGACACTGATTTACATTACTTACTGGTATTTATGTTCTGTGGACACTGTACTGGTTTCACCATGGCAGTGTATACCATTTATATATATATATATATATATATATATATATATATATATATATATCCATTTCATCCTTATTCTAAATTCATTGTCAATAATTGTTTACTAGGAATTTGCTCAAGGACTGAGCATGGGCAGAGGCAGTTTAGATTTTGCTAAAAAGGCAATTGCAGAAAACTTACCTGAAGAACCTCCAGAACCAAGTAACCTACCATGGTGCAAAAGCCGGGTTTGTTTGCCAATGGAAACTGAACAGGAAAATGTTTGCTGCAAGAAGCGCCAGTGCATCACTTCGTATAGAACTTTTAATAACATATGTCTGGACAGAGACATACTTCTCTCCATGGTGGAGAACTTCCGCAAGGCTGCATGTCGCCAGTTTGCTCTCTGGTCATATGGTAAATTGAGGAGAGGGAATAGAAGAGTTTTACCTGCTTGTGCAGTTAGGTTGATTTGACAGGCATACCCTTCTTCAGATGGAAGATACATGGGGTTTAGAAACAGCTGAACGCATGAAACACCTGTCAATCATCTTATATGTAGCTGCTCATAAAGTTGGTACACAAGGGAACTTGTTTCATGTAAGAAGTCCATGCAATACCCATGTTTGTCAGAAAATCTTTTTTTTCCTTGGACCAAGTTTGTGCCATGAATGTTCATTGGTTTAAATTTTGGGACTTGCCCCACATATGAACTGTCCACAGTAGTAGTGCAAGCAATAAAAAACCCGAACCAATAAAAGTCCAAATCGGACTGCACCGAAAACCAGTCCCCTTGTTTGTTTAACTCTGAAGTGACTTGTCCTAAAGACAGTCTTGCTACACCGTACAGATCCCCTCGGACAAACGAAAACATACAGTATACTGTTCTCTAGTAGTCTTGTTAGATTCAAAATGAGATCTGGTACAAAACCTTACATTTTTCAATATTCATTAACCCTGTAATCTCAAATATAGACATCTTAATTCTCCTCACTGGTCTCTATATATTTGTTTTGACACTAGTTGGGAGAACTTTGCTACACATCTTTTAATTGTCCTGACCTGTATGTGTGATCATGTATTGATATTGCAAGGAGAAAATACTGGTCACTCTGGGGCTTATGCACCACCCATTGTTTATTTCATAATACCATGTTTGTACCAGGCCTCATTTTGAAGTAAAATATAAATAGTACCAGATTTCCTTTATTGAAGCCAGGGGCACTATTGCTACGGATGGCAAGGATGAAAATGGATTGAAACTTAAAAAATTGGCTATTTTTCTTTCAAGTTTTCTAATGGTGTCTGCTCTCCCTTCTATAATTCATTTTGTATTTTCCCCTTACGTGTAGCTTTGCAGGACCATTTTGCATGACTGAAGGTAATAAGTGATGATTTTAGCACAGAATTGACCAAAAAAGCAATGAACCCCCCTTGAAACTGTCCTTTTAAACCCCCAATCAAAGGGAAAATGGTAACTGTCTTGTCATTCATTGCAATTGGTAAAATTTTGTTCTAGTTCTAGTTGTGTTCATGAGATTATTGGTAAACATTGTATATTTTCCAAGTTGTTTATGTGATTCATTTCTACAAATGATTTGATACTGTCTGTGACAGAACAGATATTGTCACTCTTGACAGGACATTTATTAGGATAAAATAGACCATTTTATTTACATGTTGATTATTACCCCTCAGTTACTAAAATTGTTATTTTTTCCTGTCATATAATAAACACTACCAAATCACACTCTGCTGGTCCATATGTAAATGAACCAACAGTATTGGAATAAAAGTACTACAAAGAGTGAAAGTTATCAAAAAACAGAGAGTATGTTATATGTTTCACTCATGGGACCTTAGTTATTATACAGCAAATTACAGATATTCGACCAGCGTTTTTAACCATGAACATGTTCCTTTCCTTTCATTTTGTTTCCGAAATACAGTTACAGTGTACTCAGATTACATAGCAACAACTTGAACTTTTTCTGAAAACGTGATATACCTTTCGTAAGCTCTTCAGTTGATGAGGGCTCCTTCATACCAATGGAAATCGCAAATAAGTAAATTGGACGACCTTACCTTCGATGATGAAGATATTCTGCGAATTCACTATCGGTAACCTTCCTGAAACTTTCTTTCCTCTCCATTGACACTACAAATTGACACTGACCTACATTGACACTACACTACAAGCCCGAACTAATCAATCAAAATTACATAAAATAACAAACGTCGATCAAATATATCGATTAAAAGCAAAACTATAATAACTAAGCAACTTATTTCTACTAAATCAAAAACTGAAATCTAATCTTAACCGCGGATGGAAACGGATTTTTGAAGAAGCTCAATGTATCGGGAATTTTCAACTGCGTTAAATTCAATCGTCGAGGCATTGGGTGCGCAATGCATTTAGGGTGATACTGGGCCTTTAAGGCAGAAATAAGTCCTAAGTATGTCAAGGGCTAGATTGTAAAGCCGTATTCTTTCTACAGATCTTGAAAGGTAAAAAAAATTGTTATTACGTTCCCATTTCTTGTAGAAAATTAGGGCGTTGTTAATTCGCACCAAGGAGTTGAACCATAGACTATTTTCAAGAAACTGCCTTTGAGATGTTAATTGCTCTTCAAAATTTGTTTCTGACCAAAATTAGAAGAATGTCCTTTATCATTTTGTATCATTTGTATCATTTTCATTAAGGTTGCCTGTAAAAAGGAGGCCATAGCCAAACTTCTCAAGTTGAATATCAAAAAACAATTTCCATTTGCCATTGTTGTCAGTATCCAAATATTTTTTTATCCATGATACCTTTAAGGCCTTGTTAAAAGATTGGATATCAATCATTTTGAGACCACCGTCTGGATAGTTATTTACCATTATATCGCGTTTTATTTTATCATTTTTTCCATTCCATAGAAACAGATAAAATAGCTGATTTATCTCTTTGATTAAGAATTCGTTTGTGAAGAGAGGCGCAGAAATGTAGACCATTTGAGAAGCAATTAAGGTTTTCAGTACTATGATTTTCCCAGTTAAAGTTAGTCTGTGGTATTTCCAGTTGTTAAGTATGATTCTTATTTTTTTGTATACAAAGATATTTTCTGTATACAAAGATATTTTACTTTATCTTTTTGCCATCTAAATTTCTTTCAGGAGCAAGAATTTCATTTCTACCGCTTTTCAAACCGATCCAGAGAGCTTCTGTTTTTTTGCTGTTAAGCTTGAGGCCAGAGGTCTTGCCGAAGTCATCGAGCACACTAAGGGCGGCCGAGAGTGTCTGCTGTGAGCCGTCGAGTATTAAAGTCGTGTCGTCTGCAAATTGACTTAGTTTAACCCTATTCAGTCTGGGCTTTTCAGTTTCTGAGCCGGGGAACATTAAGAACATTAAGGCTATGACAATGAAACCTAGAGGGTACATAGTGCGTCCAAAACTGTCTCCTTTGCGGGCCGCTCAATGGAACGATGACGTCATGTGACGTAGTTATACGGCCGCCATCTTGGATCCGCCATCTTGGATTTCTGAAATTTTGTAAAACCTCTTAAAAACCGTCCAAAATCACTCAATCACTTCTTCTTTGCTTTTCTTTTCTTTTCTTTTCTTTTTAAAATAATACATTTTATATTTCATGCTGTCCTCATAATTCGTATGATTATTTTATATTGTCAGGAAGCCTGTAGTGTATAAGCCCCCGGCTTCTATATAGGCTTCCTTGTCACTACCACATTAAACATTTTGTGGTTTATCGTCTTTAAAGTTATTATAAATTTCTAGTTTGTTGTATTATTATTATAATTGTTATTATTATTATTATTGTTATATATACATGTATATTTTTTAATGTGGTTAATGGCAAAATAAATAAAATGGAAAAATGGAAATGGAAAATGCAAAACCAATATATAAACGCTAAATGACGTAAACATATAAAAGGTATACCAATGAACATTGTTTCTCTTCATTCAAAAGTATAAATTTCAATAAACATGGCTGAGGAGTTGGGTATGAGCCGTCGAAGCTAGACGTAGATTTTTAAGCTCCGCAGACCCGGCTTTGATAAATCAACACAACACAGCGAATACTGCCTTTTTTTTACGTCTTCCACTTTGCAATCATCACCACAGCAATTACAAGCATGGGGAACAAAGATTTGGATAAGAAGCGGCGGAGGATAAGCAGCTGTAGCACTGACCCTGAATCCATCGAAGCAGCCCTAGATGGCGCCTGCATTAAAATGACGTTAAAAGAATACCAAGATCTCATACAGAGGCTTACAGCTATCGAAGATAAACATAAAATCCGCGAAGAACGAATTCTTAATTTGGAAGCTAGATTGGACAAAGCTCAAGTCGAAATACAAGCCCTCAAAAACAAACTCTGTGAAGTAAATAAGTCAGTGAACAACACCAAAGATTCCCTTGAATTCACACAAGGTGAACATGAGGACCTTGTAGAACGCGTCGCGAGCTGCGAAAACGAGCAGTCCACTTGTTGGAATGAACTGACTCATTTAAACATCTATAGTCGTCGATGGAATCTAATTTTCTACAGAGTCAACGAGTCCAAAGACGAAGATTGTTTCACGTTGGTACGCGACATCTTAACCTGAAATTTAAACCTGCCCGAGGAAGAAGTCTCGAATATCAAGCTTTGCGGAGCACACCGTCTCGGTAAGCCAAACAGAAGTAGACTCCGACCTCTTATCGCTCGCTTTACATGTCGTGCTGACAGAGATCGCATTTGGAAAGCTCGCTATAACCTGAAAAGCTCGCATGTTTCAATGGGTGAAGACTTACCGAAGCACATACAAGAAATTAGGAAAAACGTCCTTATCCCTGCGATGAAGAAAATAAAAAAAAGAAACACCAAGCTCCAAAGTATCCGTCGCAGGTGATAGATTGATTGTCAATGGCAAGATTTATTTCCATTATGATGTCCCAAAGAAATGGTTGCCAGTCAAATCCTCGGAATGCATTCAAGTGAATTCCGGCAATGATACAACCCGCCAACAACCAGAGCCAAGTCAAGAAGAATCTTCTGATGTTGTGGTCCAAACGAATAAGTGACGTTTTTTTTCTTGCTGTAAGAAGTCTAATCCATTCTTGCAACTTTAAAATCATCTCTTAGTTAAAAACAGTTTTATTTTTAGCTCAAACTCTAATTTCACATTTTCAAATATGAAGGCTTCCGTCCTGAACAATGGAATTTTTATTATTTTTTTTTCATGCTTTCCTCAAGGGTAATCAAATTTACATCTTTCATGTTCAAATCTAGTTCCCCTTTCTTATGAATTTAAATGTATTTAGCATTCTATTTTATTACTTCTCGTTTATTACACGTTGTGAGTCAAAGTCGAGGTTATAGCGGACGCTTTCTACGTCCCATGATGCAACCCAACCGAATACGCCGAACCACTTCTATGTGGTGCGTTCAAAGGCCTTTTTCAGTGCCTTTTTTATTTTTCTGTTTATGTTTCTTTAATAACATTTGTCTAAGTTTTTTGATAATTTGTTTTATTTCTATTTGTAGGTCGACTTCGTTAATTACTAATACAATGCTTTCACATTCACACTCAATAGCCAAAAGAAAACTGTCAAAACTCGGTGCCGACGCAGTTTTACTGACAATTTCTTTTGTCCCTTACAATGTCGTTAAAACCTAGTTTTGATGTCAAATTCCAATCTTTAAACGTAAGAGGATTGAATAAGTCAATCAAACGTCGATCAATCTTTCGCTGGTTACACAATCAAAAATGCCATTTTACATTCTTACAAGAAACGTACAGCTCTAAAGAATGTGTTCAAATTTGGGAATCTGAATGGGGTGGGAAGGTTTTTTTTAGTCGGCGCAGCTCACATAGCAAAGGTGTCATGACTCTTGTTAATCCGAATTTAGATTTCAAGGTCGAAAAGTGCATCCACGACACGAACGGCAGATTTCTTATACTTGACCTATTAATTGATGAGTTGCATCTAATTCTAGTGAATATTTATGCTCCGAATGACGCGAACCAGCAAGTCACATTTTTTAATGAACTCGAAAATCAGCTTGAAGACTTTTCCCAAGAGAACATCATAATTGCAGGTGACTTTAATTGTGCTCTGTCTGAAAATGACAAAAAAGGTGGAAACCCAGTTTGGAAAAAATCCATCGTAATCAAAGAAATTCAGCAACTTGCAAACCTTTATAATTTAACCGATATTTGGCGCGATCGCAATCCGAACGACAACCGCTTCACATGAAGAAATAAAACGCTGAAATCCAATGCCGCCTAGACTACTTTTTAATTTCAAAAGAACTCAGTAATGTCACACAAGTATGCAATATAATTAACGCCCCTGAAACTGATCACTCTGCTATCACTTTACATCTTAAGACGGAAGACGTATTACAACCAAAAGGCCCTGGCTTTTGGAAATTTAATAATTCTCTGTTAGAAGACGAAAAATACACTTCCATAATTTGTGAAAATCTACCAGTCTTTAAAGATAAATATGCTGAAGTCGACGACCTTGGTCTGAAATGGGACCTAATTAAAATGGAAATCCGAGGGTTCACAATCAAGTATTCAAAAAACAAAGCTAAAAACAGGAAGAATGAAGAAGTTGCTCTTCAAAACAAAGTTAATGAACTGATGCAAAAATGTGAACAAAACCCAAGCGACAAAAAAATCTTAAACGAGCTTTACGCGACAAAATTACGCCTACAAACAATTATGCGACAACAAACAAAAGGCGCTATCCTTAGGAGAAAAGCTCGGTGGCACGAGTTTGGCGAGCGAAACTCCAGATATTTCTTCAATTTGGAAAAACGAAATTATTCCAAAAAAACTGTAACTGTAAGCTAACATGCCACCAGTCCGAGATATTACAAGAACAAAAAACATTTTTGAAAGTCTTTATAAGTCGCAAAACATACAAGATAATTTGCCTGAATCTGATTTATTTAATTTAGAGAACATCGACCCGCTAGATACAATGTAAAGGCATGATTTCAGAAGAAGAATGCTTAACCGCTTTAAAAGAGTTTAAAAATAATAAAACGCCAGGAACTGACGGTTTTTCCGCAGAATTTTATAAGTTTTTTCTGGAACGAGCTTGGCACTGCGATGACTGCCAGTTTCAACTATGCTTTCCAAACATGTTCACTATCTATCAGCCAAAAACGCGGAATTATTTCACTAATCCCTAAAAAGAACAAAGACAAAACTTTACTTCAAAAACCTGCGACCTATATCTCTGCTAAACGTTGATTACAAAATTCTGACAAAATCTATTGCAAAAAGACTAGAAAAAGTTCTTCCTAAAATCATAAACTCTGACCAAACTGGTTACATTAAAGGACGCTTTATCGGTGAAAACGTTAGACTAATTCAAGATGTAATGCTTCATACTAAACAGGAGGGTAAACCCGGTATTGCCTTATTTCTTGACTTCCGAAAAGCTTTTGATACAATAGAATGGAACTATCTAAAAACCGCTTTACAAACATTTAATTTGGACCTGACATACTCAACTGGTTTCGTGTAATTTACAATAAAGTGTCGAGCTGTGTCTTGCACAATGGTCATGCTTCCAATTTTTTCCCTCTCGAGCGAGGTGTCCGTCAAGGTTGCCCACTGTCTGGCCTCCTATTCGTCGTCGGTATCGAACTCTTAGCCAGAGCACTTAAGAAAGACCCCAACATTAAAGGCATCAAAGTCGGTCAGAAAGAAATTAAAATAACACAATACGCAGATGATACCACAGTTTCGATGCGCGATCTTGACTCAGTCACACAATTACTCAAACTTTTAGAGAAATTCAAACATATTAGCGGCCTTGAAATTAAC
The DNA here is from genome assembly GCA_022457155.1 of Cladopsammia gracilis. Taxonomy (NCBI): domain Eukaryota; kingdom Metazoa; phylum Cnidaria; class Anthozoa; order Scleractinia; family Dendrophylliidae; genus Cladopsammia; species Cladopsammia gracilis. The sequence goes on from JAJGOT010000755.1 coordinate 274,289, forward strand.
ACAAACAAAACCGAAGCGATGTGGTTAGGATGTTGGAGGTTGCGCAAAGACAAACCGTTTGGCTTCAAATGGCCCCAAGAACCAGTCCACGCACTTGGTATACATTTTTCCTACGACTCAAATCAAGCTTATATCCCTAACTTTGAAGAAAAGGTACGTTCTTTAGAAAAAACACTGAACAGTTGGAAAAAAAGAAAGTTAACTTTAATTGGCAAAATAAATATTGTCAAGACACTAGGTTTGTCTAAACTCATATACTGCAGTTCCTTACTGACCGTATCTAAACCCCTCATAGACAGAATCAATAAGATTATTTTCAGTTTCATCTGGGAAGGCAAGCCACCCAAAATTAAGAAAAAGACTATTATTGGTGAAAAACACTGCGGATTACGATCCTAAACTACTCAGCTTAGAGAGCCTCCCGGAATTTTACCATGCCGCTTTAAATCACTGGCATGATTTTAAGCGCCTGGCTTGTGACGAGCAAATTTCCATAAAAAAAACAAATAATCTGGAACAATCGTAACATACGTATAGGCGGAAAACCAGTTTTTATTAACTCCTGGCACATAAATGGGATTTGTTGCATTGATGACCTTTTAGATGACAACCTTAAATTTCTTACGTTATCAGAAATGAAAGAAAAATATAGTTTTGAATTTGCTTTCACCACTTACTACGGCCTCTTAAATGCCATACCAACTGAATGGAAAAAGGCTCTTCGTGCTACGGTAAGTGAACTCGGTGAATCTCAAAACGAAACAAGTTTTAAGCTGTTCTCCACAAAAGAAGCCTACTCTGCCATGCTTGAAGAAAGCTTCTCGGCACCCACTGCTGAAGGCAGAATTTTAAGTTATGGGTTCACCAAAGACACAATTCGCGACATCTACATGCTTCCGTTCAAAATCTTGAAAGAACCGAAATTGATTATGTTCCAAGTTAAAGTTATTCACAATATTTTACCTACTCAATCCAGCCTTTTTCACGCATGCATAACTGATAGTGAAGTCTGTCCTTTGTGTAACCTTGAGAATCAATCTCTAAGACACATGCTAATTACTTGCAGTGTATCCTCGTCGTTTTGGACTTGCTTTTCTAACTGGTGGCGAGAAAAATTTAATGAGAAACTGACCTTACCTGAAAAGACTATTTTATACGGCTGGCACAAAGAGTCAAACAATTGGAAAGTTCTCAACTACTGTTTGATTGTCGCCAAATATCATGTTTTTGCAACAAGCGTACGCAGCGGCATCCTAGACTTCGACAGTTTTCTTTTGCGCCTTAAGGTGGCTCGACTGGGTTTTTGAGCGACGATACCGTTTAGCTTTGAGAAACGTACCACAAACGATCCAACGGAAAATCGATTGCCACAGCTGTACTAGAGAAAGATTAAAGTTTCAGATGAGGTTAGTTTTATGGAAATCGGAGTTGTCAAAGCAACGTTATGACGTCACTTCCGGTTTTACATAATACCGAATTACTTGCCATCAAGAGATAATTTTGGAAAACGCTCTTTGGATCTTCGACCTGACGTCCTTGTCCTTAGGTCTTCAAAATTTTGCAAATTTCTATGGAAGCGTTTTCGAGAAAATTTCGAGTGAAGTTTTAAGGTGTTCAAATACAACAAAAACAAAACAATTTTGAAATGTTATTAAAACTTATGTCTACAGGGCTTGATGAAAAAATTTTTTGGTCTTACATGAATTTTATACCATCCAAATACCTTCGGTGAAAATCTCAAGGAAATCGCTCCGTTTGGATTTCAGAAATATTACCTTGAATATGAACTGGCCTGGAGTGTTATTTCGCTTTTACATAAAAAATTGACCCTACATTTATTAAAATTGTCATGAATTAAAAAGCGAATGATGAATTTTTTTAAAACTTAGTCCTCATGAAGATTAATTAATGTTTAATACAATCTCCAAGTTTCAAATTCATTGAAACATTCTAAGGCTGTAAATTTTTAGCGCCAACTCAGGAAAATATTGAGCTGATTTTCGCGCTTGTGGCTTGTTGTTTCATTATGCATCTCCATTGTCTCAAATCGCCGTGGAATTGTAGCTTTCAGTACATCATGAATTCATGTAACACTTAAAACAAAGCAATGAAGTGTTTATGAATTCATTATGTACTGAAATTTACAATTGCATGGCGATTGGAGACAATGGAGACACATAATGAGATCAACAAATCACTTTCGTGAAAATCAGCTCAATATTTTCCTACGTTGAGGCTGTAAATTGGCAGCCTTAGAACGTTTCAATGAATTTGAAACTTGGCAGTTGCATTGAATATTAATTAATCTTTAAGAGGACTAAGTTTTACAAAAATTCATTATTCGCTTTTTAATGCATGACAATTTTAATAAGTGTAGGGTCAATTTTTGATGTAAAAGCGAAATAACACTCCAGGCCAGTTCATATTCAAGGTAATATTTCTGAAATCCAAACGGAGCGATTTCCTTGAGATTTTCACCTAATGTATTTGGATGGTATAAAATTCATGGCAGACCAAAACATTATTTCATCAAGCCCTGTAGACATAAGTTTTAATAACATTTCAAAATTGTTTTGTTTTTGTTGTATTTGAACACCTTAAAAATTCACTCGAAATTTTCTCGAAAACGCTTCCATAGAAATTTGTAAAATTTTGTAGACCCAAGGACAAGAACGTCAGGTCGAAGATCCAGAGAGCGTTTTCCAAAATTATCTCTTGATGACAAGTAATTCGGTATTATGTAAAACCGGAAGTGACGTCATAACGTTGCTTTGGCAACTCCGATTTCCATACAACTAATCTCATCTGAAACTTTAATCTTTCTCTAGTACAGCTGTGGCAATCAATTTTCCGTTGGATCGTTTGTGGTGGTACACAAGTTTCTCAAAGCTAAACGGTATCGTCGCTCAAAAACCCAGTCGAGCCACCTTAATAACAAAATTGATATTCTACGCACCATAGCTTTTAAATCTAACCGCTTAAAGGACTTCAAAAAAACATGGTCCAAACTTTCTTTAACTAAGTGAATGTTAGTGCAACTCCCTTAAGATATATTCTTTCAACCTACATTGCACTTTTTAATTTATTTTTTTTTCTCTTTTTGCATATATATTGTAATGTATTTTTGTATATGTATTGTATTACTATCTTTTTTGTTTTCTCTTTTCAATATATTATAAAACTTTGTATTTACTATTGGCATTAGAATAAATTATAAAAAAATAAAAAAATTAAACATGGCTGTCAAAATCTTGTTGCCATGGAACCATCAAGTCACGCGATCAAAAAATTGTCATATAAAATTGTTGCCAGATAAATTTTAGGAAAAGTCACAAAGTTTGATGGCGTTTGGATACATATTAAAAAAGTTATGAATGTTGAAAGTTAGCGCGGGCACTTTGTGAACCCCCTAGGCCGAATAGGGTTAATTTCTTCCTGATTCACACGGATTCCTTTAATGTTTTCATTTTATCTAATTGCTTTGACTAGAATTTCCACCGAGAGAATAAAGAGATAAGGAGATAAAGGGCAGCCTTGCCTAACTCCTCTTTCGTTTATCCATTATTCAAGACGCAGCTTTCTATGTTGCTGTAAAAACACTTGACCCAGTTTATCAAAGTAGGACCAAAATCAAAATATTGAAGCGTTTTTGTAACGAAATGCCATTCTATCGTGTCAAACGCTTTCTCAAAATCGAGAAATATAAGAGCAGTCCAGGAATGTTTTTTTCTTTTGCGAAACGAATAACGCTGTCTATTAGTCTTTGTTTTCACTTATAAATCTACCTATAATGAAGCCAGTCTGGTCATAGCTGATTAAATCGGGAAGAAAATTTTTTAGGCGATTTGCGATAGACTTTGCAGCTAGTTTATAATCACAGTTGAGAAGGGTTAATGGGCTCCAGTTTTTGATGCAGTGCGGACCTCCGTCTATTTTGGGAATGAGTTTGATAATACCCCGGTAATGTACAGTTGACCCGTATCGCCGGTATGAAAAGTTAAGTGCTCTTATAAGTATTCTGAATATATCTTTCCAAAAAACCTGATAAAATTCAGCTGGTAACCCGTCAGAGCCGGGTGTTTTCCCATTTTCTATAGCTCTCAGAGCTGCAAGGCATTCTGTTTAAGGGCCTTCACAGTTATTTTGTTCTTCCTCGTTCAGGATCGTGTCATTTTCATGGCTGAAGAAGTCAGATGGATCGATTAACAAGTGTGAGATTACGTTTTTAGTATATAAATTCATATAGCAAGACTGGCATTCGGCTAGGATTTCCTGATCTGAGGTAACATAGTTGTTAGCATCTTGTTTTATCTGGCTTATGGTTCCCTGTTTACAATGTCTATTTTCAAGATTTAGAAAATACTTGGTATTTTTCTCCCTCATTATACCACTTAATTTTCGATCTTAGGATAGCGCCTCTTGTTCGATGTTCGATAATCTTCTCTCGTTCACCCCTTACATCATTAACTTGTTCAAAAAGATCGTGATTTCGTGATTCGCTAGTCTCTTGATCTCAGTATCTTTTTAGTCTCGATATCATCTTTTCTAATTCAGCCTCTTGTTCTCTAGTTTGTTTAGACTTGTTTCTGGCGTACATACATACATACATACATACATACATACATACATAGTTTATTTGGTAAAGCAGATTAAAAGTAAGGCAGCAAAGCTGATGTGGACCTGCTATACTATCTAAAAAATTCTACTAATTACAAAGTTATAAAATTGAATGCATACAATAAATGAGTCCATAAAAACATTAAAAATTAACAAAATTATGCTACTTAAAATACTAAAATAGCGATGTTTCTAACAGACTCGATACCAAGCACAGTCAACAAGTGGAGGCTCCCTTCAGTTAATCTGGGTGAATTGGAATGCCCCAGTCCGCAAACAGGCAAACACATGTATCTACATTCTTTTGGCAAACGAGTTAGAAGGGACCAATAAACAAATGTCTTCCAAATAGTGTAACAAAAATTGTAAGCCATAGTTATGTTTAAGAATCCACTCAAGCAAATCTGCGATAGAAGAGAAGATGTTAGGGGCCGAGCGTAAACCAAACGGTAGTGCCAAATCAATGAAATATTTCCCACGCCACTTCATGCCTAACAAATAACGATCATCGGAATGCACTGGAACGTTACGATATGCACTCTCCACGTCGAATTTTGCCGAAAGTGTTTCTCTTCCATAAGACATGATCCCGTCAATAACATCATCTACCTTCATGTACTGCACTGAAAAACGTTCTTTTGGAATTCCGTCATTGACACTGTGGCCTTGTGGGCTAGATAACTCTAAAATAAGCCGCCATGTTCCAGGCTGGTGTTTTTTAGGAATAATCCCAAAGCGACTGACGTGGAGGTGTGGAATAGGGGAAATCGAGAAGGGGCCTGCGATGCAACGTTTCT